>OX388307.1:2706485-3229347 GCA_947579605.1 Athripsodes cinereus
AGAGGTACGGGACCGAGGAGGCCGAACACTCCCTCCTAGCGCACCTGTACGGGGATCGGCAGAGGCTCCAGGAATCCGGTTTGGCTTTCCTGGAGAGGAAGGCAAAGGTCTTCCGGAGGATGAGGGGTGAGCAAGAATGGGGGTTACTGGTGCCTCACATAGTCACCCTGATGACCCCTAAGTACAGGGAGGCATTGGAGAGGGACGGTAGGAGTCTAGGGTCCTACGAAGAGCTCCATCGGCGGGTTACCACCCTAGACTTCCCTCGTGAGATGGTCCATCCTATCGGACAGGAGGAACGCTCGGGAAGAGGGCTGGGACCTCCGAGACAAACGGGTAATCCCGTACGATCCCCTATGGATCGGACGCGGCGACTAGCCTGCTACCGTTGTGGAGGGAACCACCTCCAGCGCCAGTGCAGGCAACCTGCACAGTACCAGGGCCCCCGTAACACCCGATCATGGCGGGGAAACGGGGAGCGCCCAGGCCAACACGATACGGCGGGGCCCCCGGCTCCAGGACGAGCGTAGATCGGGGGTACGACGCGGCTGGGAGGTCCTTGCGACCGCCCTCCCAGCAGGAGGGGCCAGGAGGTACTGAGGGTCGCGAAGAAAGAGAAGTAGAGGGGGGCGTGTGCCAGGTGTGTCGGGATGGAAGGGGGCACAACGGACACGACCTCCCCAGGATACGGGTGACGCTACGTGGGGAGGACCACGTAGCTTTAATAGATACAGCGTCCTCCCATAATTTAATTAAAAGACCTCTACTAGGAACTGCGAACGTAGAGGATCGGATACAGACGACGCTCAAGCTGGCGGATGGTGCAGTCACCATGAATGCTAGCGGTAGGGTGACCATCAGGTTGGGAGTGCAGGGACAGGTAATCCCTACCGAGTTCCTAATAGTAGACGGCCTTCGAGAAGACATCATACTGGGTATCAACTGGATGACCGGTCAGAGGGCCGTAGTAGATTTGTATAGAGGGTGCTTCCATTTTGGGAAGACAGAAAGGACCACCACCCACCTTTTACCCCAACGTAGGAGGGCCCTCATTGAAGCAACACTCCCGGAACTCCCTTCTGAGTGGAGTGACTCGGATAAGAGGAGTTTGAGCTCCCTTTTAGGAGAGTTCAGTGAGGTATTCACCCCATATGCAGGGCCGGCGCCCTTACAAGCGTATAAGATCCGCCTCACCGATAGTCGCCCGATAAAGTTACCTCCGTATCGGTTGTCGGACGTTAAAAAGAGGAATTTATATGCGCAATTGGAAGGCATGCTTGCTGATGGGGTGATCGAAGCAAGCCGGTCACCATATTCATTCCCTATCGTCATGGCTCCGAAAAAAGGCAAAGAAGAGTACCGCTTCTGCGTCGATTTTCGCAAACTAAATGACGTCACGGAGGAGGAACTGTCTCCACTGCCCATCATACAGGAGACTTTGAAGGACCTTGGGAATGCCCAGGTGTTCTCAACGATTGACCTCCAGAAGGGGTATTGGCAGGTCCCCATGGAGGAGGCGTCCAGGAGGTACACGGCATTTACCACCCCAGATGGAGCTTCTTATCAGTTCCGGGTCCTTCCATTTGGCCTGAAGGGGGCTCCCAGTCACTTTCAGAAGGCGATGTGCCAAGAGGTACTCGCGGGGTACCTCAGAGACTTCTGTCTTGTATATCTGGACGATATTATTATATATTCACCAGATATAGATACACATCTGTACCACTTACGTCTAGTTCTAGAACGGTTGCAGCAGTATAACTTACGGTGCGCACCCGATAAGTGTAGGCTGGCCGCAAGAGAACTCAACTACTTAGGACATGTCGTTACACAGGGAGGCAATCAACCTCAGACGATACATGAGCTGTCTATTGCCGACACACCTGTACCTACGACACGAAGGAAGCTACGTGCGTTTTTAGGTCTTTGTAACTGGCTGCGGGAGTACGTTCACAACTTTGCTGAAATAGCGGCCCCTCTTACAGACCTCTTAAGCACGAAAATACCATACAAATGGAATGCGGAAGCGGATTCTGCAATGCAGAAAATTAAAGTGGAGTTATCTAAACCGTTATCTCTGTGTCGGCCGGATTTTAGTAGGGAGTTTATCTTACAAACCGACGCGAGTAAGCTAGGCGTCGCGGCGGTATTGTACCATGCGCGTCCCGATGGCGGTCGCGATGTTATTTCGTATGCCAGCTCTCGATTCTCGGCGGCCGAACAGAGATGGCACTCCAATGAACAGGAGGCGTACGCGGCCGTATGGGCCATTCGTAGGTATCGCCCATTTTTAGAGTCAGCGCCTTTCAAATTACGCACGGATAATAGGGCTCTCACGTGGTTACACAAGGCCAAAGATGAAAGGGCCAAGTTAACGCGGTGGGCATTATTATTGCAAGAATTTAACTTCACGATCGAGCACTGCCCAGGGAAGGAGAATGAACTCCCCGACCACTTATCTAGGGACCCACAGGGAGGTCCAGAGGGAGAGGTAGGAGGTATAGAACGGGCTATGTACCCCGATGTGAGGCAAGAGGGATGGAAAACGGAGGAAATTATACCTCTAGTGATGCAGGTAGACGCTACCCCTCATAGCGAAGAACGTCTGCAAAGTTCGTTGGCGGGTTTAGTGAAGGGGGGTCAACGGGAAGACGCGAAACTCACCAGGCTGGCGGAGTATGTGGAGAGGGCCGAACGGGCCCCACAAGATACCAACACTCGAGGGAGGCAATTGATGCGTATCTACACAGTGAAAGAGGGAGTACTATACCGAAAGGGGGCGGAGGCGCAAGATAGTCGGCTGGTAGTGCCCCGGTTCCTGATACCAAAGGTGATAAGGACCTATCATGATGACCCGTTAGCGGGACACCCAGGTGGAAGCGAGACGTTGCGCGCCATACAACGGTCGTATGTGTGGAGAGGGATGGAAGGCGACACGCGTCGGCACGTGAGGGGATGTATGGTTTGTGCCAGAGCAAGAGGGCGACCCTCCCACCAAAGAGCGTCTCTAGGCTCTACAAAGGCACAGCATGCTTTCGAGATCATATCTCTGGACCTTATGGGAAAGTATCCGACGTCAACGAGAGGGAACCGTAATATTCTCACGGTTACCGATGTTTTTACTAAATGGGTAGAGGCTTTTCCAATGCGGGCTGGACGGGCGCCGCAGATAGTCAACCTCCTGGAGACCCAGATATTCTCTCGATTCGGGTACCCCAGGATTATCGTGACCGACAACGGTCGACAGTTCCGACACCGATCCTGGAAGGAGGCAATTGAGAGGTGGCAATGTAACCACTGGACAACCGCAGTGTATCACGCTCGTGCAAATGCAGTGGAGCGCAAGAACCAGGACATAAAAAAGGGACTACGCATCAGGCTATTGGACAAGCCGCATAATAGATGGGAGGAGTGCTTGGGTGAAATAGTCGGATCGTTGCGTAGGCGACGAAACGAAGCTACGGGAATGACCCCTAGCAGAGCACTTCTTGGTTATGAAGCAAGAAGACCAGGAGAATGGGAACTAGTAGATACAGATCTCGGAGAACGATCCACGCGTGACAGGGAGGCAACGGACCAACTTATACGCGAGAATCAGGATAGGTATTGCGCAAAATACTCATCGAACGAGACAGGTGAAGGTACCTACACTACGGGTGACCTCGTGATGATACGGGAGCACCCGTTGTCTAATGAAGCGGCGGGACGACATGCTGGATTTGCACCAAAGTGGGCAGGTCCGTATACCGTGTTAATACCCACCGGGAATAATAGGGTTTATTGGGTAAACCGACACGGGAAGCCTTTGAAAGTACACGTTGACGACTTACTACCGGCGCCGGGACGCCAACATGAAATCGAGGAGGTGCCGTCTAGAACGGTGGCGACATAAAGAAAAAAAAGAACACGCGCCGTGGAGTTGACGGCCTAAGAATATCACTCCCACCTTTTTCTACTGTTTTTGAGTGTCCTGTAAGAGGCAGGAGATCGAAAAACCACCATAAAATAAAAATATCGAACATCAGAATTACTGTAACTAATGTAAATAATGTTGTGAAGGATATAGATACGTATATATTTTAGATTAGGTTTAATATGTTTTTTTTTTTTCATGTAAAATAGAAACCGTTTGTCATATATTATTATTAGCCTAAGTCATAACATAAGTACTAACAAAATAACTAGATTTAGATAGAGGCCGACTTAAGAATTTCGTTGTAAGAGAGATAACTAGGTAGGTATAGTGTAAAGATAATTTGAATGTACAGTGTATACACTTAGCAGTTAGGTATATGTCGCAAATTAGATAAATAATACGTAGAAATCTAGAAATAAGGATATGTCAGTAGGTGAGAGTAATTAGTTTCTAACAAAATCATAAGTTTAGTTATTATTATTTCGTATAGTAGCTAAGATGGATAGGTGGAATGTAAGGCGGAAAACATTCGTCCGGTTAGGTATGTAGAGATGTCGCATAGCCAAGATGGCGACAGGAAGCAATACTGTTTGGAGACAGGTATACGACTACGAGGAGGCGTGACAAACTATTGTTTACATAACAATAGTGGCCAAGGGAATAGGACAATAGAAATTTGTTAGCCGCAAACAAATACAACCGTTATTACCTGAATAGATAGAGTGCGGGTAAGGCTTGTAGGACGTGAGGATTAAATTGAAAATTAGGTCGCAGTTTGGGAAGATTGGTTTGTAAGAACGTAAGAGCAAGGAACCGTTTTATGCGAAAGGCATGGCGGCTCTGACATAGTAAGGGTGCTATTGTCATGTTACTTACGAAGATAGTCAGAAAGAATCGTAAAGCGACGAGAAACGAGGAAAGACGGCGGAACTGAGAGCGAGAGGGGATCTTGGTCGGAAGTGCAAGGTAGATACCGCATGGAGAGATAGTTTGAAGCGAGTTAGTAGGTAGTGGAGACAAAAGGAATCGTAGATTATAGATGAAGGTTCGACTCACTCATCTTATCGGAGAATGCGAGCGGAAAACGGTTTCCAGATTTATCAAGGGTGGTAAATCCATCTCCATAATGATGGGTTGTGACCTGGTCTCGGACGGAAAATGGAGGGGGGGTAGCCCTCCCACATTTAGGCATTTAAGGGTAAATGACCTGGAGTCCTTGTCAGGAGAAAGGGTTGGTGAAATAGCTTAATATGTTAGATTATAATTTAGGCGCAAGGTATGACTCATATAATGTTTAATTAAATTGAATTAGCAATTAGCTTTGATAAGTTTTATTTCATTTTTCATTATTTGGTATAAGTGTAAATTCATTGTTTAAATTTCACACCATTTTATACTTATAGCTCTCGTATATTTTAGGGTTGTTTTATTGTTCAAAAATACTGTTATATTTTTTTTTCTGTATTGATTGATACCTATAATAAATTGTATGATGTATATATATAAATCTAGACGATGTTAAGTAATTGTACTATAGGTTGATGTAAGAGGTAACAGCCGTTTAGGGCTTAAATAAAATAAAATAAAATAAATGAATGTGTAAACAAATTAATTGAATATTAGTATGATAAATTATAGATGGTCATTTTCAATCGTGATAACGTGGTAATGAGGTAGAGATATTTGATTATTTACCATGTATATATTGTGTTAGTATAAAAGTATTCTGTTTTTTTTGAGACAAGGGTAAGGGTCTGAGATACCTAATGAGTGCACGAAGGTGATTCGCGCATAATGAATATGGTGAAAAACGATGAAGGAGATGATTTGTATTTATAAATGATATATGGGTTTGTTTTGTTTTATGTAATCTAGTTATTATAAGTGACCACATACATACTTGTTAAGTAAATGTATCAGATATTGCCTATGATGTAAATACTCGATTGGAAATAGAAAAAAAAATATGGGGACTCATTGAAAACATACAGTAAATGGGAGATGTAAAATTATGGGGAGACTATGGGCTAATTCGGGAGAAAGAATTGGTTCATTTGATTCAATTATTCATTTACAAGGTGAACAAAACTCGCAAAATGACTATTGCTCTGTAAATTGTATATTTTTATATAAGAATGTAACGTTTATTGTATTAAGAACCTATAAAAGCATGAGTGTAGTTATAAAAGTAAATTTTTAAAAAGCAAAATGTATTTTAGGCTAAGTATTATTAGCATTGTGATGGTTATTGCATAAATACAACGCGTAGATAAGGCGTAAATAACGGGTTATGAACAAGCTTAATATCGTTGTGGAGGGGGAAGGAAGGTAGGAATATAAAACGGAGACTAATTAAGGCGTAAGGGGGCCTGTTTGGTTAAATGGACTATCATGGTCAAGAAATATTACAACTTTACGAAGCACGTAGCAGATTTCTTGGTTTAACGCTACGACAAGACAGAAAACGCGAAACCAAGTGGCGCCGGGCAAATAGATAGAATATGTCTTGAACGTTAGATGGTTCATTTATTTATTTTTGTGTTTTTTTTTTAAGAAGGCCAAGGGAATAGGCTGAAATTTGTCAAATTAAGTAGGGTGGGATTGTTATGTAGGAAATAGTTGACAAATTTCAGCATTCGAAGATGATGGGTTTGAGACACATGCTGGACAATAAGTATGTAGGGATAGATTCTCAATCGTGGGAATGTAGACGAGAGGAAGTTTCCGTCTTTGTTTAGGAAGTAATAAATTCAGAGGATGTCATTTAATTTTAAGAAGCAAATTTGATCCGTGTATTTTTTTTATATAGTCCAAATTTTGGACTTGGTCCGGTCATAAATATCAAATTAGACAGCTACCAAAATTCATGCTAAAAATAGACCAACAAAAAATACCCTTTCGGGGAATTTTGAACGAAGGCCACACATCGAGGCCATTAAACTGAAGATTTATGGTAACAGTGGCGTATCGAATTTGGTAATGGGAGAAAAGAATCGTGAAATAACTCCGGATATAAAAAAATGGAAAAAAAGGGTGAGATCGCGAGTTATCATATGTAAATTGTCTGTTCGAATAAGCAGATCAGTAAAGGGGTAAATTAATTTCGAAGCGGGGGGCATTGTTTTTCGAATCACTAAGATATTTCCTCCCTAGGGGTTACCTTAAGCGTGGAGAGGGTGAACAACGACTGCTCCTGAAAGCTTGGAGCGGTTATGAGAGAAATCGGTCTGGAATAAATAAAGTTGAAAATCGAAATGAATCCGACTCGTAAGTTGGGCCACTGTGAAATTGCCGCCCTGGCGCTATGAACAATACATGGGGTGTGTCGAAGCAGGGCGGGGTCAAAAATCGCAGCTCTTCCAGGAACATATGATTCCGAAACCGAAAAACAGGTCCGTCGGTAGAAAAGAAAAATTACAAAATGGACGCGGGCAGAAGTAAGAAAGACGTTTCTTTAGGAAAAGTGAATAAACAAAAAAAATAACCACGTAATCGTTTCATTAAAATGACCCTCGTACATTCCTTATGTCGATTCAAATTGAAAATGGAAATTAGACGAAGTAGGTATCCGGTAATAATGTCAAAGGGCAATGGTAGAAGAAATTAACTTATAACATAGCTGCCGCGACATTCGGAGGAGATATGTGTTAAGTATTGAAATAACGAGGTTTTAATTTTTTCGCACTATTTTATTCCCGCACGGGGCAAGAGCAAAGCGTGCCTTACATTGGGGGACCGACCCTGGAAACGGGCTATCGGTAACAATCCAGATGTCAACGAATGCGAAGCGTTAATTGGATAATGACGGACCAATGACATTATGGGT
The DNA here is from genome assembly GCA_947579605.1 of Athripsodes cinereus. Taxonomy (NCBI): domain Eukaryota; kingdom Metazoa; phylum Arthropoda; class Insecta; order Trichoptera; family Leptoceridae; genus Athripsodes; species Athripsodes cinereus. The sequence continues at coordinate 2,714,225 of OX388307.1, forward strand.
TAAGGGCGGTTACATAAGATTTTTTTGTCCGTGATTTGGGTAGGAGATCGATAGATGAGTTAATAAAAATCATTGCACAGCGATTCCTTAGTCAGATTCCGAATTTCGCTTTCGAGAGAGAAAACGGTCAGAGGTCGCGCGTCTGTTGTCGATCTGACTAGAGAAAAGCCGTATTGCTTTGGTGGAAGATCATTGTCAGTGTAGATAGTCAGTTTTATTTTTGATATCGATTAAATATATCTACATGTTTTTTTTTTTTTTTTGACTTAGAAGATAATTTTTGTGATAGTGCTATTCCATCGAACTAGTAAAAACATTCTGCGAGTGAATAATTGGTGATAGATAATTACTGGTAATAATAATTAAATTAAATACACGCAAACGAGTCAGATTATATAATTGTGATCGGGGGAGAAATCATTAATTCCTTCGTGACTTTCTGTAAATCGAGGTGAGAACAGGACGTATCTGTTGAGTGAGAAATTGGTGATAGATAATTATATTGGTAATAATAATAATTAAATTAAATCAGACTTTAGAATTGTGACCGGAGGAGAATTAATGACTTTATTTGTGATTTTTTTGTATCTACCTACTAAAGGTAAATAGCGCAGTGTTTTAATAATAGTACCTAAATCGGTATCTGAAACTCCCTGGACAATCGTGATAGAAATAATATCGTTTCTACTCACAGGTTGAAACGATATTGTGAAGTTATTTAATCAGCTGAATTCAGGCAGGCTGTCATCTTTCGCATAGACTGGTGTAGGTGTTATAGAACATTGTTATATGAACACAAAGCTGAGGGCGTGGACGTCCAACAAGTGAATCGTTGTGTCGTGACTGAAGGAACGTTACCAACTGGATCGTGGGAATAGGAACGACCAGAAACGTGGAATCATCCCAGAAGGCCTTTCCCGTCGGACAGCCGTAAGAATATTGATATCTTATCTAGACATGATAGTCAGGTATTGGGGTAGAGAAATCGCTGGAACGGAATAGGAAGAGTAGACAAGGAAGAAAGGGGTTGTTGTTGTGTTTTCACTTGGTTTTAGTTTTTTTTCTTTTATTTTTATTTTTTTATGAAATTATGCAATATCCAATATTAATTGAATATGTACATAGCGATAAGTTGGAAGTTATTTAATTCACGTAACGAATCCTAAGGTGGTTGTGAATTGAGTTTATTTTTTTTGTATTCTATTTTTATTAATACAAATAAACAATTTTTACATATTATACAGTACAACTTAAATATTGAAATTTTCTATGACGATTTGAGTTTTTCTGTTTCAATTGTCTCTGATAAGTAGGGATCAATCATAATTTGACTTCAATCCTTTTATTTTTTTTATTTGATTTTTTTTGTATTGCAACAAATCAGGGTATCTGGGAGTAGAGTAATTAATATAAGACCTAATATATTGAATGATAATACATGTGTGCCCTTGCGGTGATTTTTCGCAAAACAGTGAAATCCTGAGTTGTTCAGGATAGTAATGTCATTTCAATAAAATGCGAATTTGTATACATATAAATATTCAGAGAAAAGGAACAATTGTCTCCCTAAGTTGATACTATAATATATTATAAGATGTGCATGTGCCAAATTGATACTGTATACCTATAAATCTTCTATGTGCATGAATGTGAACCTATTGCTAAATGTTTATGGTGAAATTATTTTTTTTTTTCTCTTTGATTTGATTTATTGATTGATTGATTATCAGGAATAACAAAATTAGTTGTAACACACATAGCCTTAGGTTTTCTTTTGTTAAATGTTGTTTTTTTTTGCTTTTATATCTCAATAAACGTGAGTCATACCAAACTAAGATTTTAATTTAAGTAGAGAGTAGGACACCCCACTTATCCCTCTGTCATAGAGCCAAAAGGCAAGAATAGAGAAAGAGAGAGAGAAACCGAACCGATAAGTACATATACTTTTGATCGGGACCTGCACCTCCGCCTAAAGAGATAAGACTGAGCTAAGCCGGAGGCTGTGTTTTTGGACACTGGCTGGATTCTAAAGGGGAGTAACCAGCGGAGAGTACGCAGGTACGTATCACACTTTTCATAGTAAACTAAAAGCTTGTGTCGTGAAAGGAGAGCGTTACAATTAGTAACCAATTGTAACGGTGCCTAATTGTGAGATGTTCTCCCAGGTTAGTGCTAAATTAGAATCACGTGACTTTAGAAAAAATAATCCGAACCTCAGACTACAATCTTATTGACCTCGCCCTAATTAACAATTAAACAATTTCAATTGTTATAATTTTTTATTCGTGCGTTTTTATTTAGCATATAATTTAAATTAAAATAATTATTGCATAACTAAAAACCTAGAAATCTAAATAAATGAAAGGTTTAATTTATCTGTTGTTGTCATCACAGCATCTCTTATAAATGGAGCAATCAGCGAAGTAGGTAAATTTTAAATACATAAGTATTGAAGTTATTAAAAATATCAAAATAAATATCTAGGTAGCCTCATGTATGGTATATGATGAATCTGGATTTGGAATAATAATAAGAACACTTTATTGATCAGAATAAAAAAATCATGAGCAATTGGCACCTATAGTACAATTCCCAGACATCCCCATGGTAAGGAATAATATACTTATATCGTGAAGGTGGAGTAAGTCCACAGCGGTTGAAATCGAACCTGGGTCTCTCTATTTAAAATCCGACTACCATTAGGCTGTTGTAAATCCAAACATAAATATTTTTACTCGTTCTTATATATGTGCCTACATATGTCCTCAATATACTCCATAATAGGGAACTTGCACATATTTTTTTTATTCTTCAAAATCATAAATAAAGTAATCAGTAACACATATCAGTAATTTTTTTTTCGATACGTTGCTTAGTTTCTGTTTTATAGCATTTTGAAATTTCGATTTTTGAACTTCCGCGAAAACGCCACATCCGAACGCGCCATTTTGATGACGTCATATGTCCCTTCGATCTCTCTGTCTACAGATGCTTAGTACATTTCGTAGTATATATCTATTGGTTTGACGAGGTTATTTACTGTTGTGGTTTGGGTTTGAACGCTTTTTTTGCAAAAAACTTCAATATGATTAAATTTTTACGTATAAACATACATCAGTTCCTATTTTTTTATTTAGTTATAATGACGAAAAACGATTTTCTCAAGGGGCGATCGAATATTTATCATGCATAATTAAGCCCGCCAGTAGGCGCTATAACTTTGTCTTATAATGTTATTACTAATTTGTAAAGTGTAATACAACATTGTGTAATAATTACAGAATATTCAATGGCAATTATTATCAATATTCCATCATTCTTAGGTTCGATTAGTGATTACAGGTTCTAAATACGCCATTACTTTTCTGTACTGGGTGCATGGTCGGAGTGAACGAACATCCTGCTAAAAAATCTGTCCAATGTTATTGGAAAAAATCAAAGTTGGTTGAAATTAGCACAGAAGTTAAATTTTATAACTTGTGCTGAATTGAGTCATCGATCATCTACAAATAATATATCCACAGCGAGTGAGTTTCTGACAGCCATTGTGTGTCAAAACCAAAAGATTTTTATTGTAAATCATATAGTATTTTAAGGATATAATAACAAATGTCGACACTACAAGCATCCACTACTTGATAGATATGTTCATTTATAACAATATTGATACTGTGAATGATTTTGTTTGTTTTGTCATTGGACGATAGATATGGAAAGCTGCAAAGAAGTCGCTGAACTTACAGTACAGTAAGATGCTCACAATAGAAATAATTTATTCGGTGTCGTATAAGTTAGGTATATTTGTACATCTTGGACTACACAATATTTGTATGATCTTTTTGGAAACTTTTTGTAATATTTACCTCCTTCCAAAATGTTAAAAACCGGACTCAAATACCAAGCGATTGTTAATCCCATACATTACGATAAACAACAAAACATCACTCAGGACATGTGACGTCACAAATGCAATAACCATCGACATGGCGTTCAAACAGCGGGCGAAAAATCGTGATTTTATTTATTAAAATAATAAATGAAAAATATTTATTTTTGAGTTTTAATCAAAATATAATCGATATATAACCTTTTTTCTACCTAATTAATGCATTTCACAAAATATTCCTCTCGAGTGCAAGTTCCCTATTAGGAATGGCAGACGTAAAATAATACACTCTATACAAGGTATGATCCACTAGGCAGGTTTTAGACTAAAAACATTTTAATTTATTATCGTATTTATTGACAGAGATATTAGTTTCATCATATTTGTAAGGAAATTAAATATATTGGTGATATCATGATAGAACATGAATAGAACTGTCAAAAACATTTGAATATGGTGTTGCCAGTTTTCGCATAATTTCCTAAAAATTTTGCTATTTAATAGAAAATAATATTATACTCAATGCAATAATCTTCAAGTGCTAATTTGTGTATTTGAAGTTTATTTCTCGAATGAAACCGGGCAAAAATACTCTTAGTTTTATAGATAAAATTTTTTTTTTTCTTGATTTGCTCTCAAAAATGTGTAAGTTGGAAGAAATCTCACCTTTGGATAAACTCGCCTTTCTGTATATTGATTGTATTCAACATAAATATACTTTTAACATTTAAAGTAAATAAATAATAAAATACATCAATATTTAAAAATATAAAAAAGTATATTCGCTACTCATTCATAGATGGCGGAAATGTGCAACAAAGGTAAAAAAAATTAAACATCACGACATTACAACAAAACATGCCTCCTTGTCTTGCTTGCAAGAGAGTATATAAGTACCTATATAAACATATATTTACTCTATTCTTCTCATACATATACATAATTATGAAATTAATGACATTTAATTGGCATTTTAAACACACTCCTAGACATCAAGAACCTGTTACATACTTGTAATTGACAATAATATGTACCTACATGCTTTCCTATCTTATATACTTGATTTCTTAAAAATAAATAGCATAATTAAGCAGAAGGACTATTAATATTTGTCTGTGTAGGTAATTATATTAATCACTCATGCGACGTTTTGTGAAATAGTTATTTTTTTTTCTTTCAAATCAATCATGTACTTTTTTTTGAGATAGCTTAAAATTTAATTGAGACCAATTCCTTTCTTACTCAATCTTTTATTTTTTAATGGTAGTTTAAAATTTAATTGAGAACAATTTAATTACTTAGGTACTCAATACTTTGGCGCCACTTGTTTTAAAAGATTTGTTGAGTGTGGAATTTCAGATAAATGGAAGTCCCCAGACTTTCGCACTAATCGGGTAATGTCGCCATCTTCAGATATTACAACTGTACGGAGGTCCCGGAGATCCCGGCTATAACCCGACATTTTGATAAGAACCGCGTAACCTTGAGAATTGTTTTCTAATAATGATTGTCTTGGCCTACCTAATAAAGATACTTTCTGCACACCTTTTGCAGAACGCATTTGATTGAGCTTTCATACCCAGACCTGACGACAACGTGACCAATCCATTTATCTAATTTTTATTTATTTATTTCTTTACATATCCATGGCGTGAGCCTTTTACATTTTACACAATACATAAAGAAAATATACATATCAAATTTTTCATTCAAAACTCAGTTGAAGCAAGACAAGAGCAAAAATTGACAGAGAACAAAACACAAATGGGAATCAATTCATAACATTAATAACTGTAGTCAAATCACAAAATATTGGAGTGTCAGTATAGAATGTCAATGAAATGTTTGGCAATATGTCAAGAGTTAAAATTGAGATAAAGTTAGGAGATGTCAAGTAGGTAGAAGAATTTTTTTTATAAAAAATGGTATAAATAATTAAATGTCATAAGAAATGTAGTAAAATTAGAAGAATGAGTGGATGCAAAAGGAGTGTTGTGGATAGAATGCGTGTAAATAAATTGAGATGGTTTGGTCATGTGGAACGATGGAATGAGGAAAGAATGACAAAGAGGATATACCTGTCTGAAAGGAGGGGTGTGAGGAAGCGCGGGCGTTCGAGAACTACATGGCTTGATCATGTAGATCAAATTCTCAAGGACTTTGAGTAAGAGAAATTGACATGTGTGCATGAGAAATTGTATGACTGTGGAGGAGGCGAAAGAAGTATGTAAGAACAGATCTAATTGGCGTTCCACTCTCTCTGCCTACCCCACTTGGGATACGGCGTGAGTGAGGGAATAGATAGATAGATAGTTGAAGAGGCAAAAGAATTAATCTATATTAGATTAAAATGTCAATAAACAAAACAGAAAAATGTTAACTTTTATAATTTAATTAAATTATATCATCACAGCGGATTCTCCCACAAGTTGGGTAACCAGTAGACTAATTGCATGTAGGTAATGAACATACAGGGCAATCTATGTCAACCTTTACAAGGAATATGGAGAAAATAATCCGTACAACCCTGCTTTCAGTCGTACAACTATCTCCTTCTGAAACTGTAATTTTCATTGAATCAAATAATTATTCAAATTGCCCTTCATTATGTTATAATCAACTATGATTAATAATATGAACTAATTTCTGAAATTATACCTAACCATATCTTAATAATACTGTGTAGGCTTAGGTAATAATCTCCAAAAATCAGAAAAATATAGTAATTTACAAATGGAAAGTAAATGTAAGTGTACCGTGTGAGTAATTTGGAAGAAAATAATTGATATATAAGTATCTAATCATAATAATTTTGTTATTGTTAAAATTATTCTGAAAAATATTTCGAAAATTGATTACTCACTCCTAGCTTTTGTTGGTCTCAAACTGTGTGGGGCTCCCGACGACAGCTTGGTATAGAAATTTCAGAAAATACCCAAATTTTCAAATTTCTACTCCCACCTCCATCATCAATATCTAAATTTGGTAAAGCATTTAAAGGAAATTCACAATCTCTTCATTTCTGTGCAACATCTAAAAGAAATGGTATTTTGTTCCTTAATAATACATAGTTCAATAATGGGCCACTTGCAGATTTTTTTTTTATTACATAAAATTGTTAATTAGTATGACAGAAACACAACCACAATTTATTTTAATTTTTATTGCACTACCTACTTTCTTAGATATTAGCTTTTAAAAATTGAATTTTCTCGGAGTGATCAAAAACAATATGGCGGCACTGTGACGTCACGGAGTCCGATGAACCATAATAACTTTCGCACCACAGATTATAATCTCATACACACATGGGACTCTGTGACGTCATCAGCTGTTAAAATCCATTTTAGGTTTTTGACCAAACATCAAAAAAATTGGATTTTATTTTTGGAAATTCTCTATAATTTAGATATTTAATAAAAATTAACTGACATATTTGTGTTTTCCGACCTCAAATTTACTTAATTCGATCATTTTTATTAAAATCCCCCACGACTGCAAGTGGCTTATTGTAGTTTTTTGTTCCTCATTTTTTTCTAATTTTAAAAATTGGATATCTTTAGTCTATTGCGTTGGGCCCACCGTGAAGACCACAACTATCGAGAAGACAATATAGAAACGTATTTCCCTCATTCAAAAAGAATTTACAACCACTGAATGAGATTTTCTTAGGAATAGGAGTTTTTTTATCAAACTTTTAGGAATGGCCTGCTAAAAATAATAGCCCATTTGGCAAACAATTGCACTGAACAGAAAAGACCTTTATTCCTATATTTCTAAAAGATATACAAGATATTGAATGAAAACTATACTACTACTATACCATCATGGCAAATCCCACATCTTTGGTAGCTAGCAGACCAGCCACACGTAATAAATATCAAGCTGTGCTCTCTGCGCCAACAAAAAATTATGACATTTGGTATGTTAACCTTATCGCGTGCTCCACGGGGAAGAAAATGTATAACCATCCAATTCAATGTTACAAAATTGCTCTCCATGCTTCTACGCTTTACGCATTGAATAAAGACATGATTACTATGAATTTTAAATTCTGCGAATACAGCAAATAATTTTGTATAACCATTTCACATGATATATAATCCCGGTATTAATATTCACATCAAAATATGTGTATGTATGTTTGTTTCTTATTATAAGTCACACGTAAAGGGACAATTTATATATGAACTCATATATCGATCTAGTCCCTAACTAAGGCATGAATCTTGTATTATAGTTATACTAATGTGATGAGTCATATATACAATGCACTAAACGAATATACATGTAACACCCAGACCCAGGACAATTTGAAAAGGCCATTTTCAGTATTGCTTTGGCCGGGAATCAAACCCAGGACCTCATGACTCAAAGAAAAAAGTGTTACCTTCGTGACACAGATTCGACATTGTACTATTGAAGATATTTTTACTAACTACAACAATTCCAGGTTTCTATACCATCTGTAAGGATTTTTTTATTATTAAATATGTATATTTGATTCGCTCCGCTGTAAGTTTTCGAGTGACCTGTAAAAGGCAGGTGTTCGAAAAATAAAGACATAGTATCTTAAACTCAGCAATGTTATTTACCAACTGTCCCAAATTTCTTCATATTTTGTTAGCACGGTAAGAACAGCTTGCACGTATAATACTTGCAACTGATCTGCTGGTTACACCACTTGTGGGATGTGCCATGGTGGTAGATAGTAGTAGTATATTTTTTTATACACAAATCTGTGTTTATCACAATTATAAATTCAACAAGAATATCCAACAAGTTTCGTCGGTAGACAACAATGATTGTAAAAAAATATTTGTCACTCTACAATAGTATGAAGGAGATTGACCCCAGAGGCAGTGCAGTGGCATTCTGGACGGGGAACCAAGGATTTGATTTGAAATACCTAACTAATGAACGCAGCAATTCAGCTAAGAAAGTTAATACAAGCCGAAACCGTACAAAAAGTAGAGCAAGTGTCTGTGAAATAACACTGTTCAAAAATGCCTTTATTTAAGACAGTGGGTTGAAAACCTAGTAATAATTTTTTTACAATAAATATTAAACTATGAACTTTATTAATGCACACAGTCGCGTGTCCCCTTGTCACAAATTGGTTACAAATAACAATGTATCATTATATTGTACTATACTTGTATAATGTTAACAATAACATATAATACCTATATGGCAGATGATGATTGTCATAATATTGAAATGTCAATATGAATTGCATACAATTACATATAATAATATTAATGCAATATCATTACATACTTACATGGTATTTTGTAGTTACTTATGTGCATAGCCATTGTAGATATACATTTATTACCCTTTATATGAGGGGTTCACATGACAAGGCACATTGATCTATCTTATATATAATAAGTTACAATCCATTGGATTGGTCTGCAACGAGTTTGGATATTCTTCTCCATTCCTCCCTATTCTCAGCCAGTCTTTTCAGCTCTACGTATGAGCCACAGTTCATGTCCCTCTTCAGTTGGTCAATATACGCATCTCTTGGTCGGCCTCTGCCATTTGTGCCCTCGGTTTTACCCTCCGCGATGGCGATGAGTAGTCCTGGGTGCCTGATGTTGTGGCCAATCCAGTTAGCTTGTTGTTGGCTGATTCTCTTAAGAAGTTGCCTTTTTTCGCCTACCCTGGTTAACACTTCTTCATTTTCGACGTGTTCCGACCAATGGATTTTCAGCATGCGTCTGTAGCACCACACCTCAAAGGCCGCCAACCGTCCGCTTTCACTCTTGCTAATGGTCCATGTCTCACAACCATAAAGCAGAATGCTCCATACAAAGGCTTTAGTTAGGTTCTTCCTTACGCTTAAATCAATATTTGGGGATTCCAATATTTTAGATTTTTTGTTGAAGGCAATCCTTGCCTGGTTTATTCTGCTCACAATTTCCGATTTGGAGCGTCCATCCTGGTTTATTCTGCTGCCCAAGTACTGCTGATCTATCTTAGAACAATGAAACTGAGAAAACACCACATTTTTATTTGGTGGTATTTGATGAGTGATTTTAATTACAGGTTGCAAAAATATGGAAATGAGCATACAGAATTATTGACTGACAAAATAGTCTCCCACTCTCAACATAAGTATTTGCGTGTCCTGTAAAAGGCAGGTGTTCGAATAAATACATTTTACATCTTAAATTCAACTATAAGATTTGCCACCTATCCTGAATGTCTTAAATGTTAATTGGCACGGCAAGGACAGCTTGTATATTCATACTTGCAGCTAGTCTGCTGGCTACCCTGCTTGTGGGATATGCCGTGACGGCATACAATTCAAAATAAATTAGAAATTTCAAAATAAAAATTTAAAGCTCATGTTGTCGTTGCATATTCAAAAAGAGTTATGTAAATTTATAAATGTTTTGACATTTCTAGATGATGAATGACATCGTAACCATTTTATAAAGTGATTCTTAGTATCAAATATTAAAATTCAATACTTCAAGAATAATGTCACACGCCAATAAAAAGTCCAAACAATAATTTAAATACCCTAATAAACATTTTTATAAGAGTATGCCTAAATAAAAATGTTTGTACGTACGACGATATTTCTTTCAATGTATCGATATAGGTATGTAGTTGCGCAGTCAGTATTTTTCGTCAATCATTTATTATTTTCAGTCACTCACCTAGAATAACCGTCGCTTATATTCTGCAGCTTGTTATGAATTTTTCGTTACTCAATATAAGTAACCAACAAAAGTTTTTTTATAATTTATAAATGATTAAAAACACTTATATTTTCACTATATTTATTTAACATTTTCACCCACTTCAATGGGCATTCTCAAGAGTACTATTAGTTATAAATTATTTAATATGAATTTTCACAGTGTAAACACAAACATCCTTCAACAATAAAAAGTTTTTAGGTTGCACAAATAGTAAAAATTCTCTCATCGCACTAGCTGTGTAGCTATCAAATCAAGTAAATGCATTTCTTTTAATGATGTATGTCAATAAATAAAAGAAATTTTTAGTCTGTCCAATATAAATTATTTATTTTATAATTACTTACTGATTAATGATCAAATATAAAATAATAATAATATGAATTTAACAAATTATTAATAATAATAATAATAAAAAAATGAAATATTTAAAATACAAGAAAAAAAAACAGGATCAACTTTAATTTAATTTAAAATGTACATAAATATTTAAAAATACAGATGATAAAAGTAATGGTATTAAAAAAATACAGTGTTAATTAAAAAAAAACATACAAGATTGATAAAAATAATACAATTATATATCAAACGTTTAAACAAGATAAAAAATACGATCAACAGTTCAAAAATTCTTTTACGTATTTTTTGAGTGAAATACTAAATATATTTTATTTGAGTAAAACAATTTTGACAATGAATAAAATTTGCGTATCTTCATTCCAATTACTTCCTAAATTTATTAAGCCCAATTTAGTAAAATTTACATTTTTATTGGAAAATTTTGTTTCTTTATCGTTATACATATTTCAATTACATGAAATAAAAGAAAACAGTAGCCAATTTAAACAAGGGAAGTCGCCATCATGGATTTTTTTACGAAAATCAGTTGAATATTGATTTGGTAAAATGATACATTCGAAAAAAAAATCAATAAAAACTTAAAATGTTTTTTTTATAATTCAGAGTGCCATACATTAGTTTCACCATCCTAGTCCAAGAGGATTAAAGAGTGAGCAAAAATATTATTTCACATTCATTTCTTAAGACAGGAAAAACATGTGATATTTTGACAAGATAAACGGAACAAATGAGAGTATGAGTTACAGAGAATGCAACATTCTTTTCAGAACTCAGATCCGAGAGCTGAATCTCACAATGGACTATATACAGAAGTCAATTCTGGGTGGGATCTTTAGACAGGGAAGAAAAATGTTACTTAATTTTGATGCAAATTGAAACGATAACTTTCAACAATACATTTATTTTCTATTTTGAGAAGTTGCCCTAAATAAATAATTACTTAAATTCGTTTAAAATTGCAGTTTGTGTATAAAAAGTTGCAATAGTTGAAAAGAATCGTAAAATTTTAGATGTGGAATCAGAAAGTGTAAAGACAACTGAATGCAATGGGGTTTCTCGCAAGCTGAACACAGTGGGTATACGTGACAGTGGTGCAGAGCAACTCGCATTGTCACAATATCTAATGGAGTGTTCTCAGTTTATAGACACAAGGAAGATTTTTTACATTTCTCCGGTTGCCGAACATTTAGATCAATAATACTGGAGAGATATCTTAGTCCAATCGATGCAAGTAAATAAATAAATTGAAACTAAACAAGGAAAAAAAGTGCTAAAAATAATGTGAAAAAGACGAATAAGTTATATTAAAAAAAAATATTGAGATAAAAATTATGCATGTAATTTAAGTAGGTATATAAAGATTTCAATATTCATGTGTATAAAGAATTAACATTTTTTATTGTGTTTAAAATATGTACAGAAAATTCTCAACAATTACAAGATATTAAAATGCTTTCAACCAATCAATTTCTCCGTCAACATCCTGGAACATATTACAGAATTTTTTGCTTAATGAATGTTCTGAATACAGAAAGCTGGTTTTCTGGCCATGTGTTCTCAACAAAAATATTGAGAATATAATGGTTCATAATTTCTATTTTAGACACTTTTAAAAAGTTGAATAACTTTTGAACTGTCCAGAATTTTCCGATACACATTTTGCGTACGATACCTACAAATTTCACTATTCAACAATGATAAAAATATGCCCATAAAATTTAACAGCACAATGTCACAGAAGCTTATTAAAAGACTGCCATTTTGAAATCAATTCAATAAACATCAGATTTTTTTTAACCAACTTAAAACATCATCCACACAAAAACTGACAAATGCTGTCATTTTACTGAACGTACCAATTAATTTAAAATAAAACATACAATATTTAATACATAATTTGATAGTTATAAACTGATTGTTAAAATTTTGTGACTTTACTTTGCATCACTACTTAAAGCTACTAAAATTTGTTTATTGTTAAAAAACATTTTCAAATGTAATGTAGTTATTGTCAGTAACAAAAACAATACTATTTCTTTGAACATCTCGATTGGAGAACCACGTTTACACAATGTAACATTGCGCAGAATCTAATAAGAAGAAGTGAGAAAGACGTCCCTAAGCTTACAAATTAGCTCTAGACTGGCTTAAGTGATCACTTTGGGTGTCCATGGATAACATTCACAAATTCCGCATTTCTGACTGTCACAATATGAAGTCCACCGAATGAGAAACATAAATTATAATGCAAACCATAAAAGCAACTATTTTTTTGAGATCTCAAATGGAACAAGATCTTTTGTCTAAATAGTGCCGGAACAATAAAGTTCTGTACTTTATCAGCTGCTAGTTCAACCAGTCAGCAACAGATTTTTAGAATGTTTGCTATTTGTTTGTTACTGAAGATGACTACATTGTAGTAAAAACCGTTTTACCAATATATAAATTTATAATTTCATTCATTCATTGCCCTCAACGCTCCTCTCGGGAGCACAGGGCAGAAACCAGCCTCATCCATTCAGAGCCTCTCTGCGCCAATTGTGTCACCTCTTTCCACGACATTCCTTGCGCTCTGATGTTGTTGTCATAGGAACGGTGTACTGTGAAAAAGGGACGCCCAGGCCTACGGAACTCTTGCAGTCGAAAGGACATCGCTCTTTTTGGCCAACTATCATCGGGCATTCTCAGAACATGTCCCAGCCAGGACCACCGTCTCTCCAGTGTTACGGAGATTACAGGTCTTTGCCGGGTGCATCGCAAAATAGCATGTTTTATTCTTAAAAAAGGCAATATGTACTAACTATATGTATATACCAAATTAATTTCAAAATGGCAGTCAAATACAATTTAAATATAAATATGAGGATATTTTTATTACATTATATCTTTATCGACCATTAGTATAATATTTTATTATATGTATATAGAATTTACAATATAAATAAATTTACAACACAATCAACATTGACAAAGGCAGCAGAGGCGGCAATGAAGGAAATTACAATAAAATAATTAATCAAATACACATTTTCAATAATCCGTAATAATAATTATCCATACTATTACAATTATAAAAACTTTACAAAACGTGAGCAAAATATTACAAAATACACCACACCATATTTTTACAATACATATATAAAAAACTTTCATCTTTGAACACAATATTTATCAGATAATTATTCAGATTCCATTCGTTTTATGTACATCCTATGTCAACAAACACAGTTATATTTTTACATTTCTAGAATTTGAACTGCAGATAGAACGAGCCGAAGAGCACGGTAAGGAAGAAACAGAGATATACTGCAAGTGAACCGAAAGGTATGAAAACAGACAGAGAGAGAGGTTACTCTCAGTTGTTTAAAAGAGAGAATACAATATTTACTATTAAAAATATACACAAGTGTGAGCGAAAATGTTTTGAGTTTCAATAAAAAAACAGTGTTAGTAGTTAATATCTATCTATACCCTTACGCTGTGTCCCAAGTGGGGTAAGCAGAGAGATCGAAACGCCATATAGATCTATCATTACATACTTCTTTCCCTTCTTCTACATTCATAAAATTTCTCATGCATGCACGCCGATTCCTCTTACTTAGTCATCATCGTCCTTGACAATTTGATCCACGTGATCTCGCCACGTGGTACTCAGACGCTTGCGCTTCCTCACACCCTTTATTTCAGACGAGTATATCCTCTTTGTCATTCTTTCCTCATTCATTTGTTGAACTCAACCTCAACATGTCCAGACCATCGTAACTTATTAATGCGCATTCTGTCAATAACACTCTTCTTGCATTTGTTCATTCCTGTAATATCTTTATTCTTCACTTTATCACGCAACGTTTTACCAACCACTAATAAATAGAAAAACATGTGTTTTTTATTTATCCAAATATTCTGGAGTCAGTCCACTGGCAACCCTTCTTGTGGGACATGTTGTAATGGTATGGATACTAATATAGACAGAATTTAAATGCTACAAACGTATTGCAACTGTTTTCCAAGTTCAATTAATCATCCACGTTTAGGACACAACATGGAAAACTTTTAAATTACAATTTGACAATAAAATTGAGACGCATCATACGCATCTCAAAAGTGTCGGAAACCGCTGAAGACACGATTATTCTAAAGATATTTAGATTATATTTTATAATTTTTACATTCACAAACATATTTAGGAATGTATTATCGCCACACATTTTTGACGAAAATAATAAATATTATTCATGTCTACGGACTATTTTGCTACACATAGTTTTCGTAATAGAATGTTTAGTATATTTCGTAACTAAACAATATTCAATAAAATGAATATGTAAATTTTTTATTTATCAATAATTTAAACATATTTTAGAATAATAAATGCAAATTAGTAATAATCTCTTCACATTATCGTTTCTTTTAATACTGAATTTGTCCAATAAAAATTGCTTTTTAAGTAAAAATAACTTCTTTTTTAAATTCTCCACATGTCTGACATTATCACAACTAGAACTAGTCAGATTTTATCAACGCAAATACTAGACTTAGCCAAAAGGTTAGATATACAATTCAATAGTAAATGTATTCTTATAAAATTGCAAAGTTCTTTTCTGTACCAAGCTAATAATGAATTGTACTTTTTATCTAGTTAGTTTCATTACATGAAAAATGTATGTGAACCATTTTTTATGGACTCATGGATGATACACGCATAAAATAAATAAATTTGACAAGTGTATATAAAACATAAGAAATTAATAAATTTTAAAAAGAAAAACACAAAACTGTCCAGTTACATCAGATGCTAGTCCATTTATTTATAAAAAACATTAAATTTCACAAAATACAGATCTTTTTTCCAAATTTCAACAAAAGATGACATGATTTAGACTCCCAAAACACCTAACAATCATTTGCTCAAGTTCTTGCATGAGATAAAATGCTCCTGATTCACTCTATTCCATTTTGGATTCCATTTAAAACTGGTAACATTCAACATTCCACCAAAACAAAAAATATATTTTTCAAAAAATTTCACATGTCACCTTACTTTATACGCTAATGACATCTGTTGATTTTTTTTTTCAATTAATCCTTCACCGAAATTTATATTTTACGTACATACAAAAATATCTACAATTTATGAAGAGTTTGCCTTATAGCAACAGAAAAATTAATAAATAATATCGTTTACGATGTTATCATTTTTGTCAACATCAAGTCCATGGTTTTTTCTTTATAAATAAATGTTGTCCCGCAATTTGCAAACGAAATGTAAACATTACTATGCATAATAATACTAAGGATAAAATTCAAGTGTTAATAAGATATTGAAGTCGCGGTGTTATTAATCAAAGGGTGAAATTCGATAAGAAGTTTTGGCGAAAAGGCCGTCTAGTTGTCATGCCGATATATGCTCATTATAGCTATAAATAAATTTATCAATTTTACATCGACATTTATTTACTGCGAGCATTTATATATTTTACGTCAATTTGACAAGAGCATTCATAAAAATTACGCCACTTTGAAATGAGCATTTATAAATGTTACGTCAATTTGACACGAGCATTCATAAAAATTACGCCACTTTGACATGAACATTTATAAATATTAGACAATTTGACACGAGCATTTATTTATTTCTTTTCATTTGAAGACATGCATTTTTAAGTATCATTTCATGTCATCACATCTATAGAACATAAAATAATAAATAGAAGCTTTTAATAAATACGACTTGATTTATGAATAAATTTTGCTTCAATTTATCACTTTTTCATAGTATTGGTACACAAGTAGTAGAATTCCATAATTGGATAGATTGAAACGAGAATCTTGTTCTACTACATTTACTAGGTATTTATTGTGTGTAATGGAATCAATCTGTTGTCTAATTGAACCATCATAAAAGTCAAATTCAAATAAATTCAATAAATACTAAGATAGATCAGAATGGAGTGCCTTTATATAATGGTGGTTAAAATTTCTTTTGTTATGAAAGTTGCTGATTTCAGCATGAGACTGCATACAATATTAAATAAAATAAATTAATACCTAATGCAGCAAAACAAAATAGAAAAACTTATAGTGCCAGCGTCCTCCAACATCTAACTACCCAATTTTATATAAAAAAAAAACAGTACTATAGTAGAACAAAACACTTCACATTACTTCAATTTTACTTTCGCTTTTTAAAAATATTTCAATGTATCTATTACAACAAAAACACTCAAATTTACAAAATATTTAAAATCTTCTACAAATTACTTACAACATGCAAAATTTATTCAAATTATTTTATCGACATGAGCATTTATTTAAATGACAACATTTAAAGAGTTCAATAGACAATTTGACAAACACCTTTGATTAATAAAGTCACGATTATGTGTAGTAGATATTATTCATTATTATTATTTGATGAGATTCGTTAATGATTAAAATTATTTAAAATGTCCAAAGTGATATTACATAAACATTTATTAATGACATTGTATTAGAATGACGACTTCTCCATCAACTTTCTGATGTTGTTGACGGCTGTTGTTGTTCGTCACTTTTCGACTGTGGTACAAATATCTCTACACTGGAATTCTTCTTGTCGGCTTTCATCGCATTCATTTTGTTTCTTCTGGCCATCATCAAAGCCTTCCGCTGTTCCTCCCTTTTCTTTGCGGCTGCCGCAGCCCTTGCTGCGTCAACGGGACTCGGAGTTGATGATTTCTTTCCCGTAGACTTTGTAGAAATCTTTGTAGCTGAAGTGCGAGATGATGGCACTTGCTCAGTCATCTTTACAGAAACGGGAATCTGCAATACGAAGAAATACAACCTCATGATTAGTGATGTGTGTACAAATATTGCAATCATTAACACAAAGTCACTTAAGACCAATTAATTAATGAAAATAATATCCTGTTAAGATTTATTTATTATCAAAAGAACAGTGAATGGGCTGACATGCTTAAAAACTTTAGCACCATAAATTACATTTATCCTTTACATTGACAGTAATATTGTAGTCATACCAGACATCCCTCTTTCAAAATACGCTGTTCCTATGACAACATCAGAGAGTAAGGAAGATCGTGGGAAGAGGTGACCTAACAAGCGCAGAGACCCTATGAATGGGGGAGGTTGATTCCTGCCTTATGCTCCCAAAGGAGCTTTAAAGAGCGTGTGAGTGAGTGAGTTATACCTATACAAACTCAAATAGTTTATCCAGAAGGGAGCCGGATAATTTACCGACAACAATTTGCCGACGGACAATTCACCGACAACAATTCACCGAGAGGACAAATTACCGAGAGGATAATTCACCGACAGGATAATACATCGACGTACATTTCACCGACAGACAATTTGCCGACAAATACAAAACAATATAATCACGTTTTGTAATGTTGTATTTTATTGTTTATGTATTTGTGTAGGTAACAACATATTTAAACACCCACTACAAGAAACAATCTGCCTTTTTTAAAAAAAGAACTTTCGACCACGCCAGAATTATATTATTCGTATTTGTCGGCAAATTGTCTGTCGGTGAAATGTACGTCGATGAATTATCCTGTCGGTGAATTATCCTCTCGGTAATTTGTCCTCTCGGTGAATTGTTGTCGGTAAATTGTCCGTCGGCAAATTGTTGTCGGTGAATTTTCCTAGACCCATCCAGAAGTATCTCACTAGTATCTAAGTATACTAATTTAGGTACTACGATTTTCACTTTATTAAGTAATATTAAATTAATAATCAAACGCACCTCTTTCCATCCGTTCTCCCTCATGGTGCGCAGTTGCTCAAACAGCTGTGAGACGTGTGAGAGCTGAAGGCTCACCATGTCCCAGAACCCACTCAGATCCTCACACGTCGTGGGGAACGGCTCGTCCTCACCACAGTTCAAGTTGTTGTAGCACAGCCCTGAAATAAAATAATGAAAATTATAATTAATCATTTGAACTTAACATAGAATTCATTGCACTTACTATTATTTACCAGCAATAATTAACTGCATTGTTTTTCATAAATTTTCGAGTATTTTGGATTAGTTGAAAATTCCTGTTCTGTTAGTTTTCAAGTGTCCTTGAATAAACGTGGTTAGATGGAACATTAGAGTGGACCGGAATGAGGACAGTGGATGACCTGTTCAGAGCAGCACTGGACAGGGAGGTTTTCGCCAGAGTCATTGCCAACGTAGGGGGGACCTGACATGAGACAGAAAAAAGAAGAAGATGGAAGTAATCACTATATAGTGATAATCTCGCCACTGCATATCATCACATGATTTTGTTATGTGAATGATGATGTGCAAGAAGAATAAAATAGATAAATAAACATACAAGTCGTCAAGTTGTCCTTTCCGTGCCAAAAAAATTAAGACATTCATGATCGGTGGCATACCTCATCGCTGAATCAAAGATGTTAAGTGTGATGTTTTACAAATACCTGCATGAGGAACATCAGCATATTTATTATACGTGGAAGATATCATGATGGTGTAGACAATCTATCGGGAGATGAACTAATAATTTTCTTTTGCCTTTAAATGCTCTTAACAGGATTCGAAGCAATACTGCACCGATCACCTCTTCCCACGACATATATCTAATATTTGCTCAAATACACACCTTCGAATTGCTGCATCTTTTGTGTAGCCAATAGGCGAGCCTTTCCAGCCGCCGCCCTCAGGAAACCAAGCACCTCTTCACTTGCATCACCACGAGTCTGAAATTGTTTAAATACTTCAATAAAATTAAATAAAAGTGTGTCACAATACATGTAGATCGGTTCTTGGAAATAAAATAACAATTCTAACAAAAAATTTGCCATTTATAGCAACCACAGATGATATTCAATTTGGTGAACGCCTGCCTGTCTTACTGATTATGAAAGACCATCAACAGTTGATACAACAAAGTGTAAAGAATCAAATTTGTCAAAGTTGGGATAACTTCCTATATGAAGACTTACAACGTGAATAAACTCTTAAGTCACTAGGAAACAAAATCATATACTAGCGATAAACTCGCCCTGTGTACCTTGAATTGTTTAAGTGATATTTTTATGATACTTTGTATTGATTTGAAATATTGTTACCAATGTACAGTGAAGAATAAAATAAATAAATAAATAAAGATATTTAAAAAAGAAGATTGAGTAATTTTGGTTAAATATAAAGTAAAAAACCTCTCGCTCTCTTATCCCTTTTTTTATGTCTGAGGATTGTGGGAACAGTAGCTGATCTCTAAGGCCTAGTATTTCGTACGTTCAATCGAAAGTACGATAGATTAAGCCGCCATCTGATCGCATATATCAATCGTAGCTTGATATCCTCATGGCTAAGCTTGCAGCCTTATGCTATACGCATGCGCAAAACCGTTTTACCTAACTTCTCATTCATTAACAGTGCGCGTACGACGGAGAGATTTTTGTATGTCAATGAATGCGAAATAACGAGTGGTTGTAAACAATAGACCGCGCAGGTAGAAATAGTGTTGCTAGTAAAGGAAATAAATATATCTGATAAAGTAATGAATATTGAATATAATATAGAGAGTATAACGTATTATAATAATTTAAAATAATAAAGGTCGCATTACTGTCGGGTAGATCGACAGAAATAGATGTATCAATTTCGTATCATACATATTGTTTTATGTATTTATTTTTATTAAAGATTTATATATTTATAGTAGTTGTAGTTTTATGCAATGCAATGATTTTTATATATAAAAAAAACAGAAAAACTAAATGCATATTAAATAGTACTGAAATGACCAATAATTTTTTAACATAAACAGATTTTTTTTATAATACAAAACCTTTATTCAAATAATATGGTGAAATAAATAACTTGTCTATGCAAAATATTTCCCGACAAGTAAGGAAGTTTCATAATACAGCGCGCGAGACTAGTTGTGGGTATGTTGAGGGTACACTAAACTCTAGTCTGACTGGCCCTAACATTTTTGAGCTAGATAGGTCCTATCTTAGAGTTTATCGACATTGATATACAGGATTATTGAAATTATTTTGGATCGCGTTTCAAAGTAACCCTAAGCCCAGTATGAAATACTAGGCCTAAGACAGTTTACCTTCACTCGTGTCTCTCCAGAGCCATGTGAAGAGTGTCCAGAAAAGAAACAAAATATAAAATTACCTGTAATTCTTCAAGATCCTTTTCGGCAACCTCGGCCAGTGCAATCAGTCTCTCTGTCTCCTTCCTCTTCAACTCAAGGAAGTAATGTGCGTCTTGCACTTCAGTCCCCGTACTGACACTACTATCACTACTCGTAACCACATCATGGCTAACTTTTTCATTGGGTCTAATCTTTTCAACACTATTCGTCAAGTCAACAACAATAATATCATCATTTTCACACTTTGTATTATCGACGACAGGAATGTTTTTAACATCAGGAATCACTTGGACGCACACAGGATTACAATTATCATCTAAGCTTTCTTTAACAGTAACTACGATATTATCACTAACAACACCGTTGAACTTTTTAGTCTCACTAACACTAATATTATTACTTTCATTCGACACTTGTAATTTGTCAAACTCCTCATTCAAATTGGCTCGTCCGTTAATTTTCACGTCACTACAATTGTTTTTAGTTTCTACTATTTCTACATCATCCAATTCTCTTATTATGGGAACTATCGTAACTTGCGGTGAAGATTTAGTCGCCTCTCTAGCTAATGGTGATGTCACTCTCATGTCGTGTCTCGGTAATATTATCCCTCTATCCACAACGTCCGCACTAGACAATCTCGCTAAGGAATTATTTAAAATACTCGCTTCCGAATCTGTTGAAGTATTATGAAAGTCTTTGTTAGGTGACCGTTTTGGTGATAAAATCGGCAGCTGTGCTCTAAATTCTGGTGTTAAATGCCTCAAAACTGGTAGAGGAGGTTCGGAATCTTTACCATTCGTATAACTCTCTGTAACTATGTGTTCTGTCACTGTTCCATTTGGCGTTCTCTTCATTGTGTGTATCCTGGAGACTTGATGCAACGTTTCGGGTGATTTTAAATTATTCAACATACTTCCACCATTCACTCGATCGTCTTCTGATTGACTTTTGGTCTTTTGTCTCCTCTGATTGAAGAATCCCTGAGCCAGGGCACCAGGCCCATACAATCTCTCAACTCTCTGTTGTATAAAGGACTTAGAAGGACTAGATTCATTATTGGTTCCGTTAGTTATGACAGTGAAACTCTTTGAAGCTTGCGCTTCCGTTTTATTATTTACTCCGTTTGATATGGAATACGTCATTTTATTTGAACTAATGCTCGTTTCTGAGAAACTTGTCTTAAAGTAATTGTTTGTGTTGGAAGAATTCAGTCTTGTAGCCATCGCGTCGTCAGCACATTCTCTCAACATCTCCGTTGTATCGCCGACTCTCCCTGGTGAAGCTTCTCTCGATTTATTCAACTTTTGTCTAAGTTTTGAATCGTATGTTGTGATGTTTGAATAACCATTTACGGAGCAGGCTAAATGGAGATAGCTGGGTTTCTTTCTCGGAGGTGAAGGGACAAGTAGGAAGTGATCGTGTGTCTCCTCGTTGAGTGTCTTTAAGTCTTGCTTCTGGAATCCCAATCCGACTCTCTCCTGCAGTCGAGATGTGAATTCTCTGAAGTGGCTGGTGGTGGACGAAGGTGTCAAGATATTTAGACTTCCCGATGTTGTATCTGTAAGAGAAACAAACAATGTTAAACAGATTTTCAACAACAATAAACATACAAATCCATTGACAATTCTAACAATTTATGTTCAATGAAAAAGTACACTATAACTAATTTGGTTTTCATATTTCTATCATTCCATCAGAATTTTCTAGTCTATCCTTCGCAACTTAGACATTCACCAAAAATCCATCTTCAAATTGCATCCCAAATATTTAAAAATCTAGCTTAGAAACAGCGTTATTAAATGAGCATTCATTTGGACCTGGAATCAAGTAAATAACTGGGGTTGTAGAAGGAAGGAGGGGAAGGGGCAGAGTGCCAATAAGATGGAGCAACCAAATTAAGGAGGCCACACAGAGCTCACTTCACGGGGCCTTGCACATGGCGGAGGATCGCTCAAGATGGAGACAGATGGTCAACAGAACGACGAATGATTGTCACGATCCTCAGGATTGAGGGACCGACGGAGATGATGATCAAGTAAAAAAAAAACACAAAAATTTCTTCAATATGACAGTTAAGTGTTTCTATATAGCTAATCCTACTTCAAAATATTTATAATCGAGATTAGAATTTTTCAAGTTTATTGACATTACTATACATTATAGAAGACTGTCACATTAAAAAACAGATCAAAACATTGGATAATTTATTTACGCCCAACAACGTCTTGAACATCCATGATTCACGCTTGTGATGTTTTAATGAAAATAATAATACATAGTAAATAATTACACATGTATCTTCTTAGTTTTAGCGTCAACCGAGATGAAGACAAAAAAACAAAGATAAGTTGGACGCTAGCCAACATCTAATCAACTCTAGTAGCGAAAGAGTTATTAAGTCTCGAAATGTCTAGTGGTTTTATTGTTTTGACACAATGAACAAACAATATTTTTGAGACAATTTGGAGACAGTCAGTAAAATCAACAATTCAAAAGTTTTAGGTGACAATGTATGAAAATAATGCTAATAGCTTTACTTATAAATTTGGATTAACTGTTATTCTTTCTGTTAAACTAGGTACAGTAAAATTACGTTATAAATCTGTTGTGATCACCAACGGTTGGCACCAAGATTTGTAAATTGTTGAACAAAACAAGGAGATCATGAAACATTTCAAATTTTTGTACCAATTTGCTAAGCTGCTACCTAGACACCCCACCCCCCCTCCACTAGAGAAAATTCTGAGTACACACATGACTGTGCTGGTGCACAAATAATAGAATTCCATATTGGATTAGAGCAAAACACACAGTTTTATTCTACTACAATCACATTAGAATTAAATGAAATATAGGTATAGCTACCTAGTTTTTGAGTATCAATAAAAACTAAACACCTTTACAAAAATTGACACAAGTAAAACAGACAAACAGTGAATTACCAATAGACTACCGAGTACTTAACTTTTAAGAATACAGGTGCTCAAAAATTTTGTATGCACTGACAAGTAACTACACCGTTTATAATTACCCTATAATATTACGTCAATTCAAGATAAATGTATTACGTTAATCGTTTTATAATACTTGATAAGACGATAACATTCTAATACTTGACATCGCAATAAGATTTACATGAAGAGATAAGATTTATCAGCGACCACTCTTTTTAAAAAGTATTATGAAAGATAAACGAAAGAAAACTGATTGCCTATACCAGTTGAAACCAACTGGATTTGGTTGGGGAAATATTTTTGATATTAAAAAACTTTAGAGAAATATATCATATCGCTGATTCTCTAGTGACAATACCACCTGCTCCTCTTCTTACACACGTTTTTGCTTCCATAACTTTATACATTTTCTTAAGCATACCCTTTTGGTCATTGTATTCAGAATCTAGTCTACATGTTCAAACCACTGGATCTCCAATGGTGACATTTTTAGGTAGCCTTTCTTTTGGCACATATCTTTTTATCATATACATATCTTTAAGAAGGACATGAACTGTGGCACATAGGTAGAACTAAAGAGACTAGCTGAAAATAGGGATGAATGGAGAAGAAAATCAACTTGTTGCAGACCAATCCAATGGACTGTAACTCGCTGTATATCTTTTTGTTCATTCTATCCTCTTTATACTTTCAACATCACAACACCACTGCAGCTTATTTATATTCACATTGGTTATATCACTAGCTTTCACACCACATTCTTTGAGGGAGAAATGTACAAAATTATGGAATGGGCAAAGACAACAATTACAGCAAAAATGTGTTTCATTTTGGTGTAGGACGCTCTCGAACAAAAAAGATTGTATAGATGGCTGTAATTTCTTGCTACCTAAATCGTAATACTTTTTTCCAGATCTCACCCTCATAATCTCCAATTAGTATAAACGGTGCAGTGTGGAAGAGTGTCTTCCGAGCACTAGAATTCCTAATTTGTGAGAAATTAAATTTATTTTGTTTCGATTACGCCTTCATTCTCTGCACTACTTTTTTTACCATATTTTATATGTTGACAATTTTTTAACATCAATCAATGTAAATAAATATATTATAGTAAGATCACAAATGAAAATATATTTATATATGAATATTTGTAAGTGAATTAAAATTAAAACTAATATTAAAAAAAAACACATGCCACAAAATATACTACGAACTCGATGTTATGACTTGTGAAAAGTGAAAGAAAAAAATCATATTTATAATATCTCCTGCCAATTCTAAGTTTAATATATAATGATATATGATAAATTAAAATATG
This sequence comes from Athripsodes cinereus, assembly GCA_947579605.1. Taxonomy (NCBI): domain Eukaryota; kingdom Metazoa; phylum Arthropoda; class Insecta; order Trichoptera; family Leptoceridae; genus Athripsodes; species Athripsodes cinereus. The sequence goes on from OX388307.1 coordinate 2,739,592, forward strand.
ACAAGACACAGTTTTTTTTAATTAAAGTACGTACATTAAGCAGAATTAAAATAATATACAGATACAATAACACAATAATGAAAACACGAGACACAATGGTCTTTATTGTAAAGTGTTCAATACAATGCAACATTTGAAATACGCTTTTTTTCTCTTATGCAAGCTAGCGATATTGTTTTTTACTAAAATTTGTCCAAAACATCAACGTCCCACGCATACAATAACTACGATAATAATTGATATGTCTAGCTATGTAACACCATATTTATTCTATTTATTTCTTCACTGTACATTGTGTTTTTTTCTGTCTCGCTGTTTTCTTTTGGACTTTTGGGTTCTTTTTCTCATTTTTCCTGCTGAGATTGCCTTGGTCAAAAGCTGTTATGGTCTCAGTGCAGGGTGGTATTTTTGAAATAATAATAATAATGCAAAGTACCATAAATCAGCTTTCAATTCGATGTACAGAGGGCATGTTTATTGCTAGATCGCAATATCTAACCTTACTCAGAGATTAGCATTGTTCCTATTTTATGTCTGGCTAAACTATACCTATAAATTTTGTAATAATTCGTAGGTGAATTATATAACAAATTGCTTTGTGAGTATAATTTTAGTTTAATTAGGGATAACTTTATTCTCATACTTAGACATGGCTAATAATAAGCCAGGTTTAAAGAGGCAAGCATTTTATTAAGTTAGATAAAGCTTATTGAACACTTTACTTGATAACACATTGGTATATGATAGTAAAATAAATAAATAAAAAAACAAACACATTGAGTTATAAAAAGAAATGAAATACGAAAGAGAATGACACTTTATTAATACATAATATGAAAAATAATAAATTATGTTATATTCTACGTCATAAATTATATTTTTAAAATGTTAACAATAATATTTTGTACAGAAATAATAGATACCTTTCAATTTAAATATTTAGAGAATATCGTTGATGGTGTTTTTATAAATGAACACAAATTATTTGCTCATGAATAATAATGTCCCACAATGAAACATCCCCTTGGCAAGATTGCAAGAATACTAGATTGCCATTTACAGAGAATGAGTGAAAGGGGATAGAAATACTGACTCACTGGTTTCTCTCAAGCATAGCATTAGTATGAACTTATTTATGTGTGGGTGACATGGAATCGAAATAGGTATCGACATATCCATTTATAGTAAAATGTCGGTAGAGACCAAAATCTAAATGAATTAAGACTATTTTCAAAACTAATTTCAAAATCCCCTCCTATTGTTCTTATAAATTTCATAGGATTCGACTGTTTTGGAAAATTAAGTTTTATAGACATAACACAAAGAGTATTTCTACATACTAAGTTGAAATTTTTTTTTAATTTGCCCACTTTCAAACAAATAATAGAATACAATAAAAAAATACTATTAATTTAGTTTTCATAATAGTTTTTTTTTTAATATTTTGCTAATTTTTTAATATTTTAGTCAATATGCATGTTCAAATGTTTGTATTACCATAGTAAACTCAACCAAAAGAATCAATAACAAGGATCAAGGAAACTAATATCCTCTATAAAAACTTGCACCAGTTGAGCAATTTCTTTTAAATTATGTATATTTTATTTATTACCCAAGATATAGCACATAACATGAAGAAATTTCGCAAATAAATGTGATATTTTAGGTATCATAAATTTCTGTACAATTCATAAAAATTAATATAGAAACTAGACATAGCTATAAAAAAATTAAATATTATTTTAACATCAACAGAGAAAAAAAAACTGTTTAAATGTTTGATATTAATTTGTATAACTATGTCCAAAAGCAATAGCGCAGTTTTAAAATCATTAATAAAAATAAAAAATAAATTAAAATACATCACACTCTTCCTAGAACAAAAACAAAAGATGATGAAAGATGATAGAGAGTAAATTAATAAATAAATTAAATTAAAACACATTCTCGTTATTCTTATTAAAAAAAAAACATAATGATTGATCCATCATTGAGAAACACAGTATACCTGAAAAATCTGTGTTATCTGCGTCCACGTCCAACGAACAGGATCCTATTGAATCCACGGACTTATCCATTGTTTTGACAGTTAAATCTCTTGTTCTATCATTGATCAATACATCGTCTCTCTTGATGACAATTTCATAAGAATTATTTTCGCTATTACTGTTAGCATTGGAATCGCTCGTCCTTGTCGGATCCGAGCATGTCAAGTCTTCCAAGTGATCTCGAAATCCAATTCCGCAATAATCTAAACAATTGTAAGAAGCTTCACGTTTATCACAGATTTTATTGTTAGTGGATGTAACATTGTTCTTCCCTTCAAGAACCAATGTACTTTGACTGGAATAAAGTGGTTCGGAATATACGGCACCCAAATCTTGTTCTTCTTCACTCAAAAAATTATCGTTTCGTTCGTTTTCGTCGTGCAACTGAGCAGCACCCTTCAACTTTTGTATCTTATTAAAATGATTCTCTAACTTATCCAAACGTTTCTTGCAGGTGGATTCATGGACTGTTGTTGCTGTATTCGATATTCCCGGAGTATCTAGCAAGTCTGGAGTGTTGCTCCTTCCTTGGAATAGAGGAGAAGATTCTGGAGTGTCTAAATAGAATTTGCAGTATTTGGAAGATGAGTAATCGTCTTTTGAGGACGCATCCGATCTTCTGGAATCTAAGAAAGTCTCTAAAGAAAAAAACGATTTAGGTCTGAATTTTTTCTTTTTTGTCGTCTTTGTTTGATCCTTGTCTGGTTTTGCGTTCTTATTTCTCACTGTACAGGGTGACGTGCAACAAGAACTATGAACCATAGACTTTGGTCTGTCAGCGTGTTGCTGTTGAACACTGTGTGTTCTTCTGCTGTCTAAACTAAGTGTTTTCCTGAGTCTCTCATTGAGCTGCGCTAGTATGTGCGTGTGCTCGTGGATTCCGGCAGAGTCGTGCTCCGGCTCGGATTCTTGAATCTCTGGAGATGGTGACGAGCTTTTCTTCACAGCCAAAAGAACGACAGATCCTCTTGGTTCTTGGGTGTCGGGCAAATCACTGGAAAAATAAATTCATGAAAACATTAGTACTTCGAGACAATGAAAATTCAATGTGCAATATTTTAAGTAGGTATATGAAAATTAATTTATTTGACAAGTATGTAAAACATATAAATATATTTCTTAAACGCATTTTTTTTAAATAAAAAAACAGAGTAACATTTTCAAAAGTGCCAATATATCCAAAATTTAAAAAAAAACTTGTGTAATATGTGCAAACCCAAAAACCATAAAATACTATGTGCAAAAATAAAAAGAAATTATTACAAGAAAATTTATTTGTATAGGCATGTAACAAAATCCAAAATACATTAGCAAAGGGTGGGGAAAATTAAATAATTAAAATAAAACACAACTGGGGTGAGAGGGTATAACATTAAAACTCAATATGTACATAAAGACCACAAAAATTAATAAAAAGTGCAAAAAAAGGCAGGGGGGAAGGGGGTTGTAAAGTTAATAAGAATAATTAAATATAAAAAACAAATGCAATTAAGAAAATAACAATACAATGAAATATGTAGGTATATTATAAAATAAACAGAAGAACACAAACAAAAGAAAATAAAACAAATACTTACATGGAAAAGGTCTGTTAAAAATGTATATAAAGATAGAACATTTCAAAAAAAGTGGGGTTCATTTTTTTTACAATAATATTACATGCAGATCAGTTCAAAATTAAATAAAAGAAAAATCCAAGTCAAAAAACAAAACAAAAGAAACAACAGAACAGTACGATGCACGAATAAGAAAAATAAGATAAACGAATTAATTTTGAAAAAGTAAATGAATTTTTGCTCCATGAAACATTCCAGTCGATTTGCGGACGATTGTATGCGACGGGTTAGCGATTAATGTTCCATGTGTAGAAGGGCCTTTAATTTTTGTAACAATATGTTATTTCGAAAGAGTTTTCAAGTTTTATTCAAAAATATTTTTTAACAATATGTATTCACCAGTTCGACCAAAATTCCTAATTTGAATTTCGTTTAACTTATTCTGTCCATGTGTAGAAGGGCCTTTAATTTCTGTAATACGTTATTTTGAAAGGGTTCGACCAAAAATCCTAAATTTGAATTTCGTTTGATAACATTTTCTGTGTATCAGCTCTTCTTAGAGCATCACTTGCTCCAAGAGCAGCTGATGTACATAAGGCCTAGTACATAAGGCATAGGCCTTATGTACATCAGCTGCTCAACATAGGTTCAGCAATGCGTAAATTTGGGCTGTTTAAGGCTGTGCGTAGTAAAATAATAATTGGACATTGTTCATCAATCTTCTACACCGTGACGGAAAGATGAACATAAAAAATTGTCATACCCACTAACTGTGTAGGTTTGAGTAAACAATACTAAATTTGTTGAAATAAAACTCAAGAGTTTAATTTCATAATCGTATTTATTTTTACATCACCTACTTTAATAATGACAACTCGGCTTTTGAGAGCATTCGCTCTCATCATCAGATTAAAGTAAAGTTGCGTAAAGTAGCTCCGTAACTCTTGGAGGTCTATTGTTTTGAAGGCTAAGGCTATTCGCCTATTAAAAAAAGTAATAAGCGGCATTAAAAATTGATTCTTCAATATTACACGTACACAGTGTTACAAAGTCTACGTATTTTACATAGATCTAAGCACTTTTGGCCCCATTTGGTAATCTATGTACTTTTGGCTTTCTCGACCTTGATTTGACGACCTTTTGTTCCTAATCTACGTCCTTTTGTTTTTTTTTTTGCAAATCAACGAATTTTAGTTTTCGAATGGGGCATTTTTCGAAGATATTGCGAAATATTTAAAATTCCTATCAGAGCTGAAAAAATTATCATAGAGTCTCTCACTCACTCACTTTTGAATAATCGACTAAAAATACCAAATTCGGAAATCTTAATTTTTTTCCTAAAATCTACGATTTTTACATAAATCTCCTCATTTTTTTAGTTTGAGCTACGTGTTTTTCAAAATCCGAATTGGCAGCATTGCGCGTAGGTGATAGAAATAGGTACTATAAAATTATTAAAGGGATGGACAGATGACATAGTTCGAATTGAGGAAAAAAGTTATTTATATTTTTTCATTGTCAAATTGGCCTAAGGATTAACAGCAAACGCACGTTTTTGCCACTCTGTTACTTTACCAAGAAGTAAGTACAGTACAGTTTACAATGACATACTAAACTCCACAATAATAATAATAGATAACATTGTAATCGGATTACGTACGACAGAATATTATTTAGCGGTATTTCGTGTTGAATAATGCTCAATGCACATTACAAAGTTCAATATCAATATATCAGAAAATACACATCAGCTGTACAAAATACGAAGTCTTATTATTTGTAATGGCCATAATCAGTATTGTCGATTAGCGGTATTTTGTGGAAGTTCATTTGAATTTGTTGATATAAAACACTGCATACTTCCACGTGACTTTTAGTCCCGGGCTGGCTTTCAAGAGGTTATGCCGCTCTCACTATAAGTCAAAATGGGGGTGGGGAAATTTTTCATTGCCTCTATTTTGGTTTCGTCGGTTCGTAATCCTTCACCATCAATATAACCCAAGTAACGCAGAGATGATTTGCAAAATTCTGACTAAGTCATATTGATAGTAAGTCCATTCTCCTTTAAGATAAACTATACAAGTCTTAGATCTTCGCAGTGTTGTTCGAAATTTCACTTACAATCAGAATATCATCCAGATAACAATGTACACGACCAGGAAAGCGGTGACTAAACTCATGTTTACACAATGCAACATTGCGCAAATCTAATCGAAACAAGTGAAAAGAGCGTCTTAACCCTTACGAATTAGCTCTAGACTGGCTCACTTTCGGTGAACATGGAAAACGTTCATCAATTTCGCCATTCTCGCTATCACGATATGAGATCCACCAATCGAGAAATATTTAATGCAAGAAGAAACGACCATCGCATAGAAACAATATTTTTTTAGATCTCATAATTCAACTAACATGTAGGTATTTAAATTGTACAAACCACAATAGTATATTGTGCTAAATCAAGATGAATGATCGTTCGGTGTCAAGAAGATATCATCAGTTAAAAGTGGGTATATTTTTTTGTCGCGGAACTGTAATGAAAGTGGGTCTATGACACGCTCTGACCCCTCATCTATGTGGTGTAAGCAGATTCGCAATGTAACGTAACGCATAATAGTCTTAATGATAAAAACAATAATAATAGCAATAATAACAACTCTATGTCCGATCGCAAGTAAAAAAAAACAATTTGAAGATCGAATATCAAAATAAACAAAGCCCGTAGTCGTGTCTGCAATATATCATCTTAAATTGTTTGTGATTTGAATCAATGACTACTCGGTTTTAAATCTAGTATGATAAATAGAAATACACAATGCTAAATAAATAAATAACATTAAATATAGTGTACAATCGTGTTATATGGTTACAAAAAATAATAAAAGGCGGGCTTATCGATTGTTTAATATACAGAATTTTGAGACAGTGTAAATTGAGTCCGATAAATTTTCAGTTGTTAAAAAATATCGGAAATACGCATCGTCAAAACAAGTTGTCATTAGAATAGACACACAGGAATGTCCAGATAGACAGATATATGAGATATCTCACAACACAAACAAGAAACAGTTATTGCACGCACATTCAAACAAATAATGCCTATTGAATAGCCGCTTCAAACTTCGGGTGTTAAAAATATTAATAGGGATATTTTGTAAGTATTCACAAAAAAACATATTAGTAGGTTGTAGTTGTTATCACAATGAAAGACACTCCATGGGGGCAACAAAAATCCGCACCATGCTACAACAACAACACCATTCAGTTTTACCTCCTTATCCAGTTGAAGAAGCAACCGCCGCGCTTTTTTCCACCCATGTTTTCCCAGCACTTTACAAAAACACAGAAAACACCACCAAGTAAAAAAATATTATATTCAGTGTAGGTTATATCAGTTAATTAATATTATGTAGAATATTCGAGTTTACCTATTTCTTTCTATTTTATAGATCAACATTGGAAATATACACTTTATCATGCTCAAACTGCAATAGAAAATGTTTGATATTAACAACACATATTAAAATGTAGAAACATCCGTAATTATATGAGTGTGTAGGTATAAGCAGGCTTCGAATTCTAACCCTGGGATTCTCCTTATAAGTGCAGGATTTTACCACAGAACTAAAGACACGTTGAAATGAAGATGACTGATGCTTATGATATGAAGTATTTTATGTTGTATCTATAATAGAAAACCCGAAAGGGGCCCATAGAGCGTTAGGTATTCCTAGAAAAGAGGTTTATCCTAATCGGAATATCTGTTCCGGATGTTCCTGGCGCAGCTCAGGACAGATACGAGTAGAAGAAGACGAATACTACTTAAAAATCACTTACGCTGACACCATGTTCAAACATGAAAAGATCAAGTGAGAGAGAGAGATAGAGATAAAATAGACACAGAATCCCTCTAAATGTGGATGTGTGTTATCACCCTGTGTTGCTGGAATGAGCGTTAACTGGCTAACGGAATGGTGTATTTTTATAATATGTATGCTAATCGCACAATGTCAACGATTTGTTAGTTAATTTAAGCGATAGTCTTTAAAAAAATCGATGACGTTCCATAATCGAGATTACGAATAGCATTCTGGACTGGTTAGAAACCGGATCCGCTAGTTTCCTAAGATGCAGCCAAATAAATCACGAAATGCCACTTAAAAAAATACGTATTAGAAACATGTCAGATCGCAAAATATTTATAGACAAAGAAATGAAATCTAATTCATAATAACAAACAGAACATTTCGCTATCATTAGATAAATATTACATTTTTTTTGTGATTTGACAGATATAAATGGTAAGATACAAACAGGTACCCGGGTGGAATCATTTCAGTTGGTCGGCAGTCTGACGATAATTCTATTAATTACTATAGACGACAAATTTCCTGTCCGCGAAAATTTAAAGAGACTTTTATTTTTTATGAAGATATAAAAATGTGCTGTTAATAATTTTTTATAACAATATTTTCAGTTTCAATGTTCTAAGATCGATGCGCTCTTGCATGTGAACTCCTCATATCTATCTAAGAATAGTATATTTATTAGTACAGATGCGAAATACATACATTAATATGTACATAATAATCGTGCGATAAAAACATTATCAGAAGTAATAATTATGTTCTCGGTAATTGTTTCGCCGACGTTTTCTGCTAGCCCACATAAGAGCAGTTCTCACGGTTAAAGCATTAAACAATACCGTGAAGATGACAGTAATTATTGACAACACGAAACGTCGAAGGTCTAATTCTAATCTAATAGATACATTCATTTGAGTTCGTTTCTATAAACATATAGTCGGCGGAACCAGGAAACCTCACATGTGTCATTTTTTTTTTCAAAAATGAGATATTGATACCAAATTGTTCGTCTCGTCGAGCCGCATTTACCGATGAAATAATAACCTATAAGCTGAGATATCCACGACATTTTTCTTAGATAATTAGATATAATGAATAAATAAATAAATAAATAAATTCGCGAAAACTCACATGTCCTAAGCAATGATTCTGTGAAATTTTTCCAATCATACTTAGAAATTTAACATACTATAGAATTTCTAAGACACCTTCCAAGTAACAAATCACACATGTTGAAAATGTCATCTAGCAAAACAGTTTTTTTGATTTCCTGTAAAATCTTGATAAATGCACATAGGAGATTGCACGAATTCACCAAAGGCATGCTCATCACCTTCATCAGGCAAGTACCAAATAGGAAAATCAATAAATTTTATGCAAACTTGGATCAAAAATCAATAAATAATAAGTAAAAAACACATTATGATACCAAACATCATGACACCAAATTCTTAAATTTGTAGAGAAGATTAGCATTCATCATGTTTTGTCAAAACATTGTTTTTCAGTTACAATCATTAACTTAATAATTATTACTTCCTGAAGTCTACTTTAGAAGCTTGTAACAAAAATATAATAATATTTTCCTAGTTTTTACGATTGCTATATTTGATTTCATAAACAATTCCATTGTATCCAAAAGCTTCACATCATGTAATAAGCTGCACGCAACTTCCAAGACAATCTCTCTTGTTTTTGCGTATTATGTACTTTTCTTCATTTCCGCGTATTTAATACTTATATGCTGATCAACACACTAAAATGAATGTTATACAGAAATTTTTTTTTTTTTTAAAAAAAGATATATCTGGGTTTTGTTATAAACCCAAATACAACCTTATACACCTTTCACACTAAGCTAAAAGCTTGTGCCGTGAAAGGGGAGTTTGCCGGCACCTGGGATCGCACCGCACACCTCTTGTTCTGGAGGCCGAGACTCTACCTCCAGGCTACCGAAGAACTCTTTAAGCAAATTATTATTTAAGCAAAACAAAAATACCGTATTTAGGTTTGAATTGTGATACAACTCAGTTTTTTCGTCTTTGTGGCTGAAAGCCATCCATATACTCAGTCCCCGGCAAGGGATAGATCTTCCACACTTTTTTATAAGTTTTCGATTGTCCTACAAAGAGGCGGATGTTCGTAAAACCACACGTACAAGACATTTATCATAGACAAAAATATGTGTGTTAACTACGTGACATACAGTTAGTCTGCTGGCTACCCCATTTGAGGAAAATGCTGTGATGATGTAATTATCGTAGTAAAACAATACGACAATTTCTAAATCTTTTAAAAATTAATATAAATATGATAATTAAGTAAACAAAGACGTTCTCAGGTATTTATTGCGTAGGAACAAAATGTCTCTGTCATCAGCTCTCACGTGAAAATCGTTTCAAGTGATATTTTATCTGTGCTAATGTTTCTTAATACATTTCTCAACAATTTGTTGTATGATCTGTACATGGACAGATTCCACGCACGCGTTTCTCAATGATAAAATAATTTTATTGAAACAGGTCCCGGACTACAAACGGGCAGACTGGGCATTTGCTCAGAGCGCTCAATTTCAGAGGGCGCAGAATGTTAGTAAACCTTAGTTAAAGATGACTAATCATCATCTAGCAAATGTATAAAACATTTCTAAAGAAAACTGGCGAGATCGTGTAATATTTTCAATTCATACAAAAATATGGCGACGGACGGAGGGGGGGGGGGGGAGTTAGAAATTTTGAACGTTAGTGAAATTTTGTAAACTGAGACCTAATGTGCGATGTTTATAAATTAAATTATAAAATAAAATAAGTAATATTTATTGTTATTTATGGTATTATTATGGAATATAACTAATGCACGACCGGTTTCGCGGACTCCGTGTTTGCATCATCAGGTGCTGATCTATACTAGTCGTGCGTTAGTTATACTCTTATATAGAGCCATATTAGAACACTAAACAATAATAATAAATATTACTCTTTGATTATATAGGTACTTGAAAATGAAGTGTTACAAAGTTAACGCCGATACAATCAATGAAATTTATAAAATAATATTAGTGTAAAAACGGGCGTCATTAGGTAGACCATTTTGCCCAGGGTGAATTTCACTCTAGCCCCGGGCCTGAATTGACGCAATCTTAGATATACAGTAATAATTAAAAATAATAATTTACGACAAAAACCAAAAACGCCGCGGGTATATTGATCATATAATGTCATATTACTAGTGCAGTTCTACCCGGCTTTGCTGAAGAGAAAATCATCAAATTGACAAAATAACACTTGCAGATAGCATTAGCACTTTTCTGAAAAATGTCCACGCTATTCCCGGTGGGATTTTTTGCTATATAATATATAGTGAGTTACAATCCATTGGATTGATCTGCAACGAGTTTGGATTTTCATCTCCAATCCTCCCTATTTTCTACTAGTCTCTTTAATTCTAAGTATATGCCACAGTTCATTTCCTTCTTCAGTTGATTCATATAGGTTTCTTGATAGTGCTTTAAAAAAGACATAAATAATGGTTAACATATCTCATCGCTGATTAATGATGTTAATGTATACATGATGATGCTATACGAATACTCGCCTTTTACAACACACTCAAAAACTTAGAAAAAAGAGAATGGGGGACCTGGATGAAGATGATATAAGAAACAGAAGAGTGTATAACCTCAGAATTAGAAGAGCCGACCCCAACAGCCTTCAGCGACAATAAGTTGGGACAGTGCCAGGAAGAAGAAGAGTGGGGGACCTTTTCCATTTTAGAAACTTCACCATAAAAATGTGTAAACTAAATCATTAAAATAATTTTAAGCCGGTAGGTATTTGAAACGTGAAAATATTTTAACATATCGTGAATTTCATGGGTAATTATGAAAAAACTGGTTGTCGTTCAAACAGTATTTAAATACTCTTTCAAGAATAGTTAAGTAAAGAAGTAGCAACGGAAGGTATACAACAAAATACCGTGTCCACTGTCCATATATGATAGTGACAATGTGTGTGTTTGTGTGCCAAACATGGGACCGAGAGGCCCATATAAATATACAAATAATTAGACATATAAACTATAGTGGATTGCGAGACAAGACAACGACTTCTAACTTCATTATAAACATCGTAATAGATAATATTATTATGTAGACTTGTATACTATAAAAGGTATAATATATCAATTATTACGATTGCATTTCTCTTTAGGAATTAATTATTTATGTTACCTGATAAATTTGATATCTTTATTATTACGTTAGCCCCTAAGCCCGGCTTCTACCAGAGAGCCATTGTTACTGTAGTGTTTGGACTTTGATACACAGTACAGGTTAAGTGAACCTTGAACCTTGTTTCAAGTAAACAGTAGTTATGATGAGTGAGTAGCAATACTATGTAGTCTATATAGGTTGGCCGCCTGTGGAGAGCGGCGCTCATTAATTGATAGAACCTTGACTTGCACTGTTAGGCTGCGTGTTTTGACAAATTGTGTTCGACAAATTATAATAGGAATTATTTATTGAATATATTGTGTAAATATAAAAATACGTGTCGTTATTCAAAAAGAACCTAATATTGTTATACTTGACCCAGTATACAATACGTGGCGCAGTTCGGTAGTTCAAAATTGTCGTAAACATACAACAATAGTCTTTTTTTGCGCGCCGAAAGTTTTGTCGGCGGTACGCGGAAATAAAGAGTTGTAAGGCAGTCTACAGGAGTAGAAAGGAGGCAGGAGTCTCCAAAGCCAGATTAGCCAGCAGTGCAGGTAGCAGCAAAGAGACAGGAGTCTCAGAAGCCAGTTGGGCAAGGTTGCAGGTAGCAGCAGGGAGACAGGAGTCTCAAGAGCCAGTTGGAGAAGTTGCAGGTAGCAGCAGGGAGACAGGAAGTCTCAGGAGCCAGTTTGAGGCAAGGTGCAGGCAGCAGTGGGTAACAGGAGTCACCCAGCATCCAGGCGGAGCCAGTTGGTGGATCCAGGAAGCCAGGAGAGGAGAGTTCTTGCAAGTCAGCCAGGCGGAGTCCATTGCAGTTGCAAGGAAATCCAGAAGACCGGGGCGATTGGAGGAGACTCTCATCAGCTAAGTCTATTTTTTATTCTTGGTTGTTGTTGCTTGTGGTATTTTCCGAAATGACTTCGAGAAGTTTAGAGCCGTTTTGTCACAAGACAATGAGTTGGCCTTCTTACAGGACAAGGTGGGAGAACGCCTTGCTATTAAATGATGAAAGTTGGACTGATGTGAAGAAGCGTGCTTTCTTCATAACATCGTTGTCCCAGGGCAGTTTCAAGCTACTGTCTGATCTGTGTTTTCCAGCTTCTGTGGAAAAACAGTCTTATAAAGAGTTGATTCAGATATTGAATGGTTATTTTAAAGAGGAAAAAAGTGTATTTGAATCGCGTGAAAGTTTTTTCAAGGCTACTCAAGGTCATTCGGAAAATGTTAAAGATTTTGCTTAAGATTAAGGGAATTAAGTATAAATTGTGAATTTGGTACTAGATTAGAATGTAATATAAAAGATTTGTTTATAATCGGAATTAGAAATAAAGAGATTAAACAACAGTTATTTTTAAAATGTGATAAAGATAAAGTATCTTTGAACGAAGCAGTTGCTTTGGCTTCTAGTTATGAGCACATACTAGAGAGTAAATTAGAAAAAGAGGTAGAAAATTTTGAGGAAATTAGCCAGATTTCCAGGCGAAACAATAATAATTTCAGTAGTTCAAGTAGTACAGATACAGATTGTAAGAAAAATAATCGACCGTCAAAATTTTCAAGGTTAAATTCAAATGTAAATACGAGTAGGTATAAGCATAATAAAAATGTTTCATGTTTTATTTGTAAGGGAAATCACTATAAAAGTGAATGTAAATTTAATAGAGAATTTTTTTGTAGAAAATGTAGATCTAAAGGGCATTTGAGTGAAAATTGTTATAAGATACAAGGTATTTATAATTCGCAAGACACCGAAAACGATTTTATAAAATTAAATGTAAGAATTGAGAATAAAAATGTTGAATGTATTTTAGATTCGGGAGCGAATATTAGCTGTATATCTATTCAAAAATTGCAAGAAATATTCAACGAAAATAATATAATAGAGAAGTGTGATGAAATTAATTTATCTACGTATAGCGGGCACAGTTTGAATGTGTTAGGTATTAAACATTGTAAAATAAATCATAATGGAATGGAAAAAAATATTAAATTTGTTGTAACAGAGAGCGGGAATAAAATAATATTGGGTACAGATTTTATGCGTAGGTATAATATAGGGTACAAAGTACATAGCACGGAAGGCAGTGAATTAAACAAAATTGTTGCATGTAAGCCCATTGAAAATATTCCGAATTTCAGTGCGAACGCATCGCTTGCGTGTAATGTGAAACAACAAAAATTAGATTTTGTAAATAAAAATAATAGTTTTAATTCGAAATTAATTTTAGAGAGAAGTAAAAGTGATTATAAATTGGAAAAAGTTGTTAAATATGTGGAAAAAAATAATTGGCCGTGCAAAAGACAGTTAAATGAATCTATTGCGAAGTTGTTTAATGTGAAGGAACATTTGACTGTGTACAAGGATTATTTATTCTACAGAGATAGAATTGTTATTCCGGAATCAGTTAAAGGTATTGTGATAAATTATTTGTGTAAAAATTATTCAGTTATTAGGAAAATGAAATCATTTGTTAGAAGTTATTTTTATTGGGTTAATTTTAATATAGACATTGAGAATATAGTTAAGAATTTAGTGAAAAAGCGGAATAACAATGGATGTAAATGTTTAAATAGGTATAGATATGAGAAAAGGTATGTAAATATGGAAACTTGTAAAGATAGTTCCAGGGGTTTGAAATTTGTCTCGGGGAGGAAAAAGGAATTTAATTTGGGTACATCAGTACTTGTCAAAGATCTCAGAAGTGAAAAGATGGTTTTAGGTAAAATTGAAAAGGTATTAGGCAATACAACTTTTCTTATTAGAATCAAAGGTACTGGTCAGCTCTGGAAGAGACATATGGATCGGATAGATGTGAGATCTGTGCATTGGGATGACAGTCCCTCTGATTAATTGGTAGGAGTTTAGGTCCCCTGCCCCTGTTTGAAGGCAAAGCTCTCACCGGTTCTGAATTTTTCAGGTCAGATTGGAAGCCATTGGCGGGGACAGCTGAGACCCAGGACTTAGGCTGGTGGAAGACTTCATCTGGTGGCCCTGGACGGAAGGAAGAACATGTCTGCGTGTATTTGTAATGTTTTGTTTTATATGTATAGAGTCTTGAAATAAGTAGAGAACACTGTCAATCACATAGAATTGTATAAATATTTAAATATGTAGTATAGAAAGATTTTCAAGGTTGTGAGGGGAGAGTGTAGTGTTTGGACTTTGATACACAGTACAGGTTAAGTGAACCTTGAACCTTGTTTCAAGTAAACAGTAGTTATGATGAGTGAGTAGCAATACTATGTAGTCTATATAGGTTGGCCGCCTGTGGAGAGCGGCGCTCATTAATTGATAGAACCTTGACTTGCACTGTTAGGCTGCGTGTTTTGACAAATTGTGTTCGACAAATTATAATAGGAATTATTTATTGAATATATTGTGTAAATATAAAAATACGTGTCGTTATTCAAAAAGAACCTAATATTGTTATACTTGACCCAGTATACAATAGTTACCATTCGTCGAAAAAGTTTTTACAAAATATCCAAACAAGGGTATATCCAAATAGGTATACATGCTGGCTCTTTGGGGATCGAAATGTCACGTTTTAATGACTTCACATAACATTAGGCAAAATCTTAGTAAATGCGTCTGTGTGTACATTAAGTATTTGTTATTAATTTTATGGTACATTTTTGGATCTAAAGGTTTTTTTATATTGTTTTTTATTGACTTGTATTATTATTTCATATTTTGCTTAAGTTGATTACTTCTAATTTTGCCGCATACTTCAGAGTCACTTTTATTATTTTATAGCTATTGTTTTAACTTTCTTTCTAGCTTATGTAAGATGGTCCTGACGAGACACATGCGCCAATGTCGAAACATAACATCTCTTCGACAAATCCAAACTGCATATTCCGGTGACGGGCCGAGCCTCGTTCCGTATGCAAAGGCATGAGCCAAGTCTCTGCCCGACTGTACGCAGTGAAATGGAGTAAAACCATCACCTTCATACTATCTCCTGCGTAAAATCAAATGATCTTTCATTCATGAGGTGCATGTTGTTGATTGCAAAAACTCAATCCTTTCTGCCAACCCCAAAATGATGATAAAATCATTAGATGTATTATGATGATCAATATACATAGCAACAGTTTATCGATAAAACGCGATTTATTCCGACTATACCAGAACATCTAGGTTTTAAATAATGTGTTTATATACCTACTCAAAAGTCCTAAATAAAGGCTTCCATATAAAATCAAGTCCAGTGAAATTACTGTGCGGTGAAAGATAAGTAAGTTACCATTAAGTTTGCATTAATAAATAATTGTATTGCGACCGTTTCCAGTCAAACAAAATAGTATTCTTATAACGGACTTTTGTATGAATATATGAAATAAATTGTAAATATGTATGAATAAAATACATTCAATCATTTACTGAAACTTCGCCGGGCAATATCAAATAATAATATCACCTATATTATAGAACATCTATAAAGAACTCTATTCAGGTTGCGTTAGCAACGTAATAAATATCATCAGTTCGTTCGTGTGTTTGTCTATACATACAAACAAATGCTAAAAAAAGTAATGCATGACGCGTGTTTCTGGATTTGTCCCTTACAGATAATTTTATCAAATAAAATAGTAAAATCATATATTGAACGACTCTAGATAAATCATTCCAGTTGATTACACTCACCGATAGTCAACCTATTTGAATAGGTATTAACTAGATAGGTATGTTGTATATGATACACATACATAATGTGAACTTCCTTTAGGAGTGCACGACGCAGAGTTTATGAATCGACTCAAGGCTTGGTTAAGAGTACTCATTAAACCTGGTAACATTCCCGATTCCTCTGTGTTATGCTTACCACATGGTTTGAAATTTTTAAAGTTGTATATAGTTGTATAATATATATTATACAGACATCCAATTGTGTCAAAAATTCATAACATAAAATAATAGCAGGTAAACAAATGCCCTATATGCAAACTTGGATTCTTAGATAAGAATAAAAGTATTTTATTTACTGACAAAAATGTTGTACGTTTTGTAATACTCGCCAATTTGTCGAATTTGTATGGTGAGGATCTTATTCTCCATAAATAGTAAAAGAACTATAATTTTAGTATCATCATTATTCCATTGAATCATCAATTTGATACTTACCACCAGAGGAAAGCCGATTTAAAAGCTGGTCCATAATTTTAAAATCAAATCAGAAAATAAAATAGTCGATTTATAAATAAAAGTTTAATATTTAACCATAATCCACTTAAATAATACAATACCACATTAAATAGATAAATATAAATATATATGGAAACGAATTTATCGACTGAAACACTTTGTAGAAAGGGTGAAAGTTTTATTAGATCAAAGAATACGTATTAATGCATTTGCTATCATTTTATATTGCTCCGAATAATTGGAAAGAGATTGTCGAGAGAAACTGTTAGAAAAGATTATATATGAACGGTAGATGCAATCGCAGATAATATCAACGTTTAAATAATAAATACCAAATAAAACTTACAATATTTATGACAAAAGGCGAGTTTATTACTTACGAAAAGCAGAATAGGTATCTACGTTTAGTGAGAATGAAATCTAACATATTTCTACGATTTCCTAATACAACTAGTCAATTGGATGCATAGTGTTTGTGCATAGTGCATAATGCAAAGACACATAAAAGATCAGTAGGCCTAGTCAAAACACATTTAAGCGTTACGTTTTCGTTTCGTTTTCGTTCAAATAAGACGAGGTTGCGAGAACGCGTCAATTTTCGGAGCTACTTGTGTATATTAGCTCCGAAAATTGACGCGTTCTCGCAACGTCGTCCGCGTTTGAACGAAAACGAAACGAAAACGTAACGCTTAAATGTGTTTTGACTAGGCCCATTGATAGTAACGAAATTATTCATTCGTTTATACCAGGGGTCTCCAAACTTTCCAGCCTTAGGGCCATACTGATTACTCTAGTAAGTTCCGAGGGCCAAAACCATATTATCATTGTTGCCATGAGGGCCAAAACCATATTATCATTTAAAATGTATAAAATGTTAGTTGGATTCATTTCAATAATTTGTTAGTTATTATATTTATTGAAGTTAAATTTTCTGCATATTATACATGTCTTTACTCATTACAATTCTGTGTTTCTTCATCCAACTTATCACAAAAACAATAACAATAAGCCTTCAACAATGTTATGAGTAGTTAGCCCATGACCATATCAATGTAGATGTCATATTAATAATAATTATAAACATAAAATTAGAATTACTTCAGTAAACTAAATTTAATTTGCTATAAAAATATGTTTTCTAAAAGGAGTTTTCAAGTATGCTAGCTCTCCGCGGGCCGGACAAAATCTGTCCGCGGGCCGGATGTGGCCCTCGGGCCGTAGTTTGGGAACCCCTGGTTTATACCATCACTGCATTTCCCACAAACGGAGCAACCAGTGGACTAACTGCACGTAAAAAAAACACGCAAGTCTTCCTCTCCATGCCAATAAAAGTTAAGATATTCGGGATGAGTGGCATACCTTGTCTCTAAACTTTGGATATCTTAAAATGTAATGTTTCGCCAATACCCGCATTTTACAGGACACTAAAAACTTACAGAAAATAGTGGGAGGCCTATTATTTAACGGGGACTCTGTGGGATAAAACTCTCTTCTTATAATAATATTATGAAAGTGTTACTTTGTGTGCGATCTCATAATAATACTGTAATAGGTAATGAACACACTCAGATAGAGTTTATAATAGTTAATCAAATGAAATGAATTATATCTCAGAGCGATGCAATTAATAATACTTGAAATTGAAATGAAATGAAATGAAATTCTTTTATTTCCCCTCTTACAATAGGTACATTTGACAATTTTCACAATATATTTTAAATTATTATGGACAACACATACCACTCTTTCTTCTTATCAAACTCATCATGGGCTCCCTATAGGGATCTCAGATGAGCGAGCCAGGGGCAGCTCTCACAGGGACCAATAATTGGATAAATTAGGTATGTTGGTCTTTGTATAAAATAGGGTCACATATCAGGCCACCCCTGGCCCGCCTGACCGTGTACGTCGCTAATTGATTCACGCAAGACAGGGAAATTACACCGTCCCACTAGATTGCTCTGTTCTGGGACGGTGATAACAGTATTCTTTCTCAAAAAAATAAAACAAAACAAACACACACTACAACTACAATAAGTGGAGATGAATTTCCACCAAGTACCGTCGGTTGAAAATATCAACTTTATCAAGACTTATCTGGTTGTATAATGCTGAGCGGTGTGGATGGCAATTCTGCCGCCGCGTTTTATAGTTATCATCTAAATTGGCTAAATCACTCATGCAGGGTGGAATGCCAAAAAAAAAGAAAAATCTACATTATCACACGCACAAGTACCTACTTACGCGAGTACTTATCAGATACATAATATAAGATTTAATTTAATCAACGGAAGAAAATAATATTGCACGAAGATACGCGTAAAATAATATTATTCTCATCACCACTTATCTTGCTACGCTAACGAACTCTTTTGATCTGTGGTGGGTTAGACGTCACTTTTATTTTTCGTCTTTCATATACGCCAAACGTTTATATTAGAGAATAATTCCAAGTAAAATTCGAAAAGGATTTATCGAGAGTTGAAATAATATATACCGTCCATACTGATTATCTTATTCTTTGAACATTTTCACAGCTTTCACAGCCGGTGTCACTAGCTAATAGGAAAGTTTTCTTCCGGGCTGAGTGGTCGTGGTAGGATATAAATTGCCCCGAAGACCATGGGCACTCAGCCCGGCATATTCTTTATTCGCATGGAGAGAACCATCTGCATACTCATTACCCACAAGTAGGGTAGCTAGTAAACTAACTGCGTGTAATAAATATACAACTCGTCCCCTCTGTGCCGATAAAAATTAAGACATTCAGGATGAGCGACATACTTTATCGACGAACTGAAGATGTTCAGTATCTTAAAACGTGATGTTTTAGGAAAACTAGTCTTTTATGTAAAACAGGACACCTGAAAACTTACAGAATAGGATCTAGATCAAGGGTGGCCAACCCGCGGCCCGCGAAGCATATGCACACTTTTTTTAATAATAGTCAGTACAAGTATGGGAGGAGGGGAAGGGGCAGAGTGCCAATAAGATGGAGCGACCAAATTAAGGAGGCCACACAGAGCTCACTTCACGGGGCCTTGCACATGGCGGAGGATCGCTCAACATGGAGACAGATGGTTTACAGGACGAGGCATGATGGTCACGATCCTCAGGATTGAGGGACCGACAGAGAGATGATGACAAGTATCGTGAAATATTTTGAAAGAGGTATTTTATTTATTTATTCAGATATTCACGACCGAAGCCTTCTACATGTAAATAAATTAGTATACATACAATACATGCATACAAAAAGCATTATTTAAAAAAAAAAGACAAAACAATTAAATCAATACAAAACAAGAGTACAATTAAATAATAGAATAACGTTAACTTAAATAAAAAAGTTTTTTATAAAAATTTGGTCAAGAGATTTTGAGAAAATATTCTTAAAGAAAACCGAGGAGATTTGAAACATTTCAAATTCCTATACCATTTTGAAAATTCGGCGACGGGAGGGGGGGGGGTAGAAATTTTAAGGTGAAGTAAAATTATCAAATCTTCCATATATGGAGTATGTATATTGTTGTGCGGCCCGGCAGAAAATCTCATTCTGTAATTTGGCCCGGCTGCTGAAAAGGTTGGCCACCCATGATCTAGATTGAAAGAATAAATTTAGCTATATATTACAACCACTACTATACCATAAAGGCGTACCTCACAAGTGGGGCAGCCAGCAAAGCAGCCGCATAGCATAGATACATGATTATATTAAGACTGTAGAAATATTAATAAAATTGAGACATTTAAGACAAATAAATAAATAAATAAATAAATTTTACATCTTAAATTCAGCGATGAGGTTTGCCACCCATCCTGAATGTCTTGATTTTATATTGGCACGGAGAGGACAGTTTGCATGTTTCTTACATGCAGCTGATCTGCTGGCTACCCCACTTGTGGGATGTGCCGTGATGGTATAATAATAAAAAATAAAAAAATAATAAATATTAATAAAAATGGGTTAGTTTGTTTGCCCTGTTTAATCCATAACGACGCAATATGGACACAGGCAGACTGTGTGGTGAGTAATTAGCAGAGCGGCAGTTAACACTCCCAGAGATAAGCGTCGAGACGCGCCTACATTACAGTTTACAGTTTCCTATTACTACAATACAGTAGCACTACCTATATAATCTATACATACCTATACACACATAACCGCGATCAGTAAAGTAATAAGTAAGTAGGTACTCGGAGTTTGTAATGTTAATAGTAACAATAATATTCAAGTAGGTATGTAATATTGTTGAAATGATAATAATATTATTACGCATTGTTCTGTTATTATTAATAATATTTACACATAACTACAACGGATGCTAAACATTGTAATATGTATAGCACATTTCACACTATTAGTTATATGAAATGAACCATGCAAACATAATAATATTATGAACTATCGTTTAAAAATAATGAAGTCCCCATAAGTCTTAAGAGAAAGCTTTCCGTTTCGAGTGTCCTGCCGTATGGGCTAGAGACTATGACGCTAACACTTGCGAGCAAACGAAAACTGAGGTGTCTACAGCGTGCCATGGAGAGAAATTAATGCTGGGTATCAGCTTGAGAAGCAAAATAAGAAATGAAGCCATCCGACAAAAGACAAAAGGCGTCGACGTTGTTGATAAAGTCTCCAAGCTGAAATGGCAATGGGCTGGTCATGTGGTAAGACGAGAGGACGGCAGATGGACTTCCAGAAATCTTGAATGGAGGCCGTGGGAGGACAAAAGAAGCGTAGGAAGATCCCAAAATAGATGTGTTAACGATATTGTCCAGATGATGGGAAAAAAGTGGTTTCGTGTTGCTCGAGATAGGAAAGTGTGAAAAAAATTTGAAGAGGCCTAAATCCAACAATGGAGAGAAGGCTAGCAGTAAGTAAGTAAGTACTATCATTTGTTTATTTAATTCATATGTAGGTACTTCAAAATAGTAATCAAGATTGCTGGTATCAGAGGTGAATAACTTTATATTATAAAGCATGTAAATAATTGATATAAGTAAATTTAACAAATGAAACTATCATAAGGCTTAGAAAATACAACGTCACCTTATTTGGCAGTGCCCTGGACGGGAATTGAACCCGCGACCCATCCTTATCGCGAAGTATGCTTTATCTAGTTAAGCTACCAGGAGACATACAGAAGGCTTCGAAAATTTATCTTTTAAACCACAACGACAGCTTCGCGTGTAGGTATTGTATAAAGCATGAGATTCTCACACTTAGGTATGCTAGAATCCATTAGTCATCTGGACTCTCGAACTCTCTGGCATTGAACACAGTAAGCAAAATATCCATCAAAATTTCTCCGAACGGCATAAATAAAACGTAAGCCCACTCACGGGAAATACAATTATTATTATTATTGCTAATAAGACATGGGTGTATGCAATGCCGCAATAATAAAAATTATCATAATGAAATTGTTAACTGTGTAATTGCTATGGTGTATAACTACATAGGTAATATTGTGTTAAATTAATTCGCAAAAACAATATTTTACAGCGTTCAATGCCAAAACAAAAGACGCAAATGTGCATCGACTTACGAATCTAATAACGAATCAAGAAATTATATTTTATTTCGATGGCAGAGACGAAGAATAAAAGCACCTGCTCAAAATCATCTCAGAAAAACGCGCTAGATGGATTGTATATGGACTAGTGATGTAACGAATGTGTGATTTTGGACATTCTCGAATGCGAATGCGAATAGCGAATATTGACTTGCTTAAATTTCTACAATTGCTCAAACACAAAAATTTCTACCCCTCCGTCGCCGAATTTTGAAAATGGTATAGGAATTTTAAATATTTCAAAACTCCTTGGTATTCTTAAAGAATATTTTCTTGCAGTACCTTTTTCTACTATGTACCGGATAAATATCCGGTACTTTTACCGAATACCCGATACTTTATTACCAAAATAATATTCGCAAAACATTCGCATATTTTTTGCGAATACGAATGCGAATACTTCAAAATGTGCGAATATTCGCGAATGTGAATACATATTCGTTACATCACTAATATGGACACATAAAGCGTCACGAAAACCTTCTACAAGAAATAATAGAAGGGATGATTGAGAGGATAAATCATAGGGAGCGTATACGACAAGAATACCTCGGATTTATGCAATGTTAGCTGCGAATTGTGCGAAGGATAGGAGCACAATGGAAAGAAAGATGCAAGGTTTTGCTGCAAACCAACGAAAAGAAATAACGATCACAAGTGGGCGTAGCCCAATTCAGACCGTAATGACTTTGTAACTACTCTGTATAAATGAATAATTCAAATTCACTATATAAAACATGGGTAAGAAAAAAAAAGCAACCAAATAAAATATTATCTAGTCCGGCGGTTTTCAAAGTAGGGGGCGCGGGCCCTTCATACAGACTAGAACAGTAGTTGTATTTACCCTTTTCAAGTACATATTTGTGCGAAACGGAATTTTCTGCTGTTGTGGCAATAAAAACCAAGTACCGAAATAAACTTGACATTGGTAGTGATTTGCGCTGTGCAATTTCTGTGGTAAAGCCGAGAATCGGAGACCTCGTCAAATCGATGGAAGCACATCCATCACATTCTAATAAGTAGGTATTATTAAATTATTTTTGTATAACTTTAATAAGCAATAAAAATGTTTTATTTGTTATAGCAGTTTTTTTCTGACCCGATAAAGTGTCTATAGATGACATAAAAATATGTTTTATGTCATCTATAGACACTTTTATCAAGCAATAGGTAAAGGAGAAAACTTCCGTCTACAGAAAGTCTAACCTTTGAGCATGTTTCTGAATGTAATAAAATCACTGCATCTTATTTATTGTAAAATATATTACAGTTTTAATAAGACGATTATTAAATTTAAAATTAGATGTAAAGTGAACTATCATATTCTATGTTTATTCTATTTAATTTTCTAAACAAAAAGTCGTAATTTTTCGCGTAGATACACAAATAGATATATTGTTATATAAATTCTGTGCTTGCTTCTGCTATCATTTTCATGACAGCCTTCAGTTTTGTAAGATCTGTGAGATGGTAATGGTGGTCTACCGATCTACGGCGCCAGAGCAACATCATTTGAAGGGTACACGGCAAAAACAAGCTCATTGATTTTTTTCGTTTTCGTGATTTAAATGCAGTTTTGTTCCCCTCAAAGAGCTCTTTAGAATGGTAAAAGTAAAATGTAAAAAAACTGGCCCATTTCTTTGTAATTCACACTGAAATGATGAAAAAATTTATGAAATATATGGTGTTCAAACTTTATATTTGCTCTCCTGTAAAATGATAATTTGTCAATGAGCTTGTTTTTGCCGTGTACCCTTCATTTGCTTTAGAAGACAAATGATGAACCTTAAGACGGTCGAAGGACGAAAAACGGCGTTTAAAGAAACAAATCATCCAATTCCATCATTTATAGTTTTTTTAGCGTGATTATAATTTTCCGCGCGAAGCCGAGTTTGATTAAAGCTAGTAGTGAAAATAAGTATGCAGCAGTGGCGGGACTAGACTTTTTGTATTGGGCATGCTGTTTGCGTATAGTAGCCTCTTTTACAATATACCGTTTTACCAACGTATACCAACATTTGAAAAAGATAAATATCACGCGGTTTGTGTAGGTAGAATTTATTATAATATATTAGAAAACAATTATTGTTGGCCAAAAACTTAACTATTTTTCTGTCCACAATAATCCAGATAGTCTGGATGACCTCTTTTACAATAAACCATTTTAATGACAACATTTGAACAAAAGAAATATGTGGAAACACTCTAAGTGGGGAGGCTACCCTATACCAACTCGGAACTCCCAAAATAAAGCGATAAAGAGTTCGTCGGTAACCTGGGGGTAGTGTCTCTGCCTCGTGAACAGCGGGTCCGTGGTTCGATCCCAGGTGCCGGCAAACTCCCCTTTCACGACACAAGCTTTTAGTAGCTTACTGTGAAAGGTGTATAAGGTTGTATTTGGGTTTATAACAAAAACCCAGATATATCTTTTTTAAAAAAAAAAAAGGGCGATAGTCCCCAGTCTTAGTGAAGAAACAAAAACTCAAATATGAAATATATTTATTAAATATAATCGAAATTAAACATTTTCAGCAACAAATAACTCAAAAATCTTAAGTGATAAAGCTATTCTAAATATAATTTAATTCTTTTCTTAAGGCAAGGAACCCGACATCGAGCTAAGTATTGTACTTAATACCTTACCTATCTTGAAACGAGTAAATTTAAAAAAAAAATAACAAAACAGGGAATGATATTTTTTTACAGTGCAAAACAAAGATATTCTTTAAATTTACATAACACACATTTACACCCACTCAAGTGTGTCATTTTGAACTTATAATTACGAATATGCGAAAACACATCAATATTTAGAAGTAGGTATGTGGATTAAAGAATAAATAATATCTAGAGACTGTTACAGTATTTATATGAAATAAAGCGGAATGTTATCATAATTATAATCATAAAATTATATACCGAACAAACCTATAGTAAATATTGAGTCATAATGTTTATTGAAAAATAATATTAAACTTAAAGACGAACTTAAGTTTCGGGGAAATCGAATCGAAATTGAATGAAATTGAACTCTTATATCATATCGCATTAACATGAAGTGGTATCTCAATAAACACACTTCATTTAACCGGTATTGGATTAATTTACGCAAAACACAACTTCAATTCATTAAAGATAATTATTAAAAATGACTCGACCGAAGCCAATAATACACATAATATTATTGTCTTTTGCACTAACACATACAAACCTTCCTTAGATGCATTGAATCTGGCGTGCACATGTATTGTACCACTACACTTGCATATACACTAGTATTAAGCACTTGTATTAAGTACGTTGATAATATTTGTGCACAACACAAATACTTTTAACGTACTTTCCCTACGTGTGACAGATAACATAAAAGCTACATATGATGCAAAGAGGTGGAAATAGGACAGGACTATTGTCTGGAGTCATACGAATTTATCCGTATTGTAATCATTGAAGTGAAGTTTGCAAAAGGTTTGCTAACGTGTAGCGCGAGATTTGAATCAAGGTTTACCGTTTATAGGTACATTTAGAGGTCACTATGTTAGCCATTGACCTGAAGTTTGCAATAGATTAGCTAACGTTTAGCGGAAGATTCAAACCAATTTAAACTTCGTCGTTTTTTTAGATACTTTCTCTCGTAAATTATAGATTTATTCCCTAGGCATGCGTTGCTTTTTTGCATGTATGGAAGGCACGCCACTGGTATGCAGGTAATGCGTACCTAATGCACGGAGAAAATTATGTAAATAATAGCAGTAAATAATATGTGAATAATAATCGTGTTATAAAAAGCATATCAAATAAGCATTAAATATATTTTATTATTAACTACATACCTACCTACTACGGTAAAATAACAATCTTAGTATTTATATAGCGATAAGCTATGCGAGAAAATTATACGGACTAACTGGAGATAAAATCGTTTACTCATTTTACACGAGTCTTTCTATGCCAACATTGTACCAATTCAAAGTTATTTGCCATACTTTTATATACAGCAATGCGCTTAAGATGTTGCGGGTATTTCTTGAAAAATGTTGTAACCAGCAAAACGGTATGATAATAAAGACATGAAATACATATGGAAACACCATGAGTTAAATGATCTCCACGATATAATCTTAAAACCTATCAAAGGATTCTTGTCTGCAGGGTTACTCTTGACAAAACTAAACTTGATCTTGATAATACGACGCACGAAGGGACTATGGTCAAAAACACCGCACTACCGCTAACGCGCGATCGGTTTGCGTGTATTTTTGGCCAATAGTCACTTCGTGCGTCGTATGATCAAGATCAAGACTAGATTAAGATCGTGTTTAGTTTTTTCAAGAGTAGCCCTGCTGGACATAATATGTAAGCGTGGAGCGATTCAGGACGTGGCCACCTACCCACTAACGGTGGGCGACTACAATATTGAAGACCTGAGCCCGTAGACAATTTGTACTTAGCGATCGTCTACTGGCGAACTTTTCGACAATCTACCTACACGTACCGTATAATTATGCGTTATTGTTGCAGTTATTGACGAAAATTCGTTTGTAGGCGATCGCCGAGTACAAATTGTCTACGGGCTCTGAATCTATGAAATGACGAGGCAATGTCGTCACCCATTGGAGTGAAAATGTTTAAGCCGGGTGCAGAAGGTTAGCAAGTAAATTGCCTTAAAAGATGACGAGATTAATTGTTTTATCGTAGGATATAAAATAGGAAAGTGCAAAATTTGAATGAAATCAAAGAACGGCCGCTTAATTCTTTGTCTATGTAGGAACATCTGATTACAAAAGAAGAAACATCACTACCGAAACAAAGCGATAAGTAAGAAACATGGATATTTCAATGCAGTTCTGAAAGTCATGAAATATTAACTACCGAACCAAAGCGAATGTAATATTGTCGAATCTGTCTACACCATATGCATGAAATTAAAATATAAGTTACCTACTTTGTGCGAGACATTCGAGATGTGTGACATACCTCATTGATGAATTGAAAATATTAAATGTCTTATTCTGCATTTTTAAGGACACTCAATAACCAAGAAAAACTTAGGAGAATTACTCTTTGCCTCGTGTAGTTATGTATACAGTAAACAAAGGTAAAAATACAAGTCATTTATGTGAGATAGAGGGACAGAGGTAGAGATAGATGTTGTGTTTGGAATACTGTTAGTATTATTACAATAATATTAAAGTATATTATGTTGAGTAGAGGTATTATTTAGGGAGAGACTAAATATATATTTCTGGAGCGGAGAGAATCGCATCTCGACGACGACACACGACTATATCACACAGTATATTAGTTGGTTGGAAGATAAATCGGATGCAAGAGCATCACAAAGGTATGTACAAAACAGAAACTACCGCTGTGTAAGAGACGACAGTCGTGGCTGGAATAACATGGGAATACATAATATATATGTAAAGGTGCAGACAACAGAACTGTGTATGTACGCACGACCAAGAAGAAATCCTATTACCTTTAAGAGACAACTTTCATAATAAAACCACCGAGTGTTTAGTACATAATATATGTATCCCATCATAGTATTTCCCAGATATACACACACAGTTCTAATTTACACGTGATGACACTAAATTCTAACAAGAGTCGCTTGTGTTAAAGGAAATTATTTGCCATGCATAAGTGGTACATAAAAGTGATTATATACATCGGTATTACATAAGTTTTCTATGTTGTCATAAGAATTTCAGAATAGGTGGCAAGTCTTAAATTTAAATTATAAAACGTTAATTTTAACATTTTTATCTATACAGTTTAACGAATGCCTGCTTTCTACACAAAACTTATAAATTATTAAAAAAAAAGAGAATAAACTTTTTTAATATTCCTCTTTGCGGGATAAATTGACCACAATTTCATTTTAATGATAAATATCAATAACTTTTAAATCAAAAAGGTTGAATTTTTTCTTACCTTAAAAATCGATAGACAGTATAACCTTAAAACAAAAAAGCACAGTTTTTCGTAATAGCTTCGTCAACACAAAATAATTCAGTTTGCACGTTTGCTTACCAGTTAATAAATAATCAAATAAATAGCAACTAAATTACTAACACCAATTGCACTAGAATAAGGAAAAAAGTCATAAATAATCCTAAATACATACGTTCTCTTACAATTCAATCAGATATAAAAACCACACAATTACATGTTTTCATTCTACTACAATAATATTTACCAACGTCTTTTTCCAATACGAAAATCAATCACTATTGCACTAACAATACAATAAATAGTTTAATCATAGAAAAATTATCACTGCCATAATATTTATTAATATGTAATTTGACTCACTATCCACCTTTGCAATACTTTCTACTCACAATTTTCAAATTTCAGCTGAATAAAACAATTTTTACGATGAGCACTCGATGCTGAGATACGAACTGCAGACTGCAAAGAGTATCACGGCACGCAATATTGACAACAACAATTTTACTATTCACAAGCAATAATAAACACTGAAGACATTAGAGTGAAATAAATAATTACAACAAACAGTATTATGAACTGCAATGGGGAGGATTGTTTGAGTGATACTACGTACGTACGACTAGTTATAGATACAATGCAGTAATGGTGTATGTAGTGCTAAAGAGGAAAATCTTATGAAAACAAAGTGAGTGAACGAAATCATTCATGTGAGTGGTTTCTTACGTTGCGTTACGTTATACCTACATGTGGATATTGTGGTTTATAGGAAAATATATAATATGTAACGAATGAGTGTTCACTCAAAGACGGGAATTAATTAATTAATTGCAGTCAATGTTGTCGAGCGACAGTTCTTGGTGGAAATTCATGTTAAATTATTAAAAATAAAACGCTTGTATTTAGCACTTCCACAGTGATTTAAATGATCGCGAGCTGGCTTTGAAGAGCTTCCACTCTCATCACCAGGCTAACTTAAAGTGAAGGAATTAAGTACATTCAAATGCAAGTTGTTATTGAAAAAAAAAATGGGTTTTTAAGAATTCGGTGACCCTAAAATGGGTTTTTTGTGGTTTTCCCGATATCGACCAAAGATAAATGGTAGACATTTTTTTTTTAAAAGATTTGTCTGGGTTTTTGTTATAAACCCATATACAACCTTATACACCTTTCACAGTAAGTTAAAAGCTTGTCTCGTGAAAGGGGAGTTCGCCGGCACCTAAGATCGAACCACGCACCTCATGTACACGAGGTCGAGACTACCTCCAGGCTACCGACGAACTCTTTTCTTAACATCCACCCACAATATTAATTTATCAATTGTTCTTTACTACTAACTTACACTATCCCAACTATTATATTATTTTCTCAATAACAACTATGCCGTATGTCAATATAATATGTCAAAAAAAAAACAACTTATCATTCAAACGGAATTCACAGGTTCTATTGCAAGTCCATTTTATATTTTAACATGTCTGGTAGGTATTAGAATACTGACGAAACAATTAAATCAAACATAACGCTTATGTAAATTATACACCGACTTA
Organism: Athripsodes cinereus; assembly: GCA_947579605.1. Lineage (NCBI taxonomy): Eukaryota > Metazoa > Arthropoda > Insecta > Trichoptera > Leptoceridae > Athripsodes > Athripsodes cinereus. The sequence goes on from OX388307.1 coordinate 2,769,511, forward strand.
CAATATACACTTAATTAATACGTACCTAAGCAATAAAAGTCGAGAACGCTCGTACGAAGCGAGCCTTCATAGATGGGTGACTAGCGAATTGCTTTTACTATTATTAGGTATACCTACCTACCTAAGATATTATATATAAGATAGAATAATTATGTTTTAACTACCTGTAATAGAGATTTATTTAAATCATTGCGTATTTGAGAACAGACTCGTGAAAATGAAGTGAAACTTGTAATAGTTGATATTTTACAAAATATAAGCCCAATATTTACATTCGTCCTTAAAGTGACGCATAGTTTGAGCAAGTCCTTAATTTGCTTTTCAAATAAATAAACTTTAATATTTCACATCTATTTTACACCAAAAAAATTAAAGTCAGACAGAGTGACCCTCTTTATTATCAAAATTAGATTGATCACTATAAATTGATTTTGTTTTTATTTCCGTTTGTTTGTTTTTCCTGCTGATATCGCCTAGGTTAGGGACTGTTATGGTCTCAGTGTACGGTGACATTTTAAGATGATAATAATAATAATATTCAAAAAAATATCTGTTCTCACAAGTTTCATTACATTTTAACGAATTTGATCTCATTCCAACTCATAGGTTTTACAAATATAATAGATCCCTCACTCTTTTCTGCGAGTATTTCGGCGTCTCGTAAATGTTTGTTTTCGAAAAACAATACGTATAAAACATCAAATATCTTCAGTGAAGTGGAAGTAAAACAGTGTTCTGTAATAGGTACATTAATTTTATTATTTTATAAAATGACGTTCCACAAAGTTTCTCTCGCAAATTTCGAATATTTAAATATCTTCAGTTGAGCGATGAGATACACCATTTCCCATCCATTTTTTTTTTTACTTTTAGTGTTGGCGTGTAATTAATATACAAGAAGTTCCACAGCCGTACAAGAAGACAGTTCAACTTCTAGTACTTTCTTGAAGAAGTCCATCGGGAGATAATCCTGTGACTGTGTGGTGTATATAAAAACAAAACAAAACCTACTCATAATACGCATACATTGTCAAATTTTATAATACAATAATGTAATTTGCAAATATTTCAATGAACGCACACAGAAAATCGCAGAAAAGGAGAGTATATCATTACACCAATAATATTTAGGTAGGTACTCAAAGTAGGTACTTCTACATTTATTATTATGTATATCTACCGTTAATAAATCAAAGTGAACGCGACTAGGTAAATAAATATCCACAACTTACGTGGAAATCAGCGACCATACGAAAATAGCGTTATAACAAAACTACACATCTTGAAAGAGAATTACATACTTACATATACCTACACCTCTAATAATAACATACACAATAAGTATGGTAATGTTATGTGTTTGAACTAGGTAATGGTATTTATGAACTGTTTATGGATTAGCTAAGTATATACAATTTTAGCAGGTGAATCGCCTCTGTAAGCGGGTATTAATTACTTAGCAAATAGCATGAAATGATACGGCAAAAAACATCAAGTCTACTTATGTGAAAACAGCACGGAAATATGCAAAATAGCCGAGTAGATGTTAATTTTTGAAAGAGGGGCGTGAGAGAAAGTGCGGAGTCCAAAAACTACGTGGTTTGAGCGCGTGGATCAAATCTTTAAGGATGGTCGCGATATTTAGTTTTAAAATTATAATCTCCTAAGTTACGATGTCTCGAAGTAAATATTTTACGCAATTCCCGCAAAGACATTCGAATCCGTTCACATTGTGCGTGTTTATATATCCGCTATAAACACATTTACCGGACAAGTGTCTAGTACTGAAATATCATAAGCACCGTTCTTTGTCATTCTCAAAACAAGTTATTGGTTACTTATTTTTCGACTCTTAATTACCTACACCTACAGATATAAAAAAGGAATAATCATGAAATTTTTCGTACGACGAACAAAGCATACATTTTTAAATTATTGTTGTGGAAAATCAGAAGATGTGCAAAAACTCCATCTGAAAAATGATATGGCGTTGTTGTATCAATGTTTTAATTTTATAATTAAGTTTTTATTTTACATTTGATTATTATGTATAAAAAGTTTATTGTGTGGTGTCATACTAAATACTGTAACTTGTATTATGATCGTATTTTGTGTTTTTCATTACTTCATATTATGTTGTATTTTGTCCACTGCCCAGCAACTAAGGTAAAACAACTATCAGTGATATATTTTATTGAAATAAAAATAAAATATAACAAACTGGTGGATATTTCGGGGCTTTAGCATACAGGATACTAACATGGTTTCTAATTCCGCCATTCCTATTTTTACAATTTAAACATCTTAAACAAAACCCAGATATATCTTTTTTTTAAAAAAAAAAGGAAAAAAAATACTTATGTCAAAAATAACTTTTCAATTAACACTCTTTCAATTGTGAATACAAAAATCAAAACTTTTTAATTTCTGCACAGACGATATGATAAATGTTATATTTTACGGAATATGAATAAATATTAAATTATTGGAGAAAAATAAATAAATTATAAAAATAATTGTAGTGCCTGTTGGTGGATGTTTGTTCTGGTAAATAAATAATAAATAAATTGAAAACTAATATCCATAAAATCACAACACGTAGGACACTGAACTTGTTGAAAACAACAATGAAATCAATAATTAAGTATATCGAGAGACGATATTTTAATAACGGAGAAAATAAAACAAAAAATCATACTAAATAATTTCTTTAAAACATCTGATAACTTGATATTATAAACTATGTTTTTACAGAACGAAAATTTCTCAAAAGTGTTCAAGCAAGAATTCAAGGCATAAACAGTATTTGATAAAGTTTCTTTGAGCACAGAAAGAAAGGAATTCTCTCAACGACGAGAATTGTAAAGAAAAAAAGAAGCGAACACGGCATTCTCGATGAACATTGTTTCACATCTCGCCGGAATTCGAACCTGAATCATAATTCCGTCAGATGAGACGGTGTATACGCGCTACGGACTGAACGAACCCGGAGTACTGACTGAAAAGCTGAAATAACATTATACTTACATATTCGTAGAGTTTACAGTTTCTACTGAAATAATAATAATACATATGTTATAACATAATAATATAAAACAAATTCCACATCTCAGTTGCCGGTAAAGCGGTAGTGTTAAGAGATAAGGTAAATCATAGAGTAAATAACTGGCTGATAAAGGGATCGTGTTGAAAGTTTTTGCCATCCGTAAGGAAAATGTAAAAGGAATAGTTTTTTTACATTCAAAGATCTTAGATATATAAGTAAAAAGTCCATATATTATATCAAATCTTGAACTTCTGCCGATTTGGTTACTTCACTTTTACAACACAACTTGTTGATTAGTGAAACGGATGTTTATAATCCCAAATTCGTCTTTTATATTAATTAAGTTTTTTATACCAAGTAGGTACTAAAAAGCAGGAGATGGTTAAACAAATCAAAATAAAGGATAATGATAAAATAAAACTTGGAGGCAACGAATGGCAGAGGCGATTGGAATTAATTTTTCTATTTCTTCTAGACGCCAAAGAGTTTTTTTACGTCGCCTTCTGAATACACGACATTCCGCTTGTTTGCTCTGGAGTTTATTATTACCCAACAAATTTGAAAAGTATGTTCCAAAAAGGTAAAAACATAATTATAAAATATAGGACGCGAATAATTTATCCACTGTTTACCCTTTTCGGTACAATATCGAACAAAAATGTGTAAGAGAAGATAGAAAATAAAAACACTGATGTGTATTTACCTATGTAGAAAGGCCGAAAAGCGACGAAAATGCGCGGAAACTCACGAAATTCCTGCGCGCCGCGCGTTCTATTTTCGAAACACTCACGAGTTATTGAGATAAGAAGTAGGTAATTAAATGGTGTTGATGATACTTTTACATATAAGATCTTTAGTGTGTTTTGTAGTAAGTACAATCATACTTGCTCGCGATTATGCTCTCCTGATCGAAAAATCAACCCAAGATGAAAATGTAATATCGGAAAATTTTAAGGAAAAATAATTATTTTCCCATATATTTCATTCCTAATCAATAAATCGAAAGTAGATGAAATTGTACAATTGAAAAGATTACTCTCACATGTATACTTACTTCCTAATATGCTCTCCTATTCTGCAAGTCAATCATGGGAGGGTAAAATATAAAATGAAAAAGAATATCCAGTTCTTACTTTTTTGCAAACATAAGCTCCTAGTAACAAAGTTGACGAGGATGATTCTGAGAAATTATATTACGCTATTTCTCATTTTATATACAAGTATGTTTTCATAGTCAAAAAGTAAATGAGAGATGAGAAGATAAAGTCGAGATGATTGTGAGGAAAGACTAGGTACTTGCTCGAGAGTATGCTCTCCTGATACTAGAAATTTACTTTGTAAAATCTGCCGAGTTTGAAAAAACGGAACATGTTATGAACCCTAACAACAGTTTATATAATACAACAAAGTTCAGAGCATGTGGGCAGGCGTTTAATCTCATCCTGGATGAGACTTATTGATTCTGGCACGCCACATTCTGCGACATACACGGTAGGTAATGTAGCAAATAATACATTTTATGTGAACTTCTCTTACAATTGCATCAAACATAGAGTAAAGACATGAAAAAACATACTGCAGAGAAGCAATCACCAATATTGGCTCATGAAATAAAATGTCCCAATGTTCAACAGATAAAATAGCTAATAATGATCACTGCAAAACTAAATCTATAATGCCATACATGCCCAATATCATCATACAACTAGCCAAGGATGTACAGTAAGTTAATATATAAATTGTAATATAATTGTGTAGAAGACCGCTGAGTAAGCTTAATGCACCGCAGAACAGATATTGACAACCGCATGGAATTCGGATATTTTTTACTAAATAATACAGTAAAATGAAATGACAGTACAATAAGTGACAATAAGTACGAATGAAGGCAGTATTTTGATAGATCGTGTTTAGATTTTGTCAAGAGTAACCCTGCTGATGGGATATGTTAACCTGAATGTAGGAGACATTCATCTAGGAAAAATCGGGAATGACTTGAGAGGAAGGAAAAGAATAATCATCGATCTAAAGATCAGCAATTTGTTGAGTGATGGTTCGCCATCTGTGTTTTTGTATGTAATAGCGTAGTGTTATGTTGTCATAACAAACTACATAAGTACATCTACACGATACCTACTGTATTATCATTGAGTAGTGGTGTTAGTATTACCTATAAATAGCTGGGGGAATGCATTTGTTTTATTTCCGTTCATTGCTTTGCCACTTAAGCTGCATTCACATTTATCACTTTGAGTTATCATCCAGGATGAATCATCGAAAGTGAAAAGTGTGAACAGACGTTTTATCATCAGTGATCACTCAGGATGACGGATGAAAGCGATTAACACCTACCATATTTTTGATGAAAGCTGCTTTCACTGTTACGACCATAAACAATTATTTCCTTTTATTTGTCCCTGTTTAAGCTAGAGATGGGAGAAATTAAAAACACGACTTTACACCACCAGAAGAACATAATATATAAAAGGGGTTTTAATGATTAAAATCCCATCTCTTACGAAACTAAAAAAGGAAACACCATTATGTTAGTTGTCAGATGGGAGAGATTAAAAACACGATACATATAGTAGTACATAAGAGCAGTATTAGTGAGTATATACCTAAAGTTGTCAGGTTGACAATTAGGTGCCAAATATTGGCAAACTATTTTTACGTGTTTTAACAGTCCCTATTTTCTATGAATTAATAGGTATCGAACATCAGAAACACAAACAAAACGGATGCGTCATTGTCTGCTTACGAGAATCATATACATACTTTTTTTTAAACTATTAGATAACATTATTTTTTTTACGAAAATTCATCAATCACATACAAAATGGCCGTAAGTATTGGCACGGCAATGAAAACTCAGAATGGACATTGTTCACTTTCAATGATCTGCCTCGATCCTTTCACTTTGGATGATCATCCAGAGTGAAGCAATGTGAATGCATCTTAACACTTTACACACACATAGAGAGAGAGAGAACTGTGTATGATAAATATAATATTATACAACACATAACTAATAGCCGCATCAAAATAATGATAAATGAATATAAAAAAAACATTACGTACACACCCTTAACTAATGAATCATAACACTAATAATGTAATTTTAAATAACCTAGCATTATTAGGCGTATGCATAACATTAACAAAACAAATAAACAAGTAGGTATCTGGTATCAATATGCATATATACGTAATATTATTTCAAATGATGACGACTTTTCGGACTTGCAAAAGATAGTTCCCAGGTTTGATTGATTGATTAGCTCATGGCATGACAAAAAAAAATCGATAGACTCGTTGAACTATGACATATGCACTATAAAACCAATTAGATATCTCGATTAGAGAACCATGTTTACACAATGCAATATTGAGCAAAATCTAATCGGAAGAAGTGAGAAAGGCGTCCCAAAGCTTACGAATTGGCTCTATCCGGTAAAACAATAAAAAATTATTCTATAGTATAGTTTGCTCCAGCTGATACTGATGGGGAAGATTGAGGGGAAGCGTGGTGCTGGTAGAGGGACAAACGTCTTGGCTGCGCAATATAAGAGACTGGACCGGGATGAGACTTCGCCAGAGTGATTGCCAACGTCGAGGGGACCTGATACGGCACGAGAAGAAGAAATATTCTAAACGTATACACTGTACCAACTTAAATGAATGAAAAGTCAATTTCAGAGTATTTCATTTGTTAAATGTTTTAATGTCCCATAAATTGGCAGATGCCGTATTTTGATAAAAAATAAACAAATAAAAGTTTGATACACGCAGTTAGTCCGCTGGCTACCCCATTTGTGGGGTATACCGTTATGGTAAAGTAGTAGTAGTAGATATTGTATTTATGTGTAAAATTGCTTGTAATCAATGCACAATAAAGAATAAATAAATAAGTAAAACACTTTCATTAATTGTATCGGCATTAACTTTGTAACACTTCATTTTAAATTATCTAATAAAATAGATATTTATTATTTTGTTTTGTATTACATAGTATAGATCAGCACCCGATGATGCGAACTCGGAGTCCGCGAAACCGGTCGTGCGTTAGTCTTACTCAACAGTAACACAAAACAAAATAATAAATATTTATTTTATTTGATAAGTAAAATATTCGCTACCAGCGTTTTGACCTTATCGGCTTCATTCAATTACATCACAGCGAGCCCATTAGATAAACAAATAATTATCATTCACCCAAATCAAACAGAAAGAATAAAGTAATCAATAAATTAACGATAAAAATTAGACGCCATGACTCTAATGACGATGATGCATTCATTACTAACAAAACTTATTATAGTACTACCTACATACTATTAACATCAAACGTGTCAGGTTCAATTAAAAGCAATTTCCTTCCGCTGCTAATGGATTCCACAATAATATATTCCAGATTAGGTATATTTAGAACCTAAAACACATTTTAAAACAAGCTTTTGATAATACAGTAAAAAACTATGTACCTATTAATTTTTACAAAAGCTTATTATATACGCACATCCGATAAAATATTATCAATACGGGCTAACACAGAGTTCTCGAATTACTTTTATATAAATTACCTGATAATTTAGTATAAAACCATCACTCGTGCCCCCACCCCCTTCTTTTTATATTTTTTCAATCACTTATTTTTTGTCATTATTATTTTCTATACCTGCATGTGTAGGTATACACATAATTATATACCTAAAGGTATGAATGTGTGCGTTTATTTTACGTGTTTTTTTCAGTTAAGTACATTGAGTTTTGTTTTTTTGTTAGTTTAGTTTTTTTAGTTTGTACCTTTAGGTTAGTTGTAAATGATCGCGCCATTGCAATATAGATACTCGCCCTCTGTATATTGATTATATTTACTTCGAATGCATATCTTCTATGAAATTGTAATCAACGTACAGTAAATAATAAATAAGTAATTTCGCGCCCATGTGATGGATCTTTCACTTAACGGTACCAGTAGTAGTTGTAAATGATCGCGCCATTGCAATATAGATACTCGCCCTCTGTATATTGATTATATTTACTTCGAATGCATATCTTCTATGAAATTGTAATCAACGTACAGTAAATAATAAATAAGTAATTTCGCGCCCATGTGATGGATCTTTCACTTAACGGTACCAGTAGTAGTTGTAAATGATCGCGCCATTGCAATATAGATACTCGCCCTCTGTATATTGATTATATTTACTTCGAATGCATATCTTCTATGAAATTGTAATCAACGTACAGTAAATAATAAATAAGTAATTTCGCGCCCATGTGATGGATCTTTCACTTAACGGTACCAGTAGTAGTTGTAAATGATCGCGCCATTGCAATATAGATACTCGCCCTCTGTATATTGATTATATTTACTTCGAATGCATATCTTCTATGAAATTGTAATCAACGTACAGTAAATAATAAATAAGTAATTTCGCGCCCATGTGATGGATCTTTCACTTAACGGTACCAGTAGTAGTTGTAAATGATCGCGCCATTGCAATATAGATACTCGCCCTCTGTATATTGATTATATTTACTTCGAATGCATATCTTCTATGAAATTGTAATCAACGTACAGTAAATAATAAATAAGTAATTTCGCGCCCATGTGATGGATCTTTCACTTAACGGTACCAGTAGTAGTTGTAAATGATCGCGCCATTGCAATATAGATACTCGCCCTCTGTATATTGATTATATTTACTTCGAATGCATATCTTCTATGAAATTGTAATCAACGTACAGTAAATAATAAATAAGTAATTTCGCGCCCATGTGATGGATCTTTCACTTAACGGTACCAAAGATATCATCCGTCATCATCGACATCATCATAATATAAGATAAACCAATTAAGGTGGCCTCTTAAAAAACAACAATAAACAATCTAGTGATCTACGCAAAACTATTCTCTAAGTCAGTGTTCCGCAAAGCGTGTGCCGCGGCACGCTGGTGTACCGTGATCCTCAGTTGATGTACCGTGGAAAAAAACTAGGTTTTGTGAAGATAATACACCTAAAATTAGCTGAGAGCTATAAGAGCGAGGCGCTTTGTTGCGCGAGGCTCGCCTGTGCTGAGTTAAACAGGCTCACATTTCTCACTAAACATCTTTTCATATATTAGGTGAATTGATTTTAGTAATAAATAAACATTAAATAAATAATGCTTTTTTTTTGGTGTTGGTACCTCTAAAATTTCTTGATTTGATAGGTGTACCTTGAACACAAAAAGTTTGCGGAACACTGCTCTAAGTTGACTGGGCTCCCACCCATCTAGGAAAAGTTTCCAATCTTAGGACCCGCCTTTTAGCTTTTTTTCTTCAAACATTGCTCCAACAACATTTCTTTGTCCATATCTTATACGGTGGCGAATCATCCATTAGGGTCCACTCAATATTCGCCACTGGTGGGTCGCGACCCATAGTTTGGGAAATACTGATCTAGATTCTAGAACAAGGGAAAGATAGATGTACGCAATGTGCAACCTATTGGGCAATCATTACAATTCACTTATTAAAGGTTCTGTAAAGCTACACATACTCGGGCCTTTTCCGGAAGTTCAGGCGACAAATAAATAGTTAGGAACCGTGTTCCCTACATATTATTCTCGTGTCATCAATTAAACGTTATTTATGAAGATTTGATCATTTGTACATTCGAAGAACATCAAGTTATTCATAAGCCAAAAGAACATTTCAACATTAGTTTAATTCCAAATAAATGATACTTCTTGATAGTTCTGAAATACCTTTAACTCACAGACGACGCTTAATAACAATAATAAGTATTATTAGACCAGCGAATGGTCACCAAATAAAAGCAAAACGAAACGATTCCTAGTACGTGTGTAACGAGAATAGGTAGTAGAGTACTTAAATGAATATATGTTGCAGAGAAAATATGAAAATCGAGATTTGACCAAAACCCTTAAGGAGAAAATCAAGTCACGGAATATGTTAAATTAACCCCGTGGGGTGATTTCCTTAAAGAAAGAAAGTTGTTCGATTAAATTCTATAATTGTTTTTGGGAAAGTATGAAATAAAATAATAATAAGTAAAACACTTCTTTAGTATATCCACAATGACTTTATTGGACGCGAGCCGGCTTTCAAGAGCTTCCGCTCTCATCATCAGGCTAGCGTAAAGTAAAGCAATTACAAGTTGGTGACGAATATATAATTGTAGTACCTATGCTATTAGATAGCAATATAATAGTGATGATTAAGAGAGTGGTAACAAACGATTAAATAGGGATTGTGGGCGGGTTTTAAGAAACTATCTCCAGCATTTGCCTTCTATCGATATGAAATAATATAGTTTACGTATTGAAGACATTTTTAGTAGGCCATGAACAATTAAATACAGAATAGGTACTTAATACAACAATAGTCATTCAACCATACATCATTTATTAGAAAATCATTTACAAAGAAAGTTCTTAAATTGATATTTTAAAAACGAGATAAATAAATTAACATAAGAAATAATAATATTCATCCATTAAAAAAAAACACGTTGTTGAATCACTTGACAGCGTCGTTATTTTAACGTTTCAGTGAAATGATCATCTCCCATAGGTATTTGATGAAATCTCAATTTCCACATTTCCTTGCAACTAATATATTATTATATACCTGCAGTACAGTACCTAACAACATTCAGCGAGCTGTTCAGTTCCAGTGAACGTCTTACTGCGGAACTAAGTCGACTGAGAATTATATATACCTAGTAGGTACCAACCCGTACAATATAATCAATAATAGATGGGCATAGTGTGCTCGCTGTAAGAATCCTATTTGCCTGGTGAAATAAGAAAGATACAATTAATTTGTTAGAGCGGTCGCAGAGTGCATAGAAAAGGCTGTTTTAAATTAGATCTGTGCAAGATATCCCACTGCAATAAATAAAAGTTAATCAGATTGAAGGGCAAACTATAAATCGGCTAAAACAGATAGTAGAAAATAATTAAAGTTTTTATCTTGCATTAACTGTGTTGTGAATATAATAATTATTATGTTTTTATATCACATATCAAAGACTCACGCCTAGGCCATATGAATAAATAAATACATAATATGTTGAAATATCTTTATTTCTCGGATATTTCAGGAGTCCAAGGACTCCTATTTATCCGTTTAGGTGAAGATTTTTTTAATATTTGGACTCTCTCTATTCTAATACAACTATGCCAGTGTTGGCATCTACGATCCTACCACGTCAGTGGGCGGGGGAAATAAATACATAAAAACATTTCTGGAATATCGGCAGATTAAGGTCAGAATTATGGTCAATTTTTATTTTTTCAAAGTAATAGGTACTACCGACTCGGAGCAGAATTACATATCCGTCGTACCAACTAAGGTACTGTCACCATACAACGAATAGACTTCGAAGAATAGAAATATAGTCGCTCGGACTGCAATCATAGGTACCTGCATGACGGATTTAGCAAATGAAGAAGAAGAGGTCGTAAAGTTTGTCTTCGTATTTTCTTTTGTTGTTGTGTTCACATCGGGAAATACCTATTATCATCGCTGCTTGCAATACTGATCCGAAAAGACAGTTAGGTACCTGGGGACAACAATACCGTCAAAGAAAATTAGTCGGTAGGTACCTAAGTACACAAAAACGATATAGAAATAAATATTGGCGATTCTAGAGATAGGTAAGTAGATCCAGTAATGGGAAATCACGCGAAACGATATCACGACCTCCGTTGTTGCTATTCGGAAGATTCCCATCGTACTTACCTACTTAATAATAATAATAACGATTGCTAACTTGCGCTCACAACAAATACAACAAAAATTATCATCGGCCTATGTGGGTACCTACCTACTTGGTGCTGTGCCATGCTATGGACAAGTGAACGACTTCTCACGTTTGCAGTATCTACCGAGTAATCTCATACTAAAAAAAAAACACAAGAATTGTTTCCACATTGTATTATAGTTCGTCTAGACTTAATTTATATTTGGGTTAGTTGGAAGTAATCGCGCCTCTGCGATAAATTCGCCCTCTCTTTGTTAGTTTTATTTGAAATTAACATATATTTGCGTGTAAAATTGCTTGTAATTAATGTACACTAAGAAAATAAATGAATTAACTCAATTAGAGATTGAAAGCTAGGTATGATTTTCAAATTTTCAAAATTAAGGATGCGAATTTAGCATCTAACATTTTTTCTAATGCCTACAGACGTGAACTTTATTTATGTTTTTTTTTCAGTTAATATATGAATATTTTTATCGATTATACCCTTGACTTTGTTGATTTAGAGCGCACTGCGTCTGTATTTCCTTCAAAAACCTTGTAAATCGCTGTTCCCGAGACCTTTGGCCGTTAAAATTAAAAACTTCCACAGCACAAATTGGACAACACACTTTCTAATTATTTTTTTCATAAATGTACAAAAATATAAGCTCATGCGTGAATCTTAACCAGTAAAGAAGACATTGGTAGGCAACAATGTAAAGTCTCTTACAGTAAAACAAACAATTATTGAGTTCGTTTAAACAAACAAAAGTTGTTGGTCGTCTTGAGAGCAACGCAAACAACAGACGATACTGAGTGAGATGTACCAAAGCAGTCAGTTACGGTTGTGCAATAAGACTCTCTAAGAAGTATGTACCGTGATGAGAGTATCTTAGAAGAGGGAAAGACATGGATAAACACTATGAACGTAACATACGGCACGCGTAGGAATCATTGAAAACTAATTATTATACAGTATACGACACGATTACAACAACACCTGTGTGTGTGACAAAGATTTTTATCAAACACACGTAACGACACGCCCAAGTACCTACATCTTGTACTGCGGTCTCGTACTTTTAATAAGAATTCATTCGTGCCTATGCCCTTTTACGTATTCGTTCAATATACCTAATCTAGCAAAGTATAAATATGAACGACATATTATGCCATGTATGGAGACAAATAAATTCGACATTCGCCTTTTCTAATTGTGAAGACAAATTTGTAGCGAAAGAAAAACACGGAGCTTAGGTTTTTTTATTGTTACAATTATCAAAGGTGTGGGCCTTTTTCTATTATTTTTCGGGTTTTTTAGTAGTTTTGCGGTCTATTACATATACCCCTAACATCGAACAAGAAATTTCAAAATTACAACATATTATAACAAGAGAGCTAAGTAAGTTAACCAGTTAACCATTATCGTTTGCTCTTTCATTATTTACTAACTTGTTATAAAAATTTAACTTTTATCCCCCTCTCCATCCCGTCATCAAGATCGTCTTTTAGTTTGTCTGACTTTTAGGGGGTGGCAACTTTGTCTACTTTCCTACGATTTTCGAGATCCTACACCCATGACAGCACACTAAATTTTTATATTTTACAAATTTTTCATGGCATTGAGTAAGAATAATATTTTCACAAAAAAAAAATACAACTAAATAAGTGTTTGAAATTTCAAGCGGGGCAATACTATTTATATCGGATAATAGGTACAAACGAGAAATCAAATCTATTGGTCACTATCGTTAAAACAGTGGATAAACAAAGCAACATGTTATCTGATACCAGAGAACAGTGGGTGTAAAAACTAGTAAATAAATAATGAAAAAATAAACATATAATAACACGTAAGTTATTTTGTGGGATGATCTTGATGGTGATAACACGAGCATCAGCTGTTTCAAATGACAAGTGTCAACGACATCAGATAATCTTGCGGTCGAGTACACATGCCTCAAACATCGAACAAGAAACTGACAATACATTATTATAATATGTATTACTATACTACGCTATACTATACCCTCACGCCGTGTCCCAGGTGGGGTAGGCAGAGAGAACGGAACGCCATGTCAATCTATCCTTACATACCTCTTTCGCTTCCTCTACATTCATTCAGTTTCTCATACATGCACGCCGATTCCTCTTACTCAACACGCGACCATCCTTGAGAATTTGATCCACGTGGTTAAGCCACGTAGTTCTTGGACGTCCGCGCTTTCTCACACCCTCTCTTTCAGATAAATACACCCTCTTCGTCAATCTTACACCATCCATTCGCTCCACATGACCAAACCATCTCAATTTATTTACACGAATTCTATCAACAACACTCCTCTTGCATCCACTCATTCTTATAATATCCTAGTTTCTTAAGAAACGAGGATATTATAATATTACGTTCTTATATAACACGCAGTTGATACAACAATCATTAATCGAAACTTTGATTGGATACAAATTTGAATTCAATTTACAGAGATGCCCTGATTCTATCTAAAACAGAAAAATAACGCCAGTGAAATTAATTGTGAAAAAGGATTAATAAAATTAATTTCCAAAAACATTTACGTAGAACACAGAGTAATTTAATATTGTAATGTTATTTCGTAAAAACAGAATCTGCCGAGTTACGGCACAGTCTAGAAAATTAACGTTTTTGTCTTCTTTAGAGATCAACTTACCAACTCCTCTTTGATGCAAGGATCACGTGACTTGGCACCACAACTTAACTATGTATCAATACAATCGCAACATATCCCACAGGTAAAGTAGCAAGTAAATTAACTGCATGTTATGAATATACAAATCGTTCTTTTCAAGCCAAATTCCCATTTCAAAACTTCGTAATAAGGAAATATTATGCAGCACTAGCCATTACCAAAACGGCAAAATATAAAATACCGTTTAATTAAACACCTGCACCAGGTTCAATAAAATATAATGACCACAACATGGACAGCTGTTACACGAACATTTTATTCAGCTATCAATCATTTCCCTTCATCCTCAAACGGGACGATAGAATTATTAATTAACTATTTATTATGCCCAATAATGATACATACATCGATCAGTTAGCATTAGCGACACTAATGTACCAACTAAAAGTAGGTACACCCGAGAAAAAATATATAACATAGGATCATTTGGATTTACTATGTGGATGTGACATCAACAAGCTCCGCGGTATACCCGGATAGTAATGTCACAGATCGACCACGGGAATACACTCAAGGGCAATATTTAAATGTGCCCTTAGTGTGACCATTATCCTGAGATAGCCCTTATTTCAGTTAAACTTGCGTTTACCTCAAGCAAACTTCAATATATTCACTGTGTCGGTGTTTGTGTAGTAGAATTCCATAACGAAATCAATAAACAAATGTTTTATTCTATTACATGCTTTATTGTCGAGAGAGACGTCTTTCGTCTTGTTACGGCATTGTCAATCATTATTTTCAAAATTGACAATGTCCTACCTAACATTGACAATGATTGACAAATCCCAAAATTTACAATGTCCTAATAAGACGAAAGACGTCTCTCTCGACAGTAAAACATGTAGTAGAAGAATTTGTTTTTTTGATTTCGTTAAACTTCAATATTTCACAACTATTTTACACCAAAATTTAAAAAAAAAAAAAAAAAAATTAAGGAACAGTTTAATATCACAAGGAACAAAATTATATTATAAGGAACAAAGAGAGTGGCCTTACATCTAGGTATAATTATAGCTTATGTTAATTTTAACTTATCAATTTTGAAAAGAATGATAAAAATATCTAGCTATAAAAGCTATTACGTGTTACTCCTATCCTTTACATTTTGATGTAAAGTTCCAAAATTACGAATTATTTGATTTGAAAGACATAATGTCAAATTTAAGGCTAGCTCAGGATATGGGCACATTGAAATATCGGACCTCAATATCGCGATTGTCAATCGTCCCACAACCAGCGGAGATATTCGATGACAGTGTGGGCGTATATAATAAGCTACTCACCACTCGCCAGACCAGACAGGTCGACACAGGCGCTAAAGGCACAATTCCCGGCCGTCATAAATTTATTCAATACTCGGCAGCCTTAGGTCATACATAAATGACTTCAATATAAAATGATCTGCGTTCGAATACTGTTGCCAATTTTATTGAAGAACTTTTAGTCAATTTTTACAATAATGCTATACCGTTACGAGATATCATAGAAAAGCCTAAATGGTAATACGGGGGGAGGAGGTGCAGAGCGCTAAGGTGCAAAAAAAAAAAAGGTAAATGCTTATTTATGATCCATGATTAGGTATAACTACGAAGAGGAATAAGTAATTACATAATTATAATCTGCATCTCTCCCCCAGCTCATATCTGGATGCCCCCTGATATCTTGTAACAGAGGACAGTGAAGGATAATGATAATAAATACAACTATGATCATCTATATACATTTTCGTACAGGATACTACTGGATAACCGAACTTTTTTGTCATCACTAAAACTGTGTGAAATCCCGAAATCGAATAACATTAACTATTGATTGCTAAGATCATTACTAGATCCTCTTTTCATTATGGATCAATAGTGCAATTTGAATAGATTTATTCCTAAAAACATTCGGTTCCTTATAGCCTATAGGTTCATGTTTCTTTACTAATTTAACCATTAGGTTTCGCATAACACATTAATTTACCGATGGTTTGAATCCGTCTAAGTTATGGACAGCATAATCGACGGGATGATCTATTAATATTACTACTTTACCTACTAGAGACTAGTGATGGGCGATAGTATCATATTTTACAATCGAAATAATCGAAGTCGTTCACAATTCACAATCGATATAAATAATCGACTTCGCTTGTAAAAAATAATCGATATATCGAAGTAGTATCGATTATTTGTAGCGCGGTATGAATAACACAAACATCGATTATTTTGAAGTCGGTTATTTTCGTATCTTACGATAGTATTATATTCGGAAAAACGAAGTACAAAACTATCGTCAACGATTCAACGAAACGTACGCATCTACTCCCCTCTCACTTCCTCACGCTTTATTTCAGTTTGTTTTTATGCGTTGAAGGATGCGGTTGTGGAATGTGAATGCTCACGTTCTCATATTAATATTGCCTACAAAATTGTTCACGTAACTACGCGAGTAGTGTCTCTCTTTTTACTAAGAGATCTTCTACTTGTAGACAGCTTAATAGTAAAACCTAGAAACGCTCTTTAAAAGATATTACATATAATCTAATGAAGAAATTTATTAATCAAGTAAAGCAAAGTATTTTTGGAGAATAAGCAGACAATGTACTTCTACTCGTTAACTTCTTTGTACGTGAACTACTTAAATACCGTACCGTACAATAAATAGACATCACTTACATCTGCTAAACAATAAAAATAATATGTAGGTATAGTAATTTTGTATTTATTATAATTAATACTTGTATTTGTTGCTATCCACTCATTTTCATTAGCTTAGTAATATAGCGGAAATTATATTTCAATCCATGTTCGGGAGTATTTTAGGACCTAGGTTATATGATTTTATATTATGAAACATTGTAATGCATGTATTTTTTATGTAATTATTGTTCCTTATTAAAATAAAAATACGTATTGAATGTATACCTTTTATGTAATTGTTTGTAATCAATGTACAGTTAAGAATGAATGAATAAATAAATAAAAATAAAATCTTCCACAAAATTTTATCTTAGAAGTTTAAATTATTTCCAAATTATTATTTTCTGGCAGTTACTTGGTTTTCCTATTAGGTTATAAAAATTGCAAGGAATGGAGCGATCACTAATCAGCTGACTGACTGCATCATCGTTGTGGTGTTGTCCGGAACGGCGTCGTGTATGAATATAATATTGTATTATACTTAGGTAGGTAGGTACCTAAATGCATGTTGGCCATGGTTCATCCGTATATCCAACTATACTTAGTAGCAAGTATCAACTTGTATTGAAATCGAATTCTAAGAACCGACTAACACGAGTCGAAGTCAAATTATTGAAGGGGTAGATCAAAAGTCGAATATTTATAATCGACTTGTGCAAGTCGATTATAATATCGATGTTATAATCGACTTATAATAATCGATGTTATAATCGATATAATAATCGATTAAAATAATCGACTTATAATAATCGATTAAAATAATCGACTTGCTCCGATACTATCGAATAATCGTAGTGTTCTGAACTATCGATATAATCGAATTGTATATCGATATATCGCCCATCACTACTAGAGACGAGAAGATACAAATTAAAAAATAAGATTAGATAAATACCTATGTTGACGTAAACAGAAAAAAATACGCGAGTTCACTATTTTGACAAGATAACGACTGGATCATTACAAACGACAAAGTGAAACATGCCAATGAACTGTTATTGTTATGATCGTGAATATCCATTTTTGTAAAGAAGAAATTTCTCGGAATGACAAAAACCTCACCCAAAAAAGACGGTACCGTGGAGTCATAACAAATATAATTATTATTAAACATTCTACATCCAGCACAGTATAACAGTTTGCTATACTATAATATAGTGTCCGATGAATGACACATACCCACAACAAACATTTAGTGATAAACATACAACAATTTATAAGCGATTTGCATCATTCGATTACTTGCATTGTATTTGTACGCAAAGAAGGGTTTTGTTGAAGTTTTTTTCACAGTGCTGTAGGTATTTCTCTATCTATAACATCGCAGCACCTCCCACAATCAGAATAGCTTGTGAAATAACTACATTAATAAAAAAAATCTATTCGTCGCCCTCTCCGTACTATAGAAAGAAAACATCCAAGACGCGTGGATAATTACTAATTTGAAAATGTAAATTTTTTTTTTTTTTTTTTCTTTTTTTTTTAAAGATATATCTGGGTTTTGTTATAAACCCAAATACAACCTTATACTCCTTTCACAGTAAGCTAAAAGCTTGTGTCGTGAAAGGGGAGTTTGCCGGCACCTGGGATCGAACCACAAATTAACTCTATATCTACGACTACGACTGAGATATCCGGGTGTGGGGTGGGCCTCTCTTCAATGATTCAATAAATATATTCGCCATTTCTGGTATTTTATAAGAATTATACAATCAAATGTGAAAATTTAATTCATATTTTCATATTAAAACAGAAGGCCGCATGTGTATTATAATAAATTTGGTATTGACTCCAAATTATCCAACTACTGATTTCCTTGATAAGATGATAAATATGTATTAACACTTATAATTATAATAACAGCACTCACTTCCATCACTTCTATCTAATGTATATACACTATATAATGTAACAGATGGCGACCTTTTGTATGTATTCTATCTATACAACTATACAGCCATGAGGCATACACAACAAACCCACTCGTATTGTTCAATTTTTGCATCGAATCATAATATTTCAATATCGTTATTCTCTTCCGATAAATGTGCATTCCCTAAACACCGAAATTTTAAAAAGTTAAACACCGCCTCCAAATGTCTGGTCTTTCATGAAATATAATGTCATTTTTTCGCCCTTCATCGCTACTTTCGGGAATGTAGAGCAGAAACAAGCTTTCTCCATTCAGAGTGGGTGACCTGTTGCCACGACATCCCAAACGCTCTTATGATCGTCAGAAACTTTATGAACGAAAGAGCACTATTCTTTTAGCTAACTATCACTTAACCATGACCTATAAAATAGATTTACATTAAGGGAGGGGCTCCCACCACTTATCCCTGGATGTTTCAAAAACATCAGTTCTCATGTCATCCAGTCAATCTAGAACAAAAGCTTTCTTTTTCTTAAACTAGGTTTAAGGTATATTTAACTCTTGAAATAAAGTCTTGAAACATAAACAATGAATTCACAGAGAAATCAAATTACTCAAATTAAAGTCGAGCAATCACGAAAATGCTTTACTGTAAAAAAAAAACTCGGCCTTTAATAAATAAGAACGAGTAGTCGGCAACACAGAGCTAATTTTGGCCAACTAGGTGAGATTCTCAGAACCAATACACAACTAGAATATCAAATTAATTAATAATGAACTTCGCCATATCGTTCCTGAAACAATGTGTAGATATTAGTGATGTAACGAATATTCGTATTCGCATTCGCATTCGTATTCGCAAAAAATATGCGAATATTTTGCGAATATTATTCCGGTAATAAAGTATCGGATATTCGGTAAAAGTACCGGATACTTACCCGGTACATTGCAGAATAAGGTACTGCAAGAAAATGTTCTTTAAGAAAACCGAGGAGTTTTGAAATATTTTAAATTCCTATACCATTTTGAAAAATCGGCGACGGGGGGTAGAAATTTTAATGATTGATCAATATTGTCGAAATCTAAGCAAGTCAATATTCGCTGTTCGCATTCGCAAATATCCAAAATCACACATTCGTTACATCACTAGCAGATATATAATTATTAAACCAACAAAATAACGACTTAGTTGATTTCAATTGTTTGATAATATGTAATCAGATATTATTGAAAACAAATTCGCATTTTATATCATGCACAATTATTTATTCAAAAGTTGCTAAAGTTTGCTTTAGCAACTTTTTCTTTGTGGCGAAGTGCACGTGGGTTTTCGTATAATCCATCCATGCACAATTTCGATCAACTAGTGAAGAAGACACCAACACGCACGTGGAAGTGTTTGGGCTGAAAAAGAACGAAGATATGCCTTCTTTCCAAGCCATGGTTCTTTCGAAAACGCACTAATATTATTATACAATTTACGATTCGCGGCCAGGCGAATCTCAAAAAAAACTCAAAAAAGATTATTTAAAATCACTTTATTAAAGTATAATATTAATTATTACACAATTGATTTTATTATTTATTGAATAAAAGTATTGAATAAAAGAATCACAATGATATTTAATTAATTACACAACACAATACAATTTAACACAAGACCAGGATTTAACAACAGGACTTATTATAATAAACTGATAAAGTAATAATTAACTGAACGACAGAATATTAACACTGGGCTGACTAATTAGGTACTGACAACTATTCCCAGTGTGGAATACTTTATATAGTGTTTCCAGGCATTGGTACCTTGTGCATTAGTAACGTGTGCATTGGAATGACCTATTTTATTATAGTCAATATGTAAACATTCCCATGATCATATTACTGAGATTCTGATACGCGGGCATTCCCATGCTCGTGTTACTGGAATTATCTGGTATGATATAGGCTACTCTAGGCCTTATCATAACTCGCCCACCCTTAAAGAAAAACTTTAGTGGTAGCTGCTTCTATAGTGGTAGCTGCTTCTAAAGTTTTTTCGGGAGTTTCAGGCTTTTCTGCAATTTTATACTTAGATTTATATTTTACTACAACGCATCTGAACAATACAATAATTACAATTAATACAATAAAAACATATAAAGTTAATGTCCAAGTGCTGATGGTCCTAGATACGGGGGTGTCGTCATCTTCTTGCATCCTTCTTTGCAGTTTCTTTACTTGTAGTAGGACATGGTTTAAATCGTCCAATTGTACATCTTCTAGTTGCAAGGGTTGCATAATGCTGTTCGGCGTCGGGACGCTGCGTCTTACTGCCATTTCTGTGGGTAGCTTGGCGAAGTGGACTGGTTCTAAATTGGTTTGATAACTCGTTATTATGTTTCCTTGTATTTCTGCTCTACAGTTACCCTCAATGTTAATCACATAACTGCCATCGAGGGTGTCAGCTTCCTTGCTATTATCACAATTTGTAGTCATTGTTGTCTCGTTAGGTGTTGAGACAATCCATAGATTTCCGTAGATATGTTGTATCTTTACTCTTTCTAGATGGACGTTTTGTAGTTCGCATTTCGTGTAATCTCGAGTATGGTGGATCATCTGCAATTCACAGGGAGCGTCGCCCGTAATTGGTATCATCTGCTTGTTGTGGCATAGGTATTCGCCTGTGGTCATTTCTTCACATACTGTTTGGTCATGTGTATACTGCTGGCCATTGCTCATTAGGAATTTATGTTGTGGGACGATTATTTGGAAAAGGTTGTTGGAAATTTTGATGGGAAATGCGTAAAGGTGATAATATGAGTACTGTTGATCCTCGACAATTGGAACCTCCATCACAAAGTGAACACTCGTTCCTTTGCGGTAAGCCTTTACTGTGGTACTTTTTTCAAAGTAAGGGATGCTATCTAAATCAGGTTCGGCTGGGAATCTAAAGCCTGTTGGCAAAAGGGGTGTTACTCGTTGCAATTCTAATGCAAACTCAGTTGGTTTAATGATTGACGGGTGTAGTGTACCTAACTTAGCAAATGTTATAGCATTCTCCACCTCCATTAATAATTGAGTGATTGTTTGCGCTTCAATAGTCATTTGATTAAATATTATCATTGATATAACATACTCATTGATTTCGTATCCCATTAACAAGGTATCATTCATGCGTGCTTCTAATTGCATTAAGCGCGCATTTAAGAGAAACTGATTTGATTTTAATTTGTTAGTGATATTTCGAAATGATTCAATTGCATTTTCTGTTATTGACAATTTGTCAACTGACATTTTTTGAACTTTATCTACAGTATTTTGAAGTTGTTTGATTGCCTTGTCGTAGTATTCGGCATCCGATGTGTCTAGATTTCCGGTTATTGCTTTGATCAAGCTTCCCAAACCATTGATAATTCCTCTCTTGATCCTTTGCTGTGGTATAACATGGTTCAGTCGTTGTTTTGCTTCAGCTATAGCATGGTTCAATATAGAGTCAAAGTTATACAGTTCTTCTCTATATATTAATCCATATGTTGTTTTATTATACATTGTTTGCAATTTATTGTAATGTTTTACCAGGATATTGATTTCATCGTTGATTTCACTCAGGTCGAATGTTTGAACTAGTGTCCAATGGTCCCGTTGGTTTTGTGCTGTTCCTAGGTGTCTCGGTAGTAGTCCAGGGTTGTTTACTTGCTTTTGTATTGTTATCTCTGCCACGACGGTCCACCTGCAACAATAGGTGGTCTCCTTAAGTTTTTGGTGTGCACTTTTCGTGAGTGAACGCCTGCGTCAATCAATGCAGTGTTGTCTTGATTAATATTTTCGATTCGGTAGGGTCCTTTAAATTTATTTGATGCTTTGTTCCGAGTATTGGTTTTTTCAAATACTGTTTGGTTGGGTTGGAATATGTTGGTCTGGGCATTGGTGTTTCTCTTCTCGGCTATTTGTTGCTTTCTTTCTACTATTTTGGCCCTAAGCTGGTCGTATACTCGCTTCATTTTGTCTCTATGTGTCCTCGAGTAATCCTGGTAATACATACGATCGTAATACATATCGTATGGATCTCTCGATTTTGTGTGACCAATTATAAGTTCCATAGGCGTCATTTCGATCGTTGAATGCACGGAGTTATTATAACCAATGATCGCGTATTTCATGATATTTTCGGTTTTATCCTTATGTTGTTCTCTAAGAATTCTGAAGTGTTCGATTATTGACGAATGTAGCCTCTCTATCATACTATTTGATGTTGGGTTATTAGGCGTTGTTATATGTATCATGACTTTATGAGCCAGCAATATTTCGCGTACGGTGTCATTGTTGAATTCCGTTCCTCCATCGGATGTTATTTTTTCCGGTACTCCATAGTATGAAAAATATTGTAGAAAGGCTTCGGCTATACATACCGCGGTTTTGCTTATAATGGGTATAGCTTGTCCAACCTTTGAAAAGGCATCTATCAGTGTAAGAAAGTTTTGTCCTTCGATTATGAATGTATCGACGAATAATTCTTGGAACGGTTTAAATACTGTGTCGGTCAACATCATGGGTGGTTTTGGTGGGTTACGATCATATTTGGCTCTCTTGCAACGTTCGCAGTTGTTTATGTGCGTCGTAATGTCTTCTTTCATGTTCGTCCAAAAGTATTTCCGTCGTAGATGTTTGAATGTTTCAGTTATACCTCTATGGTTCGTTTTCCCATCATGGTAATTACTAACTAAACGTTGTTGTTCTTCTTTATTGGTAACGTTTATAACCCTTAGCGTGCACCTTACCAATTTCGGCCCGTTGTTGTTGAAAGATTCTATGTACACTCTACAGAATTGTTTATATAATTCTTCTGTTTCGAAGTGTAAGTAAGATCGTGATTTGTTACTCGTATATTCGATCAGAAATTCCATAATTAGATCCCTGTTGTTTTTCTTCGGAAGCGACACGGTATAGATTTTTTGGGTATCGTTATGACTTGTGGTTACCGTCTTGCTGTCAATGAAGTGGGTCTTTACGAAGAATTGTGGTGTCTTTGAATCTATTGCTTCCTCCAGAATTGGTATTCCTTCGGTCACTTCGTTATTTTCACAAGACAATACCGTTTCAGACCTTTCTTCTTCGATTGATGGTGCTGTTAATGTCCTCTCCAAGTCGGGTGAATTTTGCTGTAGCATTGCCTCGATTTCATCAGCCGTTTCAGTTTCTTCACTCAGTGGTTCCCGTGGTGGTGAGTTATCTGTTTCCTTTGATGCGATAGGTGATTCGATGTATGATATTTCGTCGTTTTGATTGTTTGTCAAAGCAAGCATCTCTTCCAGATCCCTTGTTGTTAGGGGTGAACACACTTCATTCGTCGTTCTTGGTGGTTCTATGTATGTCCGGGGTACAGTGAAGTCTATTTCCATAGGTATCGGTGTTGTATCCGTAGGTGGTGACAAGGTCAAGTTTCTGAAGTCATTATCAGAATTATCCAATGCTAGCATGTCTTCAAAATCTAGATTTACAATCATTGATCTCGTGTCAAGGGGGTTTATTTGTATTCTGGATAATGCATCTGCATTGGCATTCAATTTACCACTCTTGTGTTCGATTTTGAAGTCGTACTCTAATAATCGTAATCTCCATCGCACTAGCTTCGAATTGGGTTCTTTGAGATTAAATAACCACACCAATGGTCTATGATCCGTAATTATAGTGAATTTACTACCTAATAGGTATTGTCTAAATTGTTTAGTGGCCCAAACTACTCCTAGTAATTCCTTTTCGATAGTTGAGTACTTCTGCTCAGCTTCGTTCAATGTTCTTGATGCATAAGCTATGGGTTTATCCCTTCCAATTTCTCCTTGCGACAATACGGCTCCTAATGCTACATTGGATGCATCAGTTGTTAGTATGAACGGTTTTGTAAAATCTGGATATTGCAATATTGGGTCATTGGTCAGAATTTTCTTTCCGAGTTCAAAGGCTTCTACAAATTTTTCATCATGCCTTATAGTTCTTCCTTTCTTAAGGCACATAGTAAGTGGTTTTGTTATTTTTGCAAAGTCTTTGATAAATCGTCTGTAATAACCTAGGAGTCCTAGAAATCCTTTTATTTCCTTTGTTGTTTTCGGAATGGGGTAGTTGAGTATTGCGTTTATTTTCTCTGGGTTAGGTTTAACTCCATCTTTTGTAATTACGTGTCCCAGGTATGCTACTTCCTTTCTCAGGAATTCGCACTTATCAATCTGTAATTTGAAATTGCTGTCTCGCAGTCTGTCAAATACTTCCTTTAATTTTTGCATGTGTTCCTGCAGTGATGCTGAGTATATGATTATGTCATCTAGGTATACTAGGCATTTTTCTCCTTGTAATCCTCTCAAGATGTTGTCCATGGTACGTTGGAAGGTTGCTGGGGCATTCTTCAGTCCAAATGGCATACGTTTGAATTCATAATGACCATTTTCAGTGCTGAAAGCTGTCTTTTCACAATCTTCTCCATTCATTTCAATTTGGTGGTACCCCGAGGCCAAATCTAAGGTGGTGAAATATTTGCTCCTTCCCAGTTTATCCAATATATCTGTAATGTTTGGTAATGGGTACTTATCGTCTATTGTTTTCTCATTTAGTCTTCTGTAGTCTATTACCATACGATATTTCTTCTGTCCCGATGCATCTGCTTTCTTGGGTACAATGTGTACTGGTGAATTCCATGGTGAGTACGAGGGTTGTATTATATCTTGTTGCAAAAGGTTGTCAATTTGTCTTTTGATTTCTTCCCTTTGTGGTGGTGCATGTCTATATGCTCTCACGTATGAGGGTGTGTTATCGGACAAACGTAACGTGTGTTTTATCTTGCTGGTAAATGTGAGAGATTGTTCTTCGCAGTAAAATATGTCACGGTATCGGTAACACATTTTTGAAATTGCATTTCTCTCTTCATTGTTTAGGTGATCTAGTCGGAGTTTTTCTAAATTCAATTTTTGTAGATAGTCATCATTTTTTGTCGGGGCGTCATCATAATGGTTCATGGGAATTAGGTTAAGTTTTTCCACCTGTATAGGACTTTGTAGTTTAATTGTTACTGGATACTCATTAATGTTCGTGATGGTGGTGGTAAATTTTGACTTTGATGCCCGTACGATAGCTTCTGGCATTTCTACTCCTTCAGCAAATTGGTAATAACTTACTATCCCTTCACCTTCGTTCAACTTAGATGGTAAAAGCACTTTCTTTTGAGTACGAGGCTCAATAAGCATTTGGTATATGTGCGTTGGTTTCTTTGCTTCAGTATGTAATTTTATCTTTGCAGTATCCGTCTCTAGATATCCGTCTTTTAAATTAATGTTGGCACCTACCTTTTGTAAAAGATCTAAACCTATAAGTCCGTCATACTTCTTATTGAAATTAAATATGTGAAACTTGTGGTTAGACGTATTCCTGAACGCTTTAGGTAGTGGTATATTCACTACATAATTATGAAAACTGATTTGGTGTGCTGATTGAATTTGAAAAGGTTCCTCTGACACACAATCTCCAAAATATTCCTCTACCTTCTGGCTATTAATAAGTGATTTAGATGATCCGGTGTCGATCATAAATTTTCCATTTATTTCGGGTAAAAGTATATACGGGAGATTTGCTTTAGCGGTATTCATCACAATTATGTTGGGCGACTCGGTTGGCCCATATTCCGAAAATCCTCTTCATATTCAAACTCTTGCTGGTAAGGATCCTCTTCGTTCACGCCTTCTTCTGGTTCAACTATGTTCTCATCTTCAATATCTTCTTGGTAGAACAGTTCCCCAGCGGTCCATCGTGGGGCCATAGGTTTATCCGTCCTCATGGTCTGGTCTGTATTCTCTCTCTTTTGGAATGATCCTTGGTTTGGACGAGGAGTATACGTCTGAGTAAAAGATTTTGTTGGCATGTTCTTCATTGAATTGGATTTTGGCTGGTTAAACTGCCTGAATTGGTTTTGTGGTTGTGGTGGTCTCTGTTGGTACTGTTGTTTTTGTTGTACCTGTTGGTTATAGTTTGGTCTCCACGGTGGTATGTGTAGTGCCTGTCTGTACAGCGAGTTATTAGGCTGTACCGAAATGTTCTTTGGTTTTAAACCTTGCTGGTTATTTTGCAAGCTGGTGTTGTCTTTGCGTTGTGAATAGAGGAAATTTTCTTCCTCTAAAACTAAAGACATGGCTTCTTCAACCGATTT
The DNA here is from genome assembly GCA_947579605.1 of Athripsodes cinereus. NCBI lineage: Eukaryota > Metazoa > Arthropoda > Insecta > Trichoptera > Leptoceridae > Athripsodes > Athripsodes cinereus. The sequence continues at coordinate 2,796,778 of OX388307.1, forward strand.
CGGGCTTCTTAGTCTCACGGCCAGACCTAGCATACCGTTTAGTCCCTTTAGGTACGTTTGTAAAGCCATACCGTCATATATTCTATCTTTAGTTACCCTTGAGCCGACGTCTGGGTCTGCTAACTGTACTTTCGCCATTAATAGGCTTTTGGTGTCCTGTACCCTAGCACCAAAGCTATACGGGGGCTCGTTCTGTCTTGGTTTAAGCTGGATCAGATCCTGAACCAGACAATTTTCGTTTCTTTGATCTCCGAAGTAGTTGATTAGGAGATTTTTTACTTCCTCCCACGTAGCAAAGTTTTCCCTGTTCCCGATTAGTGTTAGTGCACGCCCGTCGAGCTTACTTATTATGATTCTCATTAAGTGAACATTTGTGGGGTGCGCTGGGCTCTTGGGATCTCCCAGTAAGCCAATTACATAATCGCATGAACTTATAAAATTATTTAATCTGGCAGCATCGCCATCAAACCTTGGGATAACATTTAGTACATGTTGTGGAATGTCTCCGATTGTAACTCCGTTTGTAGCCATTTTACTACAATAGTATTATAAGCTTGAACTCAATGAATATTATATCAATTTTTAATACAAAAAATTTTGTTAATGTTTTAATATTTTATATAAGTACCTTTAATTATGCAACAATATCTCAATAACTAAAGGGGGTTGATTTCGATAATCAGACAATGGGTGATCTCAATGATCAGATTGGGGGTGATCTCAATGATCAGAATGAGGGTGATCTCAATGATCAGATTGGGGGTGATCTCAATGATCAGAATGAGGGTGATCTCAATGATCAGGGTGAGGGTGATTGCAACGATTATGAATTGAACTCTGCGATAGAACCAATTCCGATTAACGAGCAATCACAGCACTCTAGAATAACGACACTTGGGAAATGGAATTAAAGGAGAGCAAATGGCACTTACTGAAGAAGTACTGCAACCTTAATCCACATCTCTTGGTTGTCGGGTCAGCTCCTGTTGTCTTCCAATGGCACTTGCACTGATTTTAATCTTTGAGAGTTCGAGTTCGAATACTTGGTTAAAAGTTAACACTTAAACACTTGATCTTTATTTTTATATCAATGTCCCAAGTATCCTACCAAGACTGCGCCATTTACGATTCGCGGCCAGGCGAATCTAAAAAAAAACTCAAAAAAGATTATTTAAAATCACTTTATTAAAGTATAATATTAATTATTACACAATTGATTTTATTATTTATTGAATAAAAGTATTGAATAAAAGAATCACAATGATATTTAATTAATTACACAACACAATACAATTTAACACAAGACCAGGATTTAACAACAGGACTTATTATAATAAACTGATAAAGTAATAATTAACTGAACGACAGAATATTAACACTGGGCTGACTAATTAGGTACTGACAACTATTCCCAGTGTGGAATACTTTATATAGTGTTTCCAGGCATTGGTACCTTGTGCATTAGTAACGTGTGCATTGGAATGACCTATTTTATTATAGTCAATATGTAAACATTCCCATGATCATATTACTGAGATTCTGATACGCGGGCATTCCCATGCTCGTGTTACTGGAATTATCTGGTATGATATAGGCTACTCTAGGCCTTATCATAACTTACAACAGCTCGTAATAATAATATTTATTTAACAGAAACAAACAAAAAATATTTATTTTGCGGCCTCTCTTTTGGCATTTACGTAAGTGGTACCCGCAATACGATTTTTATTTATAATTATTACATTTTATTCATTCCCAACCGCATTATGTTGCTGGGTCACAAGAGGCGTTCCTCCGTGAACGCACTCGATACATAATACAACACACAACAATGCCAGTAAAAGGCATCGAGTGAGAGTGAGCGATAATAATGAAATGTCGTGGGATGAGAATAATATCATAATATGTACTGTATTAACTTATACGATACAATGGAGGCTTATATAGACCTATTGAATCAATAGGTACGTATCTACCCATCTACCAACACACGTCATCATTCGTTGTATTCAGAAAGGTGATAATATAGAAAAGTAAAAATTATCTTAAAAAATATAATGAAATTATATTTTTCATTTTAATATATCAATAGAATGAACTTCACCAAGAACCGTTGATCAATAAGTCAAACTTTAAACATTGCTCACCCAATCCACACCGTTACGGCATCTTCCACAGGTAATTCACACAGGTATTTAATAGCCATCAACGGATTAATTTCATGTAATGAACATATAAGTCTTCCTGCAAATACACGACTCTTTTCATAGCCATAATCTTTATTTGTTTATTTCTTTCAATAGATACAACAGCTTAAAAATTGCCTCACCTTCGTGCCATAGAATAATAAGACAATTGGAATGGGAGGCATGCCTCATCACTGTCGAATTGAAGATGTTAGTCTTAAACGTTGTTTTACAAAAATAACAAATTGTCTCTTACAGGACACTCGAAAACTTACAAAAAGATTGGGAGAACTTTTTCATTCCGGAGACACCAGAGAGATAAAATAATTTTCATTCTACATATTGGATTTCCAACTTCATCACGATTTGATTTCATATGCCTACGATAGTGAGAATCGGTCGAAAATATAACAAAGAGAGTTATCGAGCTGATTCATATCCCACGCAGACAACCAAACAACGCTATCAGCCTCAATCAGTTTCGTTGTGTAATAATATTATGAGCATGCAGGCAGTGCAATGAGATGAAGAAAGCCTTCTCGAGGCAACACGTGGATAAGTTATAATACAAAAATAATACATTTATGTGGATAACTTTAATAATACTAACAAAATATAACATCTACATTACATAGCACGCGATGTAAGCGATGAGAACAAAGTAACAATAATGGATGAGAGGAGATAACGCGTGAAGTTATGTATGTTGAAGATTTTGATCTTACGAAATGTAATAATAGATAGATCATCGAGTAATCATCTCATACAGGTTAGTACGCTCAAGAATGCAACGACAGATAAGATATGTTTCTAATTCAAAAAATTAAATCAGGTGCATCTAAACCACAAAATATTACGTAATATAAGGCACCAATACTATAATAAAGTTTTGAAATAATACAATGCAGTGAACAAAAATATATTGTACAAAAAACAAAACAGTGATTTTTTATTAATAAAGAAAACTGCGTGAATAAGACAGGGTTGTTGAAACTTCTCAGCACACTACTTAATTAAAGGATGCGATAAAGCGGTACGAATCTCGCATGTCTGTAATTAACTCACTTACTAGCAATTGTACATTTCTGACCAAATGTAACTAAACCATTACATTTTTAAAACACGCCTCTATAATCTAAATACTATGTGCAAAGTATTACAATACGATAGCCATAAATTCAATAAAAAAACTAATAACAATAAATAAATAAAGTACAATAAACAAATAACATATAAGACCGATAAATCAACGCCTATGCAAGATATTAAAAAAACTAAAATAATTCAAATGATTTGTCACACTTACGCCCATTGCCAAAGGGAGAGTTATTATCTCAGCGAAACTATTAACTACATACATACAAATTAGTGCTAATTTACATCTGACTATTTGAATAACAGATGACCCCTAACCAACTTCCCTAGACAAGGAGTTTTAACAGAAAGCTGCCAAGAAAGAAATTTTATTCACGTGATGTTTATTTTATTATTATCTCATATCTCATTTATTTAACAAAACAATATTAGATTCTACATTTTGAACACAATATAAGATTAACAATAAAATTTAAATATAACATTAAATAATAAAAACCATAAAATATTAAATTAAATTTATATTCAAAATGTAGAACCCCAACATTATTCGAGTTGATTCTTCCATGATGTTCTATGAAATAGTACAATCATGTGAGACCACTTACAGAGCTACAGGGACAAAAACCTTCTTACTATCCTAGTGGACGATAGAAGTACGGCCTTCTGCATGCTGTATTTGAGCATGTCATCTACTCCCAGTTTTCTGAGATTGCTTGACAGACTCTTAGGTATTAAACCATTCACAGACAACACTATAGGCACGATGATTGTGGTAGGTGTTCTCCACATATCTTTGATTTCGTGAGCAAGATCAAGATATTTTATTATCTTATCTTGCTCAGCTTTATTTAAATTTTCATCGTGCGGTATAGTGATGTCTATTATGTATGTTTTACGGCATCTGCGATCAGCCAACACAATATCTGGTCGATTAGCTAGAATAGTTCGATCAGTTTGAATTGGTCGATCCCAGTAGAGTTTAGTGTCATTGTTTTCAAGTACCGATACTGGACAATTATTATTATTATTATTGGACAATATTAAAGTGTCGTTTACGTGCCAAAGCACCTTTAGAATAAAAATCTCCATAGAATGATGGTCTTATAGATTATCACTTAAATATTAATGTGAAAATCCAGTCATATAATGAAAGTCGCTTTCATGACCTAAACTCATAAACTCGCACTTTGGCTTTTAGTACGTAGGGACCAAACAATCGTTTTATAATAGGTACATAGCCCATTTCCCCAAATATTATTTGCTTCATTACTCCGTCTCTTCAAATATTACCAAAAACTGTATTGTATTGCTATCCAATAACACACTATATAATATTCGTCACCAACTTGTAATCTCTTTTACTTTACGCTAGCCTGATGATGATGAGAGCGGAAGCTCTTGAAAGCCGATTCGCGTTCAATAAAGTCATAGTGGATGTGCTAAATAAGTGTTTTATTTATGATTAATTTACCAAAAACTATCAATACGTACAGTACAGTACAAAATAATGTACAGTAAAGAATGAATAAAAATATACAACAAAAAAATCTAACATGAAAATAAATAAGTCAATGTAAACGTAACATTACAAAAATCAAACCATCAAACGAGGCATTGTTCTTGACATCCATTCGCACTATTGTTGTAAATGCATAAATACAATTTGGACAAATAAATTAGTATTCAAAAATATAATATACGGACAAAAAAACCTTGAAATACGAATTAGATTATGCAAAAAAAAACACAGCGGGATATTATAGTTGCTTTGTTAATATACACATATTTTTACTAGTATTTACTACCGTTTTCAATACATAACAGTAATTTGAATGTTTAATTATCCTAGTTTATATGCGAATTCGCTACAGTGAAGGACTTGATTCAAATCTAGGTCAGTATACAATAAAATAAAAACATTACGCGGTGCAAGAGTGTATGTAAACGGATCATTATTTATGTCAAACATTTTGTAATGAAACATAGCGAAATGTGGATGATTCTCCGATCAATGAGTTCGCGAATCACGTCCGAATTTAACTCGTATGTAAAAAGAGAGATGAGATAAGATGAGATAAAATATGCAAGAACATAATCGAATTCCTTCTTTTACATAAATTTGAATATGGAAGTAATAATAAAAAAAATACAACAACAAAAACAAAAAAAGAACATACGAATGTTGTTAAACTTTGAATGCACTATCCTCCGAGCAAACCGGTATCGAAGTTTCGAGACGATTACGGCAGAGAACAGAAATTAGCGAAAATAACAACAAAACAAGTTTATATTTTGGAACATTTTATTATGCACTGAACACATCACATTAATTTTATTATCAACATTAACACGTCATTTATATGTATATACTCTTAGCAGCTATAAAGTTGATTACGTATCTTGTAACAATCTTCAGATGTTTAAAAGAAGAGACTAATAATCGCATAGATTTTTATATTGACACCGCCAGGAGGTCTATAGATAAGCCCAAATTCAAATGGCTGGAGGTGGTTAGGCAAGACATGCAGGACTGAGATGTCATCCAAAATGAAACACTTGACAGAAACACGTGGCAGAAAAAAGACAGACAATTTCTATTGACATCACGCTGGACTAACAATTGTCAAGGTCATCAACATTTTCTAGAAATGAAAGACCTCCGAGAATGAGAAATTTTTGATAAATATATTACATTTCTTAATGGCATCCAATATGGAAACGGTCGATATTATTAATCTCAAACTAGATCAGTCACCCGAATGAGACAGTAGTAGTGGGTGTATGGACGATGTCTATAATAGGATGTCGCCAGAGACAAAAAAATAAGAACATGAAACATCAATAATATAATTAAGGATAACAACTTGATAATCTACATAGCTGCAAAACGAGAAAGAATCCACGGTTATGTAATGTACATCGCCGAGATGTATTCTGTGCTCGTCACTTTTTTAAGCTACTCAACGGTATCATATTTAATCCAATAATACTTGAAAAATTCAATATATATGTTCCCGATGCATATGGACGTTCTCGGCATCACGATTTTTTTTATCAGCCTCAAAGCCGAACAAACATATTGGCAAACTCCCCAGTGGGAAAAGCTATTCAAATGTTTAATGGTCTGGCTGGAGAGGTTGATATCTTCAACGTGACGTATGCAGAATTTATAAGGAAAATCGAGGATATATTGTATATGTGTTGTCGTTTGGATATTGTTTAATGTTTTCTTCTGGGATCGCATTGGCCTTCAGCTGTAATGATCCTTGTAAGAATCGTCTTGTTGTCGGTAATAATAATAATAATAAAATACATTTCGTAAAAGTTGAAATAGGTACTCACATATAAACAAACATATTATTTTGTGGAGACTTGTTTAAATTAGGAAATCAAGCATGAAACACGTTTTTGAATGTCTCGTATTTCTATTTTCAGCACGAAAATGACAAACTGCATGTCCATTGTTTTCAGTTGATTATCTGATTCTGTGAGTTCCTCATTTGTTAGAGATTCCATGATGATGTGAATAGATACGCAGACCTCTATAATGTAGGTATTTTTTTATTTACTCGTGTCAGATCTAGATATATCATTGTGCTAATTACACATCTTCTAGAGAAATATCAAAAACACCTTCCATTGGGCATGTGATTCTTTGAATACCACACTCTTAAACATCGTTGCAGACTCCTAACCAAATCCTAAATATCTCAGATTTAGGGAAATTTAACACAACAGGTAACTTCCAAAAATATTGGCACATAAAACGTCACAACCTTCCGCTATCGCTGCTGGAGGTGTCATAAACCGAAGCACGGCTTGAGCAATTTATATTATCGTTAGTAAGTACTCGGTAATAAATAATTTGCATAGTATGTCAAGGTGAAGGAGCAATAATATACGAAACATTCGTACGGCTATCAAATCAATAAAAGGATTTTGACATCATACGCCATAATTTACTTTTAAACACCCACATTGACTGAGATTCGACCGTATTTTATAATATTATGTAGGTACAAATTGAACGTAGGTAGGTATGTGTGAAATTACTTAACAACTTTGACGCCTTCTCTCCATTTCTCATTTATGGTGTAACCAGAAATAATAATTTCCACGATTGAACGAGATAAATAGAGTATAGTTATAAAAGCATCGAAACTGTAACATAAAAACCGAGACAATACAATCAAATTATCAACTACCCATACGAAAAGAGATGCAATAAGGCGATAAATGTATTTGGAAACCAGAAAAGAGACATAAAACGGTACAAAAATGACACAGCACACCAACACTCAGCAAAGCTCTGTAATCTCTGCAATACAGGAGAGACGACGGTCCGGGCAGGGGCATAACTTGCTAAGAATATCCAACGACAGTTGGCCAAAAAAAGCAACAATGTTCTTTCGCCTACTAGGTTTTCGACGCCCTGGACGTCTCTCTTTCACGGTACACCGTTTTCGTAACGACTTTAGAGCGTTCGAGTAGAGGTGATTCGATTGGTGCACACGAACGGAAAAAGGTTGGTTTCTTCCCTGTGCTCTCGAGAGGAACGTGAAGTGAAATAGGTAATGTAAATGTCAATAATACATAATATTATTATGTAGGAACTTCATTCCGTGTCCAATACAATGTTACATGCAAGGACAAGGTTGACAATAATAATACGAACAGTAGGTTACATGTGATCATAATATGTTACACTTCATGAACAATACTGAAGTTGTATTTATATATAATATCTGGACGTGTACATATTCAACAGTTTCATAATAATGCATCATACATTACAGGAACAGTACCTATAAACAAATTCAAATTCAAATATATTTATTCAGTAAAAAATATACACTTAAAACAATAATCAATCAATACAAAATAATAATAAAAACATATATTTTTCTTTTATTTGTTCCTTCAAAATTAAGCAGAGCTCGTGCTTTGAAGGATAAAGGGTATTTCTTAAATCTTAAATTCAGCAACAAAACATACACAACTAGGTATATAATATCCAACCTAAAGTTAATAACAATAGAGTTACATGTAAAAAAAAAACAAAACAAAAAATAAAAATCAATAAAACGAGAATACACTCAGTTATTTTCACCTAAATACCTTTTTCAGATTATACCTAAAATTCGAAAGCTTATCTGCTGTTTTAAACTTATATTCTCCTTTCAAATTGTTATACAATCCAACCCCAAGATAAGTATAGTGGTGCTGTCCGGAAGTAGTTTTTTTTGCAGGAACTTTTATTCGTCTTCCTGACCTCGAACATTCACTAATACTATTTGTTGGATGAATCGCGCGTACAAAATACTCCTTGCACACCTGGCATACTGCTTTTCTTTTGTATATGCTTTCTATGGATGGAACAGCAAACTCTTCAAACAGTCTAACGGTTGAATAGTCCATAGGCTTCTTGAGAATTGTTTTTATTATACTACGTTGACAAACTCCCAAGGAATATAGGCTGTTTTTATACGCACCTCCCCAAGCTATTATACCGTACTGTAAAACCGACTGTACTAAGGAGAAGTATACACTCTTCAATTGGGCTTTATTCATAATATCTCGAAGTCTATAAAAAATATAAAAAAGTTTTCTTATTCTATTGACAGTCATCTGCACATGATCCTTCCATTTCAAATTAGAATCTACGACCACGCCAAGATACTTAACCTTTTTCACATTCTTCAGTAAAACACATTTAAGATTTACACAATCCCCCGTTATGTTCTGACAAGAATTATGATGGATTCCTATTCTGAGATCATCTTTGGGCTTACCTCTGACATTGACAGAAAAGCTCACGTAGTTTGTCTTCTCTGTGTTTAGTGACAGAATATTTTTGTCAAACCAGCCTTTTAGTGTGTTGATATCTTCGTTGACGATGACTTCCACTTCTTTCCATGTTTTACCATGAGTAATCAAAGCGGTATCATCGGCAAACGACAAAATCGTCGATCTAAGTGGAAGATCAAATATTTTATTAACATAAATTATAAACAGTATTGGTCCCAGCACCGTCCCTTGTGGGATTCCATATTCGGAGGTTAATGGTTCACTTAGAAACGTTTTAATTTTTACTCTTTGCTTTCTACAAAAAAGATAGCTTTGAAGCCATTTTTCCACCTTCCCACTGATTCCAATCTGTCTCAACCTATTTATCAATCTATCATGACTTATGCTATCGAACGCTTTTTTGAGATCCACGAATACTCCCACACATTTCTCTCCCTCATCTAGAGATTCACTTACAACTGTTGAAAGTCTAGCTAACGCATCATCAGTTCCCATTTCCTGTCTGAAACCAAACTGATTGTCATTTATAATCTTAGCAGAGTTTAAAAAACTAAGTATTTGTTTTTTGACAATTCTTTCAAATATTTTTGCTATGTTCGAAATAACAGAAATAGGTCTATAATTATTAACGCTTCGACGATCACCTGACTTGTACACCGGTGTAACATGGGATGTCTTATATACTTCTGGAAATATTCCACTATTTAGACTTACATTGATAATATGTGTGATTGGGTGACATAGGTATTTGGAATTTTCCTTCAGGATATTAACTCCCACACCATCAAATCCAGGAGAAGATCCGCCACTCAGACCTTGTATCTCCTTTTGCACTATGTCAGAGTTGATCTGTTCAAATTTCTTAAGACTAAATTGTAAGTCGAGGTTCGTGTCAGTTTCGCCCTCAGGAATTCTCTGATCTATTTGTCGTGCCAGATTTTCTCCCACCTGACTAAAATAAGTATTGAATACATTAGTAATTCTATCTGGCTGTTCCGACATTCTATACACTTCAGAATTATGTTCTATTTCCCTGATGTCGACGCGTTTAACCTTTTTATTAATAACTTCGTTTATGACTCCCCACACTCTACGACTACTAGAACCCGCCCTGATCAATTTACCCGAGTAGTGTTCATTTTTTGATCTCCTAATTAGAGTAGTTAATACATTTCTATATGCTCTGTATGTATTTCTTATGGATAAGTCAAATGGAAACTTTCTTGTCAATTTATATAACCTTTCTCTATGTCTAATTGAAGTTACCAAACCTACTGTCATCCATGGTGCAATAGTCTTAAATTTACTTTTTACATTTTGGTTTCTATCATAAGTAAATGTAGCTCGTGATATATGTGATGAAAGCGTATTATAAAATTCAGTAGCACATACATTACTATCTAGAGAATCTAGTGTTGTGTCCCAAGATTCGGCCTCCAGTGTTTCTTTAAGTTTATTCATATCTACTTTTGTAACAGTTGATTCGACACGTCTTTGCTCACTTGAAGGACAACTAACCCTTCTCATAAAAATGCAAGTGTGATGATCCGTTATATTATTTACCCAGACTATATATTTTATATCAGCTAATTTATCAAGGGAAACATTTGTCCAGATATGATCTAAACAAGATGGTTTTTGGTCACTGACCTCTCTAGTATATAATTTTGAACATAACTTATAATTAAGTTCAGTCATAATATCCAAATAATTATTTTTATCTGCACTAAAACAATCATCAGCCACATTGATGTTGATATCACCCGCCACTATAACATTTTTACCTCTATACTGTAAAAGCAAATTTCTAAAATCATTTACAAATTCATGTATAATCGAGCCATGAGTTCTATATATTGCAAATATGTGATAATTTAAGTTCGACCTCATTAACTGAATATGTAGGCAATTCACCTTATTCATTTGTATCTCATTACACTCGATATCGTCCACATCTCGAGCAAATACAACTATGCCACTATTCTTGTTAATAACATACGATGTACAGTGATATGTGTACCCCTCTATGCGATACCCAGGACTGTATTCACTCAAATGGGCCTCCGATAAGATGATGCAGTCTGGTTTTTTGTTTAATTCATTCAGATGTATTAAAAACTCGTCGAAATTTTTTTGCATACTTCTTATATTAGAGTGCATCACCATCAAAGGGTCACCACAAGAATCAATTACACTATTACACTGTTCAGTTGTGCGACACATATAATCCTGGACATTATAATCATTATCTATATCTGTAAATATGTTGTGTTGTATCTTGGATTATTTAAATATATTAGTGTAGATATAATTCTTACAACACTCATACATAAAAAAGTCGGACAACTGACAGCGAACAGCCGTGAACATCTCACAATTTTTATACTGAGAACGCATACCACTGATCTGAATTCGAATACAATCATACGAGTATTAATACTTATATCTGTAGAATACTGCAACAAAATGCACCAAAAAAAGCATTTTTTCAATCTTATTATTCTTAATTCAAGTTTTAAGTAAAAATTAGATCCCGGTAGTACAAAATACAAATAAAGTGGCACAGCCATACCAACCGTATTGAACAAATACAAATTTATCAAACTAACACACATCAAACAATATAACAAATACAATTCACAGTACATGATGTGTGCGTCAAACATTTTGAAGCAAATCATAGGATGTTGGTTGCTAAAATATAAATATATAAAGAACAGTTTACAATAGCAAAAAATCTTTCCCAGTAGCGGCAGCACTGTCGCTATCCTCAGCTCATGATTGGTGCGCTGTGATATTGAAATATGATCACTATTAAACGTCAAAAGAATGAGTTCTCCCATACAATTGCAAGTTGAAAATCGAATGCAAGCGACAAAGTCAAAACACACATAGTTAAATACAATATCAGATACAGTCGGACCATTATTTATGTTGAGCGTTTTTTCGTTATCGACTGACAACAGGATCAACATTTTGTAATAAACAAAACAAAAAAATATTGTCAAATAATAATTTCTCTTTGATGATATGCATTTATCACCAGTATGAAGCATCACTAACAAGTTAAGTCGATTCATCAAATGGATAAAATTAATTTCTATCATAATGGGATAGTGGGATAGCTTTTTCTTAATATCATAGAGTATGTAATATCCAAGAACATTATTATAACTAATATATGAGACAACATAATAAAATAAAAAAATAGTAATTTTAACGTATTGACAGACACGCATTGCCATATACGAGGTACAAGTGTAGCAAACACAAGCGACATCTCCATGTAAATCAACCAATGAATGATAGGAAACGTCTCCACACTTTATACAGTGTGTTTTTTGAGGTGTTGCCATAAATAAATTTATTCTGTTTATAATGGTTTTCACTTAAATCAATAATATCAAATATATATATAATTTTCTTTACTTAAATCAATAATATCAAATAGTCAATATTCAATTCTTTGCAAGGCTCTTGCTAAAGCACGTCGATAACACTCACACTTTGACTTATCCATAGCACTATGATTAGATTCTGTTGAAGATCCATATTTGGTACTTAAATGTTTACAATTTACACATACTGGTTGCTGATCCTTTTTATCGCATGCACCATAGTGATGACTGCCCCCACAATGGGAGCAAACCGCTGGTTTTGCCTTATTCAGGCAAGTTGTAGAAGTATGTCCATGACCCAGACAGTGGTAGCACTGAGCTACCGGGTCTGAGTCCACAACTTGTAGTCTTTGATATCCTAGGTATATTTTTCCTTCTCCTACAAGATATCTTCGTAACGTAGGTGTCGTTTCAATCAATATATGATTTTGTTCCCTATTTTTCTTCAACTTTATTGTTTTTTTCACAGTCAACGCATCAGAATTGAGGTCCATGGTTTTTAGTCCAGCATTCTGTTGTATCACATCATTTAGCAAGTCGCAAGCATCATATTCAGCAGTAACATTTTTGATGAGCAAGCATGGTCGTCGCTTTTTCAACATCTCTGCCTTGATTATCGTGCAGAATCTTTCAGCCATTAACCTTGTGATGATTTGAGCATCGTTCGGCGTAGGACATGATATTAGTAGTCCTTTTTGTCTTAATTTTCTTGTGTAATTTATCGCAACACCAATGGATGCCAACTTCAAATTCTTTTTTAAAAAACTCTCTATGTCATCTGGCGTCATATCATTTTTTACAGATGTTACAATTAAAGAATATGCTTTCTCATTCTTAAGTTCTGGTTTCTTTTCACTTTTTCCATATGAGAGTTTATCTGCACATAAAGTCTCTTTTATACAGTTGACTTCCCGCGCCATAGTGTTCAGCAGTGGTACACTAGCACATGATTCCAATCGTAGTTTCTGATTTTCCTCAAAAAGTGATGTTATTATTTCAGAGACGCGATCGATTTCTCCGAACACCTTTTCTCTACTCGTACTCGATATCTTACCTTTCCCGTCTGTAAGAACCGTTTTAATATTTTCAAATATATTTTTGGCCTCAGCCAGGGTGTCTTGTTGTGGGTACATTTGTCTCGGAGGTGTTTCAAACCCAAACATGCCAGGAGTAGTAGATGTAAATCCAGTAGGTGATCTTGGTGTCTTGATCGACCTATCAAACGCGCTTGTCATTATGCTGTGAAGCACGATTACACCCTGTATATTAGGATTTCGTTTTCGATGATTATGCGTTTTTTTTTTTTTGTTTAAAAAAGTTCACTCACCGTACACCGAGCACAAATTCACTCACACCAATAAGTTATTAACAAGTTATTTACCAAGTATTGTTTGATTAGTCTGAAAATTATTATTTTTTTGTATGAAAACTGAATTTAATTGAGCAGAGCGATTTTGTCACAACTGTTTAGTATTGCCATACGAACCATATATGAACCATACAATGGATATGTTAAGAATACAACTAGATTTACATAAATAGGTAATCTCAAAATAGGACAACTACAATTGAAAATCGCTAAGTATCAAAATTTCAAGAAACAAATTAACATTATACAATTAGCTCAAACCTTGAATGTCTTATTTGTTTATGGTATGGAGGAGATCTTCGGTGTGTTTATCACATGCACTTAGTCTACTATTATTCGTAGAAGATTCCGTGATGATAAAAATCAGAGACAAGTAGAAAGAAAATGGAAATCTGTCAAAGAAAGGATTAAAATCTAACATAGTCGAATAACATGACGTTGAACAAACAAACGAAAAGCACCCGCAACCTATCCTTATGGCAAGGTATGCTTTGTCAAATTATTAAGCTACCAGGAAACATACGGAAGACTTCGAAGTTCTCTCTTATAAACCTCAATGGCAGCTTCACATATTGTGGATATCGTTCTGATATCTTTGTTAAATTTACATAGGTACTATTTATTTATTTTTTAAATTCACATCAACGGCCAAAGCCTTTAACAAATACAATACGATCTTACAATTTCATGGTAATGAAACCACATGAATAAAAAACTTTGAAATATATTTTAACATCTGACGATATTATTACAAGCCGGCACAAAGATAACGTAAAAAAGTGCATAAGTCACAGATCACAATATCAGGCTGCAATTGTACCTATGACATAAACAGAGGGAGCATATCTCACACACTTATGTGACCTAATACAAGGAACGGTTAATTTATTGTAAAAATAACTTCGATATTAATTACGATATAGGTAGGTACTTGTATTGCTATTGATTGAGTGATTTTGCCTGACAGATCAAACCTAGAATAGCGAAGTGCTGTATTTAGTTTACTGGCTAGCCACTTTAAGGTATCTATATACGGCGCTATGGTTCCGATGAATTCTTTGCATATTCTCATAACGTAATCGTGTGCTGTGAACTGTGAACCGAGAAACTAAGACGAACGACGAAGTTTCATTCAGTAGTCAGTATAAGTAATCTGAGCACAGGAATGTTGTCACAAATAATAACATTCGTAACGCTATCGAAAATAAATCTTATCCAGTGAAATCCCCGGCAAAAAATGGGTATCAAACTATTTTGTGTTATTTTTCGAGAGTCATGTAAAAGGCAGGTATTCGTTTTAAAACATTTGACATCTACAATTAAATTATGAGGCATACCAGCCATCCTGAATGTCATAACTTCTATTGGCAAGGAAAGGAAGACTTCCATGTTTATTAGATGAGTTTAGTTCTGCACTGCACTGCAGAAAATTGCTCTGAATAAAAATTTGTTCTCAAGTAAACATTAAAAAGCGATAGAAGATAAAACTGTAACTTAAATGCACCCCTAAAGAAACCTCAAATTAAAAAGAAACTAGTCGGAAGCGGGATTCGAAGAGCAAGGCTATCGATTAAGAGTTCGAAACATCAAACAACGGACTATCACGGCGCATACATAATATTGTAAACGTGTCTAACCAATCTGTATAATTTTTATCTACTCTATTAGTTTTCCTTTTTTTCATTCATACTATCTCACGGCATTTCCCACACACTGGAAAAAGTTGCCTCTGGGTCTGCGAGAGGAGGCGAATAGAGAGAGCTTGAGAAGGAAACTGAAAACACACCATTTTGCTATGGGAGTTTCGGACGATAGACGCTCAATTGGCGCTCTTGAGGTCATGTTATGAGTAAAAAGAGCTTTACAAATAATTTCTTTACTAAAATAGACTTACATTCTAGACAGATAAATAATAATAAAGGAAAAAATACACTTATATAGATGCTTCTGTAACTAATGTAATCATAACCATATAATTATAGTTATATAGTAGAGGACAAACAATGATCTCTTTGCCATGCTCCATTGGACATTCTGGGCGAGATATGATCCGATGACAATACGACACGGCCAGCGCAGCGTCTTCGATAGGCATAGGTACACACCGAACTTAATAAAAGTTAATAATACCACTAAACCATCAATGCATATCACACAAATTGGGTTGCCAGGAGACTAATAACCAGCTGCGTGTAACAAACATGCAAGATGTCCAATTTGTGCCAGTAAAATTAAGACATTTAGGACGATGAGTGTCATACGTAATAGCTGAATCAAAGATATGTGTTAAAATAGCTTTATTTCTCGGATATTTCAGGAGTCCAAGGACTCCTATTTATCCGTTTAGGTGACAATTTATTAATATTTGAACTATCTCTAGTAATATTTGAATCAAAGATATATGTTACATATCTAAGAGAAGGGAATTTTTTTTTTTTCAAAATTCAAATTCAAATATTTTTATTTAAATAAAATTTACAATTTAATAATATAACATGTCGCACCTTATTACGAAAAAAACACATTTATTACATATTTGACCCTCAAAATTGAGCAGCAAAATTTTCGGATACTTTTGATTTAATTGGTAATATACACAACGTCTCTCTTTCAATTTCACAAATACCTATAAAAATACACGGTTCCTTTATATATTATTATTAAATATTTAATTATGGAAAAAATACCTATATAAATTTTCAATTCCACAAATAAATATTTCGAATTGTGTAACTATTGAACCGAACGATTGCGATTATTATTATAGATATTTCATTTTCAAAGCATAACATAAATATACCAAAATGATTAAAATGGCGACTTCTGGAACATCAGAAATTTTTACTTCTTAAGTTATGAATCTGGACAGTTGAATTGTAAGTAGGTACCTTAGTATATAAATGATGTAATATAAATAATATCAAACATAATACAAACTAGATAAGGGTGAGTCATCAAATGAAATAATACAAATAATACCAAGCTACATGAGGGTGAGTACTAAATTAAATTACATTATTGTGAAACGCCTAGATTACCAAGGTAATCACCATAGACTAGAGACACAAGCGGAAAATTGTTATTGGGTCCAATAGAATTGTGCGTCCAAAATGTTTTCATACCATCAACAAATTTGTGTAGCCAAGTATAAGTGCAGTACTAATTTTCTCGTAAAGTATGTTCCAAAACAGCTTATAATGGTAAGTTGATGATGGTAAGTTTGAATTCTTTTTTTTTTGAATTCTTTATTGAAATAATATTGTTCACAATTACATAAATTTACAAACAAAAGACATTATAATATGCATAAGAATATGACATGACAGCCACACTAGCCATAAGGCTGTGTTGTGGCAGAGAAATGATAGTAATGCTGCTTCACTCCATAACATTAATAATATACTAATTGTCTCTCCTACTAATTGGGCATCCTTTATAAGTTTATATTATACCTGACAAAGTCATAAAATCACCCCTTCATTTAAAAAAATCCAAATGTCCTTCAAGCTATAACAAAACACCACCATTTCTGTCAAAAAATGGACTTCTAATATATGGACTTTGAAGTTGAAGAGATCGCTCTTCTAACATAGTTTCGCGCGCCCTTGAGATGGATGCCCCATTAAACGGTGCCGAATAAATCATCCAACATACATACATGGACCATCAATATAAATTGCATCAACGGCAACATCTACAATGAGGAAGATATGAATGCAGAAGTTTGAAGCAACGCTTGCCCAACAATCTGTCTTCGTTGAATTTCTAGTCTATACATAATTATAGGATGATTCTTAAAACAAGGGTTGGTCCAAGTTTATGAAATAGCACATTATTATGAATGATATAAACTAGTAACGATAAGTAAGAGTGAAACAGAAAATGTTTATATTTATTTTCAAATTATCCCGTGGAGCACCCGGTAAAGAATTGGTCTCCCACTCTTCTGCGTAAGTTTTCGAGTGTCCTGTAAAAGGCAGGTGTTCGAAAAAAATAAGACATTTTACATCTTAAATTCAGAGTTGAGGTTTGCCACCCATCCTGAATGTCTTGATTTTATACTGGCACGAAGAGGACAGTTTGTATGTTTCTTACATACAGCTGATCTGCTGGCTACCCCACTTGTGGGATATGCCGTGATGGTATAGTAGTAGTAGTAGTATTTTCAAATCTAAATTTTGAGAAATATTGGTACTACATTTCTGGTCTATATGTGTATGTCAATGGAAGCTATACAAAATTACGTAGCTAGTAGGTAGGTACAATATTGTATCTGGTAGTACCCAGCACTGCCTGACATTAAAACAAATAATTTACCTCATCCAAAATGTCGCGTATATTTCAAGGGCACGTAGAAGATGATCTATATATTTTTAGATACAGTAATTAGTCCACTGGTTGTTCCATTTTGTAATACATTCCATAATGATAATATAATTATAGAGATTGACAGAATATGATAATATAGTGCTATTTCCTAACATTGTATAGTTAGTGTGTGTGTGTGTGTGTGTCTGTAATAGATTGATAAATATAGATAGGCATACTAATCGTCATTTCTAAGTGAAATGTGCTGCAAAAGAGAGAAAATTGTTCAAATTTCACTCCAGAGATGCTAGCAGAGCTATTGTGAGTTGTAACTTAAAGTTGTAAGAACAGCAAACGACCCCTGCTGTCAAGTGTTTAATAAGAATTTGTTTTTACGTCCATGGAGCATCCGGTAAAGAATTTGTCTCCCACTTTTTTCATTTCCAGGGTTAAGTTTTTGATGTTCTATAAAAGGCAGGTGTTGGAAAAATACAGACATTTTATATCTTAAATTCAGCGTTGTTTTTCCCGCCCATCCTGAAAGTCTTATTTTTTTGTTGACACAGAGAGAACGTCTTACATGTTTACTACGTGCAGCTGGTCTCCTAGCCACTCTTGTGTAGTATTGTAGTAGTTGCGGTTTTTATTTTTAATTTCTTGCGATCAGTGTAAATTAGTTAGTTGGAAGAAATAGCGCCTTTGCGATAAACTCGCTCTCTGAAGTTGCTAGAAAAACAATGCTAGAGTTATCTTCTAACTGATACACATATCTTTGCTTGAGCTACCAATAACCAATGGGAAGCTGATATCTCTGTTAAAAAGTTTTTCATTTACACTATCGAGCAGATCTATATAACCTGAGCTACGAAATATCTCTAGCACAATTGTTTAACAGAACTATTTAGCCGAGTTTAAACGTAATATAAATGCAGCCATAAACATACATACTATTCGGTTAGATCTTTTTTTATCATGTCACCCAAATACCAAGAATTTTTATCCTGATGAAGTCCATACAATACTTAGATATTGCTCTAAATATAAATATTGTTTTCTCTGGGATCGCATTGGCCGAAGGCTGTAATAGTCGCAGTAGAATATGGTGTCATTTTAATAATAATAATAATTCATTACAATCACACATTCTGTTGAAACTACGACAGAATCAGCAACAAATTAATGCAGTGCCTATAAAAATAACTAAAGCCAAATCAACTGTTACGCCAAGCTTGTTGGTTTGTCTAGTTTGGAATTCATTTAATGTTTATTTGTAACACACTTATATACACAGGCTTCATAACCATCACTTTTACATCACAACCACGTCTCGTCTCGTTGCCGTATGCCCATACCGGGATAGCTGTTAGTGCTGAACAAGTATAATAGATGAATAGAGGAAAAAACCAGTCCACGAATGACACCTTTCATTAATTGAATAATCATTTAACTCCAATTCACATTGACGCAGCATATTTCTCAATATGAAATAGGAATCCACATTCATAATAGTCTCATTAAAAATACATTTCTTTTCTTTATTATACCTATATCTTAAATATATAGTACATGTCTGATGTGTAACAGTTGGCAATTCGCAGAGAAGATCACAAATGATTAATCCGCATTTAAAATAAAATCAGCAAACTTCACAACACCATGCTTGCACTGAAAAGATGGAGTAGGTCGGCAGCAGGATTCCAGCTCGGAATCTAGGGACTGCATTTTTCAGATAACGTATGTAGATATGTAGTATTTCACTCCGGAGAAAAAGAATCTAGTGGAGTTTTGTGGATTTTTATAGCACAAAATTAATTATTTGCATTTTTCAAATATGTGTTCAAACGTATGCTTATTTTTTTACGTTTGACTGGTTTGTAGGTTAGGTTAGGGTTGGTCTGGTGTTATTTTATGCTACAACTTGACTACAGCACATTTATTGACAATTATTTTTCATGTTTTGACCAATTGCAGGTTAGGTCTGGTAACATTTTATGTTACAGCATTGTGTATGTGAAATGCAAATAATGAAATTTGTGCTCATAAAATTGACCAAATTTAGGTGGACTATCATTTCTCGGGTGAAAAACTATAATATAATTAAGTGATTATAATAAGAAAATTCATTAATTTAATTTTCATGTGTTCATCATATTTAAAATTTTACTTATTTCTTATTCCGTTAATTCAAAGTTGCACATAATTAATAATAGTGTTTCAAAATTAAAACAAATTTATTAATTTCATTTACGTGTTTTCTTATATACAGTAGGGTGTGTTTATATTTCTGGTTTTGTTATCACAATCAGCATAACTACAAACGAATTGTTTCGAATATTTTTGTTTATGAAACAATAAGAGGATATCCTATTCATTATCATCCGCTAAAAATAGATGGATTAATCATGCAACGACGAGAAAATAATGCAAGTAAATGTAAACTAATGACGTTTTGCTGCAATACAAAAACAGACGTGGGTTGACATGTTTCTAGATGAAAAATGTAAATGAAAAAACGTGAAACAGAATTGTGAGAATAAACAGATAGTGGATAATACTCTCTACAATATCTGCAAAGGATGCAAGTGGAAATAATACCGCATTTTGATACAAATCAAACTATTTCCTGGGAATGCGTAACGCAGGAGAACAGTACCATCCATAATAATGAAAGTAGTTGTTGAAAGAAAAATGTAAATAAAATGCGCAATCACCAAGTGCATTATACATTAATATTATATATACAAATATGTTGCGGACACTACATCCTACAACTATCACAATCTACACGTGAAATGATAATATTTATTATAGAAATATATACAGAAACAGTATTATAAAATGTGAATAATCATGTTACATGACCGACTCACCGGAATAATGTTTATATCGAATTATCCTCCTCACACACAATTTCTACAATATTTTTATTTTAATTAAAAATAATTTGTATTTATAATCACTTTGATCACTGAATTTAGTTGTGTTAACACACTTAATCAAAACTATATAACTTTTTTTAACAAACACGCTCGCTCAGAACAAACCACACGTCAAATACATCAGCCGTTCCACCATCTTGAAAAGACAAACAGAAATAGAAACAAGAGAATTAAGAATATATCGCTATCTCATTCTGACAGTATCAAAATAAGAGATGGGGATATTGAGTAAATAGTTTAAAAATTGATTCCCGCCATATTGTTGGACTAATTTATTTGATCTAGGGATTTTTTCATTTCTATTCTAGTGACTCTAGGTATTTAGTAAAAATATTCCACTCAGCTCTATGATATTGTTTGATAGTAAAATAAACACAAAGGATTTCCCACCACTTTCCTAGGATGTTTTAAAAGCCGAGCTCCTACATCATCCAGTTGAGTATGTATCAATCTTGAAAAGAAGCCAAGCAAAAATATTTATTTAATGTGGTTTAACAGTATTTTTATGGGAATAAAACATGAAATGCTCAGTAATTAATAAGCCCGCTATTGCATTTAATCTCTATAATAAATTTCTTCTTCTTCCAAATCCGTCCCTCAATGCTGAGGATCGTGACCACCATGACCCCAACAAAGCGACAAGCTCCTCCACCGTGCCTTGTCCTCTGCCTGCCTAAACGCCTCACACATTGCACCCCCTGCAACAACTCTCACATAATCTGACATCATAATATTAAGCTTTTTCAGACATATTATAAGACGCGAGCCAGACGATCTGGAAAAAAATTTGTCTGGTGGAGTCGAAGGAAGAAGAAGCAGGGCAGAATACCAGCAAGATGGTCAGATAATAAATTTACGATAACGATTTCATGACAAAATTTGTGTTCTCAATAAGAGCAATAAATGACGAAAGAATAAAGTTATCCAAGTGTAAATATTTTTTTAGTTCTCTCAAAAACATGTAAATTGCCTAGTTTATTACTGAACACTTTCCTCTTTTGGTAAGTGATAAAACAGACACCTGTTTCAGCATTTCGTACATAGTTTTGTGCAGAACCTTTATCAACATATTTAAATAAATTAGATAGAGGGCCAGGTAGATAACAAAAAAAATCCTTCATAATTATACAAAAACGTTTTATTGTGATTAACGGAGGTACAAAAATAACGTTCATACTTGAAATTTACATAAATTATATACTTACAACATTAATTAACAGGCATTTGCAGCCTTAATTATAATTTGTCATAACAATTAAGATCTGTATTTGGTTGTTTTGGTTTGGTTTTGTTTGATAATTTTGAAATATTTTATAATTAACATAGTAATCTAATAAAACAACCAAATTCAGATGATAATTGTTAAACTGTGAATGCCTCAAATGTTAATATTATTTCAATTATGTTTAATTTTGCTGAAAAAATGCAACTTTTGACACAATAATTATGTTACACTAAATTAAATAAAAAATGGTAACTGTGAATGGTACGTGCAGTCTTTTGACAAGATTTTTCACAAAACGGTTCAAAATAAATATTCTAAAATATTTTTTATAGGTAATTATTTTTCACATGTCAAAAAATTATGTTTATCCCACGATTCCAACAAGTGGAACCAACAGATACCCTGAATTCAAAAAGTCACAAAACATCTGGAACTCATTGAGATGGTAGGCCCCAAAGTCAGATATCTGTCAAATATAGTTTTGTATGCAGGAAAATTGTTGCTACAATAATACTATTTGGATTTTTTGGCGAAATATTTTTCTTCTTTTTTTATTTGCAAAAATAAAATAAAACCGGCAAAAATAAAATCTAATTTGTATACAAATTTCCTAAAACTTATATTCGAGGTAGGTTTTATTTTAGCAGGTTTTATTTTATTTTTGCTATCTAATTTGAATTTTTTTCTATCTATTTTTGAAATCTAATTCGAATATAAACTTTAAGAAATTCGTATTTGAGTTAGATTTTATTTTTGCTGGTTTTAGCAAAAATAAAATCTAACTCGAATGTAAAGTTTACCGGTGTCGAAAAACTTGATGTCCAAAAATAATTTAACGTGGTGACCAAAAAATAATTCTACATATGGCAACAATTTCGTGAATATTACTTTTGCTATGAAATCTCACATTTGACAACAGTGGGGCCTACCATCTCATATAGTGCCAAACATCTTCTATGTAATATTGTCTATGGATTCATGAAACCTTCCAGGTGTCAATTTTCTTATATCACTTTTTTATGTAACTGACATTGTGCAAAAAGAATAAAATAAATAAATAAAACCCATTTACTGAAATAATGATTCTGTGAAATTTTAGAATTAGGTATGCCTAGAAATTCAATATACAGTCGATTCCATTTAATTGGGACAAATCTCCAAGAACAGAAACCAATAGTAAATTTATATGTTTAATTGGGACATTCTGCTTATTTGGGACAGTAAATTTAAGATTACAGCACATTTTATGTTACACATATTCTGAAGAAAAAACATGTACAAAGAATTCTCATTTTTGCTACTACTACTACTACTATACCATCACGGCATATCCCACAAGTGGGGTAACCAGCAGACCAGCTGCATGTAAGAAACATTCAAGCTGTCCTCTTCGTGCCAATATAAAATCAAGATATTCAGGATGGGTGGCAAACCTCATCGCTGAATTTAAGATGTACAATGTCTTAATTTTTTCGAATACCCGCCTTTTACAGGACACTCGAAAACTTAAGGAGGAGAGTGGGAGACCAATTCTTTACCGGGTGCTCCACAGGTTGCACTCATTTTTGCATTGATTTAAATTGTACGTACCTACCCATTTACTATTTTAATTAAGAATTTATATTTTTTCTTAAAAGTTTATATTACATTTTTGTAATTTATATGATAATTTATATTACCTATCTGTAATTTAAGGTTTCCAAGAGTTTATAAAATAAAATTATTGAAAAAAAAATATGCATTGTTTAATTTTGTGTGTATTACTGGTTATTGACGTTAGTTGCCAAAACCAAATAAATGAATTAAAAATGTGAAATTCGCTTAATTGGGACAGCCGCTTAATTGGGACAAAATGCTCACGTCCCAATTGGCAGCATCGACTGTACTATAGAATTTCTTAAGACACCTTTCACGTAACAGCTCAGACTCACATTGGAAATATACAGCAAAATAAGTTTTTTTATTCTCTCGTAAAATCTAAATAAATGCACATGAATCCACAGACGATATACAAAATATGAATAGATCTAAGAAAAATGATATGCTGTATTTACAGAATGCAATCAATCTATCACAATTCTTAAAGGGTAAACAATGAGAATGATTATAAAAATCAAAGAAATCTTAACAAAATGCAAAAAAAGACAGAAGCTTTTATACTAACGAATTAATTCATTAATACTAATAAAAAGCAAGAATAATTGAAGCAGTCTCCATAATAAGGGTCACAGAATACCAAAAAGTAGGTCCATGGTTCAAATCCTCTTGCCAAATTACTCCACTTTTACAACACAACAAACTATCGCAAATTGTGATGGGGTCTGCGTAAATCTTAAATTCAAATTATATTTATTTATACTATCACAAGTGGGGTAGCCAGCGGACTTCATGCACATAACATAACACATTATGTATGGACAATTTACACAGATCAAGATAGTCCCAAACTAAGATATGATAGATTATTATTGGCAGTAGAATAATATATGACCCTTATTCAGGGACTGCTTTCATCGTCAACGACGTGTCGGACCCTCATTTTTGAGGATCATAACAAAACTGCTACAAAAGAGATCACTATAATCAAATAAATTCATCAACATCCACACTTGACATTTATTTTCATCAAAAAGTGTGAATTGAAATATACATATAAGCGTTAAACTTAAAATACAATAAAAAAATAGCTGTAACGTAATAGTCATAACGTAAAACTTTCTATAATAACAAACGATCCAACAATTAAAACAAACTTAATAGATATTATAAAAAATAAAATAAAACAAAGTTAGAAGCAATTTTTTTAAAACAATTTTGAGAATTTTTCCATATTATGTGAATGTGTCTAAACTTAAATTATCTTTAATTATTTCTATGTAGATATGTAGTATTTTACCTAAAGCAATGTTTCCCAACCTATGGGTCGCGACCCACCGGTCGCGAGCGAATATTGAGTGGGCCCTGAGCGTTAAGTAGTTCCATGACTCGCTACTAGAGAATCTGAGCATTACTAATATTAATGACCTCTTTTCTCTAAGACAGCTAAAAGGTGGGTCCCAAGATTGGAAATTTTTCCTAGATGGGTCGGAGCCCAGTCAACTTTGGGAACCACTGACCTAGAAAATAAGAATGGAATTTTGTGTTTTTTTAAGCACAAAATTAATTATTTGCATTCTTCGTATGCTTTTGACACGTCACAAGTAAATTTTTACGTTTGACTGATTCGCAGAATAGGTTGGAGTTAGTCTGGTATTACTTTAAAAACTTTATTAATAGCGTGAATAAAAGTAGAAAATTCGTAAATTTAATTTAGATACGTTAACGTTATATGGAATTTTCCCCAAAGAATAACCACTATTCTGAGATTGTGTGTGTAACTCAATAACTAACACGTTACTCGCAAACAGAGATAAATATTATTTCAACTTAATGTCCATCAATTGTTTTTGGTGCACTCTGATCCATAGATGAAGTAATTAAAGTGGATAAACAATATCAGGCTAAATGCATGTGTTGCTAGGCAAATATAACTATAGACTATTCACACAATTTTCATACCTCAGACATCTTATTCCTGCTGTCTTTTATACATATTTTAAATGTGTAAGTAAGAAAGAGTTAAACCATAGCTTCAAAATGACATATGGTGAAATATTCAGTAGACAGCAAAACAATGTAATGTTAGTTTATTATTCTAAGCATTTTCTCACATGCTATGTGTTTCTTACTATGTCTATGGAATATTTAGTAAGGCACGCTCGTCTATGACGACTCGCAATGTGCGACTATATTCAGGGCTCACACTTATTTGCTTTATAGCTAGTCTGTAGTTATATATGTCTATAGTTGCTGTGGTAACAGAACAGACTTTCCAGTCTTCTGTTTTGGAGCTGTCATGAATTTTTTTTTACAATCATAATTATATCACAGTTAACAAACAATATGAAATATTACGATGATTGCAAGATTGATTAGACATAAGAAATCACTATACAGTAATTTCTTCCATTTAACTAGAAACTTTAAGATAAAAAGTAACAAGTAAAATAGATACTCAACATTTATCCTTATTTAAAGCATTGATATAAAAATAAATTTAATTTACCTTTTTAGACTATCATGTTTAACTGTTATATATCAAGGAAAATTCACATAACCACAGTTTCAATGGAGACGTCCACCATTATCAAACGAATACTTAAAACTTATTTGTAATATTGGTACACGAGAACATAGTAGAATTCCATAATTGGATAAATTGAAATAAGTGTTTCGTCATTCTATAGATTAAAAATAGCGAGAGAGACATCTGAACTCTAATAATTCTATTTTAAATTTATCAGATTATTTAAAACTAGCTATACATGCAAGATTGTATAAAAAGGGAGGGGTTGAGGACAAGTGGTAGGTCTGGGTAGTGGAGTAGAGGAAGGGTATACAAAGACAGAAGTATTCTTCTTTACCTCCCACCATCCCCCAACTTTTTTCTACAATCTTGCTTCTATAATTAGTTGTTTAAAATAATAGTTTGATAATGGTGAACATCTCCAACGAAACAATAGTTACAAGACAATCCTTATTACTACACTTAAAACACAATAGTCTGAAAGAATAACCAAATATAGATTGTTATTGTTATACACAGTGAATACCTTAAACAAGAATCATATAAATTTTTAGAACTGCCTTGAAACATAACTTCAATATAAAAACTATATTTAAACAACCAAAACAAAAAAGTGACTGCAATCTTATGTTAAGTTTCTAAAAAAATAAACTTTATCGAATTTGTACAAAATTAGGCATACACAGCAATATGTAAGGAACAGAACCATAAAAATATATTATTTTATTTATATAATTAAACACATCAATTAAATTATGGACAGATTATATAAATAGCAAGTTACATACATATAACAAAAACTCATTATATTTTATTTATTTGTCTTCTTTTTATTTGTTTATACTCCACATTTTTACATATTTCAGACTGACCACAAAATATTACCAATGACATAATTATATACATATGTCCATGAGTTGACTCATCCCCAAATCAAGTTAAGTGCATTAATCACCAAATATTGGTCATATGAGTTGTGGAAAAAAGGATTAATTGATGTTTACATATTATACACCACATTTCAATGGTAGCGTCCACACAGCTGGACGAAAACGTCAATCAACCTTCAATAGCTCGGTGACAATTTGGAGCATTCTCTAAAGAAATATTCGAACGAAAGCTTTCGTTACCCATTCTCATATGGATAACAAAGACATTCATTAAAATTTTTCTTCAAAGAATGCTGTGAATTGTCACCGAACGATTGAAGATTGATTGACATTTTCATCCAGCTGTATGGACGTAGCTAATATAAAACAAAACTCATATTTCACCCCATTGTACCGCCAAAGTAGTGTTTTTCGATTCATCCCCTTTTTCTTTTCGCACACAGATAAATATTTAAAATAGTTGAAACTACTTATTACTTGTCTTGTCTTGTACTTGTCACTGTAATCATTATAGTTAAAATTAATTTCTCTCAACTCTTACACAAAATATATTTTTATCAGTTTTTTTTTTAACAATATCCATAGTGTAAAACTTTATTCATACCCTGTATTCTCAAAAGCAACATTGAATCAACAAGTTATAATATGTCTACCTCATGTCGTATCCCAAGTGGGATAGGCAAAGAGGATGGAACGCCGTATAGATCAATCCTTACATACCTATTTCCTTCCTTCCTCTACATTCATACGATTTCTCATATATGCACAACGATTTCTCTCACTGAACACACAGCCGTCCAAGAGAATTTGATTCACGTGAATGAACTACGTAGTTCTTCGATATGCACGCTTTCTCGCACAGTCCTTGTAAATTACGTTTGTTTATTACGTATGGCACCTCATGTATGTGTTGCCGCTCAATAGTTGAATTAGCCAGATAATTGAACAGCTAGGCGGTATGTTGAATACCAGCATTCTAT
Organism: Athripsodes cinereus; assembly: GCA_947579605.1. Lineage (NCBI taxonomy): Eukaryota > Metazoa > Arthropoda > Insecta > Trichoptera > Leptoceridae > Athripsodes > Athripsodes cinereus. The sequence goes on from OX388307.1 coordinate 2,825,105, forward strand.
TGAACTCCTAGCCGTTTCCTTGATTCACAATGACACTTCAAACATTTTTTCTGAACAGAGCTAGCCCGATTGTTGAAATTTAGTTCGTTTATTTGGCACTGTGGCGCTAGGATTGTTGAGCATTACATTAAACAATCTGGCTCGACACCTGTTGGCCATTCAATTAAATACAGTCTAACCATCGAATTAACTGGCTAATGCAACTATCGGACAGCGACATATGCACGCAAATTTCTCTAACTGAACATGCACTTCTCAATCCCCAAGAATTCAAGCCACGTGAATCTCGGATATCTGCGTCTTCTAAAATAAACTTTCACATTACCTTTCATCATTCATCCTCTCCACATGTTCAAATCATCTCAACTTGTTTGCACACATTTAACTCACGACGACACCAGTCTCTCGTATCAGCCCTTTTTCTTATCTTAATAATACTGTATATTTGCGATATACAAAAATATAATAAACTAGATCAACAGTCTAGTTTAAAGAAATTCATAGCAATATTCGATACAAATAAATGACAGTTGGCACATTCTAATTTCAAATTTGTAAAAATATATATCAGAAAATTAAATAACCATTCTAGGATCAATGGTTTAATTTAATTACTATGTGTAAATTTAACACACAAAGCTTCCATATAAGGCTTAGAAAAGACAAGGTCACCTCATTTGGTAGTGCCCCGAACCGAATACTACATTTCAGCACAACATTATAGGTTAAATCTAATCTACTCTTAGAAAAACTATAAACACAAAGATATTATGTTTACAAATTGACAAATATATTCACAAATGTCAAAAGAATCACTATTCAAACTCATCGTAATACTCATCACTTTCATTGTCTTCCACGTTCCCTTTCATTTGTCTTTCCATTTGTTTTAGAATTTCTTTATTTACTGGATCCAGCTCCATGAGTTTCAAATTTTTCACATCATCGCATTCTTCTTCATCACTATCAACCTGTTCGTTTTCATTCATTTCTTTAATTCTCCCCAATATCGCTTCTTTGGCACGTTGTTCTTCACTGTCCGATTCGGGATCTTCTTCCACGAAAACAAAATCAGGATCGTAAACTATCAATTTACTATTCACCATTGAATTTGACGCCGTCAACGCATCCCACTGTAATGGCATGAATTTAATCAAACGTATAAACACGCACATTCCTTTTGTCGTGTGATATGATTTTTCTTCTTTAATACAAGCTGCCAATTCAATATCTAATTTGTAATGTACATAATCCACGTTCGTTTCAAAGTACAGCGTCTTCCTTCCAATAACGCATTCGTAAATATTCACATCGGCTAACATTACTTTAATAGTAACGTGTTTGTTAGTTTGATGCCACAATACACGAGGAGTTTGACGATGAGTTTTGTTTTCTACGTTAACAAAAGGAATACACTTTTTAACATTTTCATCTCTCCGTACTGGTATTTCATACTCTGTACCTATTGTCGTTGTATTTTCAGATTTATTTTTGCAAATTCGAGGTAGATGATCTTTTTTCAGGCATTTTTCATAATCTTCCTTGTAAAACTCGCAATCCCATCTGCTTTCGTCATATATGTTATCACTGTCTTCCTCTGGCCATTCTACTCCGTTGAGGTCATATGTATCCACACCATCGATTTCATCTTCGTCGACATCCACTGGTTGAATCAGATAGAGTTTTTCAATATCGTTATAATCTTGTTGGATTAACTCGATTTCTTCGGAGACAGGAAGAGCTAATTTGACATCAATAATATAATCCGTAAATGACATTCTCATACAGCAATCAATCAATATAACTCCGTATTTGTGTCCTTTAGTACATTCAGCTTTCTCTTTTGTATAATATTTTGTTACTAAAACTTTCAAATCTTTACTATCATCGATAAAACTAAAATCGTACAATTTGTCTGTTTCCAAAACATTCCAGCTATTTCCAGTAGGTTTGACACCAAATATACGACATTCGATAGCTTGGAATGGCAACCTTTTGACAAATTCCTCTGTCAATGGATACATGTCATCGGATCGCACAATTCTTTTCTCTCCATGATCTACGAAATAGCACTCATATAATTTTGACTGACTTGCGTTATCTTTAATGTCTAACACTTGAACTCGACCATAAATACCTTCATCAACAAACAGTGCGATACAGTAATATCCTTGTTTTATTGATTCCCTGGTTATTTCATTTTCGATACTGATAAATTTTTCTTTCATCTTGTCAACATAGTCTTGCAAATCATTTTCTAAATTGTCCAAAATCTTTGAGAATGCCCTGTGTCGGATGAAGAACAAATTCAATGTCTCACCATAGCTGAAGAAAACATCGGTAAATAACTCGTTCAAATGTGCCCATTGAGGTTCAAATTTAATCTTCTTAGCGACTGTTTTTCTTTTTGGGTTTTGGAATGAAGGCAGCTGGAAATTGAATGTTTTACAAAAATCATACAAAACAATTAGGTGTTCTGTATTTGCAATGGCGTATCCATTTGATATAAGATTATTTTTGAGATTACATTTCACAATATCAACACCCAACGTTTCTAGATGTTGGCAAATTTGTATATCATCGAGCCAAAGTGTATTTCCAATACCTAAAACAATGTTTCCTTGTATAACCATATTGTCATTTGTACTTAACACAGATTTAACGTTGCCAATAGCAGAAGTGCTCCAAAAATGATTATCACCGCTCGGTAGGACGCCAGCAAGTCTCACTCTAACGATTGTTGATTTTGGAGTTCTCAAATAGTCTGGAAGATGAAATAATTCGTATCGCTTCACATCCAAATATAATTCTTCATCGATTAAATTTACTCTTATAATATCAGACTTACGATTGTTACCAATGGGGATAATTCGAAGCACTTGACATCTCTTGTAATCGTTTTCAACTTTCACAGCGCACATATCTCCGCAGGATACAGCCCCATGATATCTCCTGTTTCCTTCAATCGAATAGTATGAACTGAGTTCGTAAAGTAAAACGATGTGTCTCTGTAGAACTTTATGCTTTTTACCAGAGAAATCAGTGTGCTCTAAAAGTCTAGCAGAAAATAAACTTGCGTGATGAACAGAGGTGACATAACATTTAATTCTCCCAACTTTAGGAAGCCATTCTTCTGGGTGATCTTGTTTAACTAAAGAATGTCTTTCAATACAACTCCACGTATCTGAACAGTAACCAAATGCTGATAAGCGTTCACAAAGTGGCACGCAAGTCGTTGCTTTGTTTATATCTTGATTTTTAATAACCTTTACAAGAATACGTTGTAGATTTTCTGGTATTTTGATGTTATACCTTTTAATAAATTGTGACAATTTAGGCAGTCTAACTAAGTCATCCTCTGTGATAAACAAATCAACTTTGAGTTGTACGAATTTCTCATTTGTAATATACAAGTTTGGATAGTTTTCGACCATAGTTGTAAATCTATGATTGAATCTTGCATAGGTTTTTGGTAACGAATAGTGAATCAACCAATGTGCGTCACAAACATCTAAGAATTGTAAATTTTCATCAACAGATGTCATAACGACAGAACCTGTACATAGATTATGACTCTTCCATAACTTACGAAGATCATTCAATTCGTCAATAGTCGTTTCTGAATCGGCAAAGAACGTTATGAATGATTCTTTTACCAAATTATTCACACTTTGTACTTCCTCATTGTCGTTGCAAACAATCACAATTCTTCGGAACATTACAGTAGCTTGTTTCAATATGTTTTCTAATCTATTCAACTTTCGGGATTCGACAGTCAACGCAATATTCATTTGAGCCTTGGAGTAAAACAAACATTCTTGCACCGCACTAACAACAACAGTGGGGTTGTATGATTCTTTCGCAAGTCTTTCAAAAAACTCGCACCATATTTGTGATGTTGCATAAATGCGAACGCGTTGATTCTCCTGGTCTTCATCAACTTTTTGACAGATATCTATAATTCTCTTCGTTTCATCGTGAAACTGTTCATTCAGAATATCCAAATCTTCGAAAACTAAATACAAAAGGCGATTAAGATTTATAACTGACACATCGTAGTTCAACAATTGATAAAGACATTGAGACGTTGTTATCAAAACATCAACGCCTTTCATCATTAGATATAAATTATTGGAATCGCTCCAATCATCCATTTTTATTATCTTGAATTCATCTCCCATTATCGTAATACAGTCTTTCAAAAGGACTTTGCACGTTGAATAGGCTTTACTCGCGGCAAATATATCAGGACATACAATCATAAGAACAGGCCCTATACCTGCAGGACGATCAGAGAGAAGTATCTTCGGTAATTTATTACAAACAGGTGCGAGTACGGATAAACCTCTTCCAGAATTTACGGGACCAATTACAAATGTACTCCTATCTCCGAAAGCTGTGGGCCAAACTGAACTTTGTAATTTGGAAGGTATTTGTACGCCCAACGTTTTGATATTTTTAAGGATTAAAGACAAAAAATGTGTTGATTCTAAATCTCGTGTCGGTACAGGAATTTCACAATTTTTATTATGAACAACTACTTTTAAATTTGTAATTTTTTCTATAAATTCTCCATAGAATGCATCTGCATAGGCACTATAGAAATCAATTTTATTTCTTTTATCATTTCCTGTTGTAGTCGGGATTTGTTTTTCAGGTGATAATGATTTCCTTTGGTTGGTAAAAGGGCTCTTTATGCCGAGGGTATCCACACCGAATCTTAACATGTTGGTAACATTCCAGTTGCTATATGAATTAGAACTGTTGATGGACTGTTCAGCATCTTCCTGGACGAGATCCGGATCGCACTCTGGATCAGCTGTTACATTTTCTTCATTTGGACCTTCCACATTTCCAGAAGGTGATGTTTCTAGAAACGAAAAATTGCAATAATGAAAACAGATGGAATTCAAATGGGCATTTACATAATTGGATATGTTTTGAAATTAGATACATTTTAAAATAAAAATCGCTTGATTACTTATGAAAATTTACAAGAATCTTAAGACATTTTAGAGGGTAACAGTTTCTTTCCATTATTATTATAATTTAGATCAATATTTAATGAGTTACCAATACGTTTATCCGCTAGACACAGAGTTTTTCTTACTGTCTTTGTTTTTCAAATTCCACATGGAAATAAGGAATCATTAACACAGCCAATTGGCTCAGAAACTTACCTTTTAATTTGTACATAATGCTTATCTTGTTTATAATAGAAAATAATACCAATTTTGTAATACCAGGTCATCAAATTTATACAGAAAATGAACACCATTCTCCATGTTTTGGTACATTACAATTTTAATTGCATTGTATCGTCTTAAAGCTTAATGATTATTTTCTGAGCAAATGTAGGTATAAAGATTATTGAGGAACATTTATGAAAAAAACATTTCAAAATAAAATAAATTTTATACGTGGGAAAAAACACAGTTGGTTTTAGTTTAACTTAATTTTTTTATTAGTTTGACAATTACTTTATAAGTCGAAACCAGGTCACTGCTCAATAAAAAATTAAGTAAAACTAAAAACAATTGTGTTTTTTTCCATATATAAACATGGAGTTTTACAATATTAACGTCGACTCAATAAATAAAATATTTTTCTTTGGTATTTTCTTCAACAAATTTCAACATTGATCCAGTCTCCAATAAAATCTACGATGTACTTTTTGTATCTCTGTGCTCATTAATTCTTTGCATATGTCCAAACCAATAAAACCTATCCTATAAGATGTACCAAAAAAAAGTTTCTTATGCTTAGGCATGAGGTGAAGTCAGAGCGAGTCATTTGTATGATTTGAATCTTAGATCTTCTGCTTGTTAGTCCAGAGATTCGCAATCAGGTTACCACCAAAATTTCTCAATTGTAAGTCTACCACCAACCCAGACAAAATAGAACCTGTCTTTAGCATCACAGTATTCCCCATGAATATAATATATTTAATTATTTTAAATGGATATTTATTTTAATTTGTATATGACATTTTGTGTTTTATTGTTCGTATTCATCAAATTTTGTCCAATCTCTGTATAATTTAATTGTTTTATTCTATTACTATTGTTGTTTTGTTCAAATTACTGCTATTTTTGTTACATCTTAATGTTTATTTTTATAAATTTGTACCAATTCATTTTTTATTATTGTTGTCTGTCAAATTGTTTTCTTTTTACTTTGTTATATTATGTTCAATGTATAAAAGGCTCACCCCGTGTACAAATGATAAATAAATAATATTTATACAAACATATTTTGAACTACTACAGATTAATCATTCCAACTGATCACACTCATCCATAGTCAACCTATTTGAATAGGTATTAACTAGGTAGGTATGTTGTATATGATACACATACATATGTGAACTTCCTTAAGGAGTGCACAATACAGAGTTTCGACGCTTACTTCCACATATTTAAAAAAAATAAGGTGAGAGATTGGCCTCATGATAATTAAAATAGAATAACTGTACCTTTAATTGCCAAAAATCACTTAGTGAACCATAGTTAACGACAGTTTGATGGTTTAAGTAATTTTATTGTTTATTTTAAAAAGACTAAAAGACTATGTGAAAAGACTAAATTAATGATGCTGGAGAATCAAGGGAGTGCGGTAATATACTAAGATGGATCAAAGCCTGTCCCAGAGCATGAGCCACGCTCAATTCTGGGACAGGTATTAGACCCAATAAATTGATAACATATTATTTGTTACTAGAATTATGCTGTATAGTATTGTGTTATATTATATAGATTGTCTTGTGCATTATACATAATATTTTATCCACTTACACATTCAATTGTATTGTATATTATTATTAATAAATGATTAATAATAATTTGGTGATGAGGTATGCCACCCATCTTGAACATTAGAAATATTAAAAAAAAAAAGAATATTTATTACAAGCAGCTAGTCTGCTGACTACATTGCTCGTGGAAAATTCTGTAATTGCATAGATAAATAGATGGTTACTTTTGTTAGTTACAGATGCTAATTTAAAACTGACTTGTACTCCTTCAACTGGCAACACCAGAAAAGCTAAATAGGGAGAGTACAATAGATCTGAAAGGTTGCAGTGCATAATGCATCCCGTTGAATAAATAATTATTATAATTTAGTCTATATATGCTTAAGGTTTAGTTCTAAAATAAAACAATGTTTTGAAATAAAAATACTTTATTTAATCTAATAAAACAACATAATGAGAATATCGCGAGCAAAAAACAAAAGCAACATGATTCAAACAATTGAAAGCGCTTACTTTTAATGTCTCATGCAGAATAGGAAACATTTAAATCAAATTTTATTTGAGTATTTATTAATTTCAAACTATATCTAAATATTTTTTTACACTGTGCTCATGAAAGGAATGTTAGTAGGTGATTTTTTTTTTATTGTAAATTGTAAAATAATAGACTTTTATAAAAATAGTATTAATCTAGGCCTGAGTTGGTTGGTAGCCTGATGGTTATATCTTGGAATTACAAACAAGAGATCAGAGACTCAAATCCTATTGCCGACATTATTATTTTACTTTGCATGTATAAAAGAATATTGCTTACTTTGAGTATATTTCAGTTTATCACAACATGAACATTTTAAATACATATACGAGTACCTAAATATTGTGTGAACACTATATGCATTTTACTACAATTAACATGGATCAAAAAGCTGTTAAACAATATACAAACAATTATAACGATCAAGTAATATTGTACATCATCGTTGCATATTCAAAAAGAGACATGTGCGCACATTTTTATTAAGGCATACTCTTTTAAAACTGTTCATTAAGGCATTAAAATTGTAGTTAGGACTTTTTATTGGCGTGTGATATTATTCTTTAAGTATTATATTTTAATATTTAATACTAAGAATCACTTTATAATATGGTTATGATATCATTATAAGCAGTTTATTCTAAAAATGTCAAAACATTTATGAATTCACATATCCCTTTTTGAATATGCAACGACGAAATGTTGGTACGTCCAATTTTATATAAAAATCATATTTTCCACCAGATGTCTCTGACACCTAAATTTTCCCTTCCCCTGAATGTGACTCTGGCACTAATGAAGAATCTCTGGATCATAAATTTTTTGAGAACCCCAAATATAAAAGATCAAAATTCATATAAAATCTCGAAGAGGAATGCATTGAACATCCCCTTAATTTACAATTTTTACTAACATTAAACTCCTGAATATTTATAAATCTATGACAAAATTCTTCACTGGAAGTAATAAAATTATTTAACATTTTGAACCACCTAATTCATTAAGTTATTGAAATATAATAGGTAGCTGTGTATTAAAGTAAACAACAGCTGTGCTATATATGGAATAAAGTATTGTCACAATTTCAACTATTAATGTATTAAGGTTAATTTTGATATGAAACACTGAATTACTTCTTTTACATATTTTTTTTAAATTTAAAAACATCTTGTTCCATGCATAACAATGCATATACTAAAAAAAATAGAAGGATCAAACATGGCAAGTCCATTCTGAAAATTTCGAAATGTGGCAAAACGTTGATAAGTACCCTTCTTTTGGAACTACATCTTGGACGATTTGCTCCAGGGAGAGTTCCCCGAAGGCGTGCATGTCATAGAATTTGGAGACGACATATTAGTAACAATTGTAGGGGAACAGCAGAGCGCGCACAACAAGCTACGATTAGAACATTGTACTTATTGATAGATAAATGGGGAAGGAAAGTGAACTGCATTTCTCGAAAGAAAAATCTAATGATATAATCATCACGAGAAGGAACATAGAAAAACCGATACATGAGAGGTACAGCGCCGGGCTCCCAAGTTCAAGATATTAGGTGAGATACCGTAAGACAAGCTTAGCTAGGAAAAACATGTCAATGAGGTGTGTAAAAAGGTAACCTATGTGTAGACAAACCTTATGAAAATAGCAAAGCTCACCAGCAGAGCTTCGTAAGACCAGTAGGGGGCGGTCAAAAAGAAAGTGAACATCAAAAAGTTGGAATCTGTACAGAGACAGACAGCAATACGAGGATGTCGAGTATTCGGAGAGGATAGAATTTAAACTTTGTCTAACAGTATTCAAAGCATTGAATGGTATGGCTCCGGAATATATCTCGGAACTCTGCAATCGCCAACCATTAAATCAGAAACAAAATTCTGTAAGGTTTCAATCTAAAATCTTAACGAGATTTTAGATAGAAAGATCGACAACATTTCTCAACATAGACGCAATGGACATGGATCACATAGACCTGGACGAACCAGAAATTGAAGGAGGTCAACATCTTACAGATAAGTCTAGCTCTTCACTAGATCGGAGTTTAAATGACTCATTAGGTTCAACATCATCAGGACCGATCACCCCTCCTGATGACATCATGGATCTCTTTGAATCGAATTTGAATTTACACTTGTGGGTAAGTGGGGTAATTACTAGACTAAGCAACGGTCGACGCCACTTGGCCAAGGCCAAAGGAAGGGCACACAAGGCCAAGCCAAGCAAAGCCACAAAAAAGCCCGTTGAACAACTAAAACAAACCCCTCCACCCAGACGCACATCAGGAACCACTCCCACTTTGAGAGAACAAAAATTAGACGGCCATAACACCTCAATGGTGTCGATCCTGATACCTCGGTTCTTTGGAGGAGACTCCAAGTATATATTGAAAATACCAAGTAGTTTAATAGAGAAATTCGAAATTGTCAAAAACAATAAGGTTGATAGTCAACAAATTATAAAACACAGAGAGGCACTTGGTGTGAATGTGGCGATTCTGAGACGTTTGAATCTGGCAAAAGCTCAATTGAGTCTTAATGATTGATGGATACTTTCCAGCTCCACAATTTAAGACAACATCCAAAAACTGGAAGTCAAATTTATCATTACCAAGGTTAATAAATAAACTCGTGAAAAAAAAAAAAAAAAAAAAAAAAAGAAGTAATCAAAACGAGTTCAGCGCCAGCGTACCTGGATTTCTCCTTCATATCTGCGGATTCTAGTGCCTGGAATAGGCTTCCCACAAACATCAGGGAAGCACAGACCTTAAACCAGTTTAAAACCCAATTGAAAACACGTCTTTTTCAAGAAATCTTATCGATTAAGCTGAATATATGTAACATCACTGGCAACATTCGCTTTTGCCACATCCTGATTTATTTCTTATTGAAAAAAATCGTACTTCATTATTAAATTTGCATCACGCATTAAAAGTGGTACATATCATATTATAGTTTGAAATATCGCACTTCTTGTGTACATATGTGTGTGGTAGAATATCGTTCATTCATTCGTAAAATTGGAATTTACCTACTTTGCTACATATTTACTTTGATATATTCAAAATATTTAGTCATTATTGCACAGTATTTTTTCTGTCAAATAAATAAATTCTTTTCTAAGGCTATAGTTTGTGTACAGACGTGATATTCTACCTAATTATACTATTTTCTACTGGGAATCTTTTGGTGCAATCTATTACAGTGAGTGTGGCATTGTTTTCAATATAAATGCATTTTTATATTGTATAAACTATCAAACTTAGTATTGTCACAAAACACATAACTCTATCAAGTGCAAGTGCACCTAACAATACAGTATCACTGTAGAATATTTAAGAGGGGGTCAGAAACCTTTTTGCTTGGTGCATTACAATGTCTGGAAGAAAAGTTAAGTGCAACCATTGCTCCAATGCAGTAAGTTCCAAAAAGTATTTACGCTGTGCTCGCTGCAAGTCCTTGTACCACTATTCTTGTGGCGGTACTACAGAGGAAAACTACCGACTTCTCAATCAGATTTCTAAAGTCTCCTGAAAATGCCTGGACTGCAAGGCTTAGGATCCAAGATCTGAGTTAACATTGAACAGCGGTGATGTGCAATACCACTTTCAGATGGCAACGCTCACCTGGAGGACCAGACTAGAGAGCTCAATGCTTTTTTTACAAGTGAGTTTGGTGAAGTCCGCAACGAAATGATGGTACTAACTCAAATCATCACAGCCATCGTGGATTCAAGATTGACTGAATTGATCGCCAGGATGGAGCAGTTGGAGGCAGAAAACGGAGATCTCAGGAACAGAATTGCTGTGTTGGAGGCGAAGACGCCAGAGGTCAAAACTCTGGAGAGGGATGTGGCGATGTTGCAGGCTAGAAACTTGGAGCACGAGAGTCTTGATGATACTAGAGAACAGACCGCCAAGCTATACAATGTTGAGATCAGGGAGGTCCATGAATCGAGAAATGAATCTCTCTAAAGAATAAAAAAATATAATAGGTAGCTGTGTATTAAAGTAAACAACAGCTGTGCTATATATGGAATAAAGTATTGTCACAATTTCAACTATTAATGTATTAAGGTTAATTTTGATATGAAACACTGAATTACTTCTTTTACATATTTTTTTTAAATTTAAAAACATCTTGTTCCATGCATAACAATGCATATACTAAAAAAAATAGAAGGATCAAACATGGCAAGTCCATTCTGAAAATTTCGAAATGTGGCAAAACGTTGATAAGTACCCTTCTTTTGGAACTACATCTTGGACGATTTGCTCCAGGGAGAGTTCCCCGAAGGCGTGCATGTCATAGAATTTGGAGACGACATATTAGTAACAATTGTAGGGGAACAGCAGAGCGCGCACAACAAGCTACGATTAGAACATTGTACTTATTGATAGATAAATGGGGAAGGAAAGTGAACTGCATTTCTCGAAAGAAAAATCTAATGATATAATCATCACGAGAAGGAACATAGAAAAACCGATACATGAGAGGTACAGCGCCGGGCTCCCAAGTTCAAGATATTAGGTGAGATACCGTAAGACAAGCTTAGCTAGGAAAAACATGTCAATGAGGTGTGTAAAAAGGTAACCTATGTGTAGACAAACCTTATGAAAATAGCAAAGCTCACCAGCAGAGCTTCGTAAGACCAGTAGGGGGCGGTCAAAAAGAAAGTGAACATCAAAAAGTTGGAATCTGTACAGAGACAGACAGCAATACGAGGATGTCGAGTATTCGGAGAGGATAGAATTTAAACTTTGTCTAACAGTATTCAAAGCATTGAATGGTATGGCTCCGGAATATATCTCGGAACTCTGCAATCGCCAACCATTAAATCAGAAACAAAATTCTGTAAGGTTTCAATCTAAAATCTTAACGAGATTTTAGATAGAAAGATCGACAACATTTCTCAACATAGACGCAATGGACATGGATCACATAGACCTGGACGAACCAGAAATTGAAGGAGGTCAACATCTTACAGATAAGTCTAGCTCTTCACTAGATCGGAGTTTAAATGACTCATTAGGTTCAACATCATCAGGACCGATCACCCCTCCTGATGACATCATGGATCTCTTTGAATCGAATTTGAATTTACACTTGTGGGTAAGTGGGGTAATTACTAGACTAAGCAACGGTCGACGCCACTTGGCCAAGGCCAAAGGAAGGGCACACAAGGCCAAGCCAAGCAAAGCCACAAAAAAGCCCGTTGAACAACTAAAACAAACCCCTCCACCCAGACGCACATCAGGAACCACTCCCACTTTGAGAGAACAAAAATTAGACGGCCATAACACCTCAATGGTGTCGATCCTGATACCTCGGTTCTTTGGAGGAGACTCCAAGTATATATTGAAAATACCAAGTAGTTTAATAGAGAAATTCGAAATTGTCAAAAACAATAAGGTTGATAGTCAACAAATTATAAAACACAGAGAGGCACTTGGTGTGAATGTGGCGATTCTGAGACGTTTGAATCTGGCAAAAGCTCAATTGAGTCTTAATGATTGATGGATACTTTCCAGCTCCACAATTTAAGACAACATCCAAAAACTGGAAGTCAAATTTATCATTACCAAGGTTAATAAATAAACTCGTGAAAAAAAAAAAAAAAAAAAAAAGAAGTAATCAAAACGAGTTCAGCGCCAGCGTACCTGGATTTCTCCTTCATATCTGCGGATTCTAGTGCCTGGAATAGGCTTCCCACAAACATCAGGGAAGCACAGACCTTAAACCAGTTTAAAACCCAATTGAAAACACGTCTTTTTCAAGAAATCTTATCGATTAAGCTGAATATATGTAACATCACTGGCAACATTCGCTTTTGCCACATCCTGATTTATTTCTTATTGAAAAAAATCGTACTTCATTATTAAATTTGCATCACGCATTAAAAGTGGTACATATCATATTATAGTTTGAAATATCGCACTTCTTGTGTACATATGTGTGTGGTAGAATATCGTTCATTCATTCGTAAAATTGGAATTTACCTACTTTGCTACATATTTACTTTGATATATTCAAAATATTTAGTCATTATTGCACAGTATTTTTTCTGTCAAATAAATAAATTCTTTTCTAAGGCTATAGTTTGTGTACAGACGTGATATTCTACCTAATTATACTATTTTCTACTGGGAATCTTTTGGTGCAATCTATTAAAGTGAGTGTGGCATTGTTTTCAATATAAATGCATTTTTATATTGTATAAACTATCAAACTTAGTATTGTCACAAAACACATAACTCTATCAAGTGCAAGTGCACCTAACAATACAGTATCACTGTAGAATATTTAAGAGGGTGTCAGAAACCTTTTTGCTTGGTGCATTACAATGTCTGGAAGAAAAGTTAAGTGCAACCATTGCTCCAATGCAGTAAGTTCCAAAAAGTATTTACGCTGTGCTCGCTGCAAGTCCTTGTACCACTATTCTTGTGGCGGTACTACAGAGGAAAACTACCGACTTCTCAATCAGATTTCTAAAGTCTCCTGAAAATGCCTGGACTGCAAGGCTTAGGATCCAAGATCTGAGTTAACATTGAACAGCGGTGATGTGCAATACCACTTTCAGATGGCAACGCTCACCTGGAGGACCAGACTAGAGAGCTCAATGCTTTTTTTACAAGTGAGTTTGGTGAAGTCCGCAACGAAATGATGGTACTAACTCAAATCATCACAGCCATCGTGGATTCAAGATTGACTGAATTGATCGCCAGGATGGAGCAGTTGGAGGCAGAAAACGGAGATCTCAGGAACAGAATTGCTGTGTTGGAGGCGAAGACGCCAGAGGTCAAAACTCTGGAGAGGGATGTGGCGATGTTGCAGGCTAGAAACTTGGAGCACGAGAGTCTTGATGATACTAGAGAACAGACCGCCAAGCTATACAATGTTGAGATCAGGGAGGTCCATGAATCGAGAAATGAATCTCTCTAAAGAATAAAAAAATATAATAGGTAGCTGTGTATTAAAGTAAACAACAGCTGTGCTATATATGGAATAAAGTATTGTCACAATTTCAACTATTAATGTATTAAGGTTAATTTTGATATGAAACACTGAATTACTTCTTTTACATATTTTTTTTAAATTTAAAAACATCTTGTTCCATGCATAACAATGCATATACTAAAAAAAATAGAAGGATCAAACATGGCAAGTCCATTCTGAAAATTTCGAAATGTGGCAAAACGTTGATAAGTACCCTTCTTTTGGAACTACATCTTGGACGATTTGCTCCAGGGAGAGTTCCCCGAAGGCGTGCATGTCATAGAATTTGGAGACGACATATTAGTAACAATTGTAGGGGAACAGCAGAGCGCGCACAACAAGCTACGATTAGAACATTGTACTTATTGATAGATAAATGGGGAAGGAAAGTGAACTGCATTTCTCGAAAGAAAAATCTAATGATATAATCATCACGAGAAGGAACATAGAAAAACCGATACATGAGAGGTACAGCGCCGGGCTCCCAAGTTCAAGATATTAGGTGAGATACCGTAAGACAAGCTTAGCTAGGAAAAACATGTCAATGAGGTGTGTAAAAAGGTAACCTATGTGTAGACAAACCTTATGAAAATAGCAAAGCTCACCAGCAGAGCTTCGTAAGACCAGTAGGGGGCGGTCAAAAAGAAAGTGAACATCAAAAAGTTGGAATCTGTACAGAGACAGACAGCAATACGAGGATGTCGAGTATTCGGAGAGGATAGAATTTAAACTTTGTCTAACAGTATTCAAAGCATTGAATGGTATGGCTCCGGAATATATCTCGGAACTCTGCAATCGCCAACCATTAAATCAGAAACAAAATTCTGTAAGGTTTCAATCTAAAATCTTAACGAGATTTTAGATAGAAAGATCGACAACATTTCTCAACATAGACGCAATGGACATGGATCACATAGACCTGGACGAACCAGAAATTGAAGGAGGTCAACATCTTACAGATAAGTCTAGCTCTTCACTAGATCGGAGTTTAAATGACTCATTAGGTTCAACATCATCAGGACCGATCACCCCTCCTGATGACATCATGGATCTCTTTGAATCGAATTTGAATTTACACTTGTGGGTAAGTGGGGTAATTACTAGACTAAGCAACGGTCGACGCCACTTGGCCAAGGCCAAAGGAAGGGCACACAAGGCCAAGCCAAGCAAAGCCACAAAAAAGCCCGTTGAACAACTAAAACAAACCCCTCCACCCAGACGCACATCAGGAACCACTCCCACTTTGAGAGAACAAAAATTAGACGGCCATAACACCTCAATGGTGTCGATCCTGATACCTCGGTTCTTTGGAGGAGACTCCAAGTACATATTGAAAATACCAAGTAGTTTAATAGAGAAATTCGAAATTGTCAAAAACAATAAGGTTGATAGTCAACAAATTATAAAACACAGAGAGGCACTTGGTGTGAATGTGGCGATTCTGAGACGTTTGAATCTGGCAAAAGCTCAATTGAGTCTTAATGATTGATGGATACTTTCCAGCTCCACAATTTAAGACAACATCCAAAAACTGGAAGTCAAATTTATCATTACCAAGGTTAATAAATAAACTGGTGAAAAAAAAAAAAAAAAAAAAAGAAGTAATCAAAACGAGTTCAGCGCCAGCGTACCTGGATTTCTCCTTCATATCTGCGGATTCTAGTGCCTGGAATAGGCTTCCCACAAACATCAGGGAAGCACAGACCTTAAACCAGTTTAAAACCCAATTGAAAACACGTCTTTTTCAAGAAATCTTATCGATTAAGCTGAATATATGTAACATCACTGGCAACATTCGCTTTTGCTACATCCTGATTTATTTCTTATTGAAAAAAATCGTACTTCATTATTAAATTTGCATCACGCATTAAAAGTGGTACATATCATATTATAGTTTGAAATATCGCACTTCTTGTGTACATATGTGTGTGGTAGAATATCGTTCATTCATTCGTAAAATTGGAATTTACCTACTTTGCTACATATTTACTTTGATATATTCAAAATATTTAGTCATTATTGCACAGTATTTTTTCTGTCAAATAAATAAATTCTTTTCTAAGGCTATAGTTTGTGTACAGACGTGATATTCTACCTAATTATACTATTTTCTACTGGGAATCTTTTGGTGCAATCTATTAAAGTGAGTGTGGCATTGTTTTCAATATAAATGCATTTTTATATTGTATAAACTATCAAACTTAGTATTGTCACAAAACACATAACTCTATCAAGTGCAAGTGCACCTAACAATACAGTATCACTGTAGAATATTTAAGAGGGGGTCAGAAACCTTTTTGCTTGGTGCATTACAATGTCTGGAAGAAAAGTTAAGTGCAACCATTGCTCCAATGCAGTAAGTTCCAAAAAGTATTTACGCTGTGCTCGCTGCAAGTCCTTGTACCACTATTCTTGTGGCGGTACTACAGAGGAAAACTACCGACTTCTCAATCAGATTTCTAAAGTCTCCTGAAAATGCCTGGACTGCAAGGCTTAGGATCCAAGATCTGAGTTAACATTGAACAGCGGTGATGTGCAATACCACTTTCAGATGGCAACGCTCACCTGGAGGACCAGACTAGAGAGCTCAATGCTTTTTTTACAAGTGAGTTTGGTGAAGTCCGCAACGAAATGATGGTACTAACTCAAATCATCACAGCCATCGTGGATTCAAGATTGACTGAATTGATCGCCAGGATGGAGCAGTTGGAGGCAGAAAACGGAGATCTCAGGAACAGAATTGCTGTGTTGGAGGCGAAGACGCCAGAGGTCAAAACTCTGGAGAGGGATGTGGCGATGTTGCAGGCTAGAAACTTGGAGCACGAGAGTCTTGATGATACTAGAGAACAGACCGCCAAGCTATACAATGTTGAGATCAGGGAGGTCCATGAATCGAGAAATGAATCTCTCTAAAGAATAAAAAAATATAATAGGTAGCTGTGTATTAAAGTAAACAACAGCTGTGCTATATATGGAATAAAGTATTGTCACAATTTCAACTATTAATGTATTAAGGTTAATTTTGATATGAAACACTGAATTACTTCTTTTACATATTTTTTTAAAATTTAAAAACATCTTGTTCCATGCATAACAATGCATATACTAAAAAAAATAGAAGGATCAAACATGGCAAGTCCATTCTGAAAATTTCGAAATGTGGCAAAACGTTGATAAGTACCCTTCTTTTGGAACTACATCTTGGACGATTTGCTCCAGGGAGAGTTCCCCGAAGGCGTGCATGTCATAGAATTTGGAGACGACATATTAGTAACAATTGTAGGGGAACAGCAGAGCGCGCACAACAAGCTACGATTAGAACATTGTACTTATTGATAGATAAATGGGGAAGGAAAGTGAACTGCATTTCTCGAAAGAAAAATCTAATGATATAATCATCACGAGAAGGAACATAGAAAAACCGATACATGAGAGGTACAGCGCCGGGCTCCCAAGTTCAAGATATTAGGTGAGATACCGTAAGACAAGCTTAGCTAGGAAAAACATGTCAATGAGGTGTGTAAAAAGGTAACCTATGTGTAGACAAACCTTATGAAAATAGCAAAGCTCACCAGCAGAGCTTCGTAAGACCAGTAGGGGGCGGTCAAAAAGAAAGTGAACATCAAAAAGTTGGAATCTGTACAGAGACAGACAGCAATACGAGGATGTCGAGTATTCGGAGAGGATAGAATTTAAACTTTGTCTAACAGTATTCAAAGCATTGAATGGTATGGCTCCGGAATATATCTCGGAACTCTGCAATCGCCAACCATTAAATCAGAAACAAAATTCTGTAAGGTTTCAATCTAAAATCTTAACGAGATTTTAGATAGAAAGATCGACAACATTTCTCAACATAGACGCAATGGACATGGATCACATAGACCTGGACGAACCAGAAATTGAAGGAGGTCAACATCTTACAGATAAGTCTAGCTCTTCACTAGATCGGAGTTTAAATGACTCATTAGGTTCAACATCATCAGGACCGATCACCCCTCCTGATGACATCATGGATCTCTTTGAATCGAATTTGAATTTACACTTGTGGGTAAGTGGGGTAATTACTAGACTAAGCAACGGTCGACGCCACTTGGCCAAGGCCAAAGGAAGGGCACACAAGGCCAAGCCAAGCAAAGCCACAAAAAAGCCCGTTGAACAACTAAAACAAACCCCTCCACCCAGACGCACATCAGGAACCACTCCCACTTTGAGAGAACAAAAATTAGACGGCCATAACACCTCAATGGTGTCGATCCTGATACCTCGGTTCTTTGGAGGAGACTCCAAGTACATATTGAAAATACCAAGTAGTTTAATAGAGAAATTCGAAATTGTCAAAAACAATAAGGTTGATAGTCAACAAATTATAAAACACAGAGAGGCACTTGGTGTGAATGTGGCGATTCTGAGACGTTTGAATCTGGCAAAAGCTCAATTGAGTCTTAATGATTGATGGATACTTTCCAGCTCCACAATTTAAGACAACATCCAAAAACTGGAAGTCAAATTTATCATTACCAAGGTTAATAAATAAACTGGTGAAAAAAAAAAAAAAAAAAAGAAGTAATCAAAACGAGTTCAGCGCCAGCGTACCTGGATTTCTCCTTCATATCTGCGGATTCTAGTGCCTGGAATAGGCTTCCCACAAACATCAGGGAAGCACAGACCTTAAACCAGTTTAAAACCCAATTGAAAACACGTCTTTTTCAAGAAATCTTATCGATTAAGCTGAATATATGTAACATCACTGGCAACATTCGCTTTTGCCACATCCTGATTTATTTCTTATTGAAAAAAATCGTACTTCATTATTAAATTTGCATCACGCATTAAAAGTGGTACATATCATATTATAGTTTGAAATATCGCACTTCTTGTGTACATATGTGTGTGGTAGAATATCGTTCATTCATTCGTAAAATTGGAATTTACCTACTTTGCTACATATTTACTTTGATATATTCAAAATATTTAGTCATTATTGCACAGTATTTTTTCTGTCAAATAAATAAATTCTTTTCTAAGGCTATAGTTTGTGTACAGACGTGATATTCTACCTAATTATACTATTTTCTACTGGGAATCTTTTGGTGCAATCTATTAAAGTGAGTGTGGCATTGTTTTCAATATAAATGCATTTTTATATTGTATAAACTATCAAACTTAGTATTGTCACAAAACACATAACTCTATCAAGTGCAAGTGCACCTAACAATACAGTATCACTGTAGAATATTTAAGAGGGGGTCAGAAACCTTTTTGCTTGGTGCATTACAATGTCTGGAAGAAAAGTTAAGTGCAACCATTGCTCCAATGCAGTAAGTTCCAAAAAGTATTTACGCTGTGCTCGCTGCAAGTCCTTGTACCACTATTCTTGTGGCGGTACTACAGAGGAAAACTACCGACTTCTCAATCAGATTTCTAAAGTCTCCTGAAAATGCCTGGACTGCAAGGCTTAGGATCCAAGATCTGAGTTAACATTGAACAGCGGTGATGTGCAATACCACTTTCAGATGGCAACGCTCACCTGGAGGACCAGACTAGAGAGCTCAATGCTTTTTTTACAAGTGAGTTTGGTGAAGTCCGCAACGAAATGATGGTACTAACTCAAATCATCACAGCCATCGTGGATTCAAGATTGACTGAATTGATCGCCAGGATGGAGCAGTTGGAGGCAGAAAACGGAGATCTCAGGAACAGAATTGCTGTGTTGGAGGCGAAGACGCCAGAGGTCAAAACTCTGGAGAGGGATGTGGCGATGTTGCAGGCTAGAAACTTGGAGCACGAGAGTCTTGATGATACTAGAGAACAGACCGCCAAGCTATACAATGTTGAGATCAGGGAGGTCCATGAATCGAGAAATGAATCTCTCTAAAGAATAAAAAAATATAATAGGTAGCTGTGTATTAAAGTAAACAACAGCTGTGCTATATATGGAATAAAGTATTGTCACAATTTCAACTATTAATGTATTAAGGTTAATTTTGATATGAAACACTGAATTACTTCTTTTACATATTTTTTTTAAATTTAAAAACATCTTGTTCCATGCATAACAATGCATATACTAAAAAAAATAGAAGGATCAAACATGGCAAGTCCATTCTGAAAATTTCGAAATGTGGCAAAACGTTGATAAGTACCCTTCTTTTGGAACTACATCTTGGACGATTTGCTCCAGGGAGAGTTCCCCGAAGGCGTGCATGTCATAGAATTTGGAGACGACATATTAGTAACAATTGTAGGGGAACAGCAGAGCGCGCACAACAAGCTACGATTAGAACATTGTACTTATTGATAGATAAATGGGGAAGGAAAGTGAACTGCATTTCTCGAAAGAAAAATCTAATGATATAATCATCACGAGAAGGAACATAGAAAAACCGATACATGAGAGGTACAGCGCCGGGCTCCCAAGTTCAAGATATTAGGTGAGATACCATAAGACAAGCTTAGCTAGGAAAAACATGTCAATGAGGTGTGTAAAAAGGTAACCTATGTGTAGACAAACCTTATGAAAATAGCAAAGCTCACCAGCAGAGCTTCGTAAGACCAGTAGGGGGCGGTCAAAAAGAAAGTGAACATCAAAAAGTTGGAATCTGTACAGAGACAGACAGCAATACGAGGATGTCGAGTATTCGGAGAGGATAGAATTTAAACTTTGTCTAACAGTATTCAAAGCATTGAATGGTATGGCTCCGGAATATATCTCGGAACTCTGCAATCGCCAACCATTAAATCAGAAACAAAATTCTGTAAGGTTTCAATCTAAAATCTTAACGAGATTTTAGATAGAAAGATCGACAACATTTCTCAACATAGACGCAATGGACATGGATCACATAGACCTGGACGAACCAGAAATTGAAGGAGGTCAACATCTTACAGATAAGTCTAGCTCTTCACTAGATCGGAGTTTAAATGACTCATTAGGTTCAACATCATCAGGACCGATCACCCCTCCTGATGACATCATGGATCTCTTTGAATCGAATTTGAATTTACGCTTGTGGGTAAGTGGGGTAATTACTAGACTAAGCAACGGTCGACGCCACTTGGCCAAGGCCAAAGGAAGGGCACACAAGGCCAAGCCAAGCAAAGCCACAAAAAAGCCCGTTGAACAACTAAAACAAACCCCTCCACCCAGACGCACATCAGGAACCACTCCCACTTTGAGAGAACAAAAATTAGACAGCCATAACACCTCAATGGTGTCGATCCTGATACCTCGGTTCTTTGGAGGAGACTCCAAGTATATATTGAAAATACCAAGTAGTTTAATAGAGAAATTCGAAATTGTCAAAAACAATAAGGTTGATAGTCAACAAATTATAAAACACAGAGAGGCACTTGGTGTGAATGTGGCGATTCTGAGACGTTTGAATCTGGCAAAAGCTCAATTGAGTCTTAATGATTGATGGATACTTTCCAGCTCCACAATTTAAGACAACATCCAAAAACTGGAAGTCAAATTTATCATTACCAAGGTTAATAAATAAACTCGTGAAAAAAAAAAAAAAAAAAGAAGTAATCAAAACGAGTTCAGCGCCAGCGTACCTGGATTTCTCCTTCATATCTGCGGATTCTAGTGCCTGGAATAGGCTTCCCACAAACATCAGGGAAGCACAGACCTTAAACCAGTTTAAAACCCAATTGAAAACACGTCTTTTTCAAGAAATCTTATCGATTAAGCTGAATATATGTAACATCACTGGCAACATTCGCTTTTGCCACATCCTGATTTATTTCTTATTGAAAAAAATCGTACTTCATTATTAAATTTGCATCACGCATTAAAAGTGGTACATATCATATTATAGTTTGAAATATCGCACTTCTTGTGTACATATGTGTGTGGTAGAATATCGTTCATTCATTCGTAAAATTGGAATTTACCTACTTTGCTACATATTTACTTTGATATATTCAAAATATTTAGTCATTATTGCACAGTATTTTTTCTGTCAAATAAATAAATTCTTTTCTAAGGCTATAGTTTGTGTACAGACGTGATATTCTACCTAATTATACTATTTTCTACTGGGAATCTTTTGGTGCAATCTATTAAAGTGAGTGTGGCATTGTTTTCAATATAAATGCATTTTTATATTGTATAAACTATCAAACTTAGTATTGTCACAAAACACATAACTCTATCAAGTGCAAGTGCACCTAACAATACAGTATCACTGTAGAATATTTAAGAGGGGGTCAGAAACCTTTTTGCTTGGTGCATTACAATGTCTGGAAGAAAAGTTAAGTGCAACCATTGCTCCAATGCAGTAAGTTCCAAAAAGTATTTACGCTGTGCTCGCTGCAAGTCCTTGTACCACTATTCTTGTGGCGGTACTACAGAGGAAAACTACCGACTTCTCAATCAGATTTCTAAAGTCTCCTGAAAATGCCTGGACTGCAAGGCTTAGGATCCAAGATCTGAGTTAACATTGAACAGCGGTGATGTGCAATACCACTTTCAGATGGCAACGCTCACCTGGAGGACCAGACTAGAGAGCTCAATGCTTTTTTTACAAGTGAGTTTGGTGAAGTCCGCAACGAAATGATGGTACTAACTCAAATCATCACAGCCATCGTGGATTCAAGATTGACTGAATTGATCGCCAGGATGGAGCAGTTGGAGGCAGAAAACGGAGATCTCAGGAACAGAATTGCTGTGTTGGAGGCGAAGACGCCAGAGGTCAAAACTCTGGAGAGGGATGTGGCGATGTTGCAGGCTAGAAACTTGGAGCACGAGAGTCTTGATGATACTAGAGAACAGACCGCCAAGCTATACAATGTTGAGATCAGGGAGGTCCATGAATCGAGAAATGAATCTCTCTAAAGAATAAAAAAATATAATAGGTAGCTGTGTATTAAAGTAAACAACAGCTGTGCTATATATGGAATAAAGTATTGTCACAATTTCAACTATTAATGTATTAAGGTTAATTTTGATATGAAACACTGAATTACTTCTTTTACATATTTTTTTTAAATTTAAAAACATCTTGTTCCATGCATAACAATGCATATACTAAAAAAAATAGAAGGATCAAACATGGCAAGTCCATTCTGAAAATTTCGAAATGTGGCAAAACGTTGATAAGTACCCTTCTTTTGGAACTACATCTTGGACGATTTGCTCCAGGGAGAGTTCCCCGAAGGCGTGCATGTCATAGAATTTGGAGACGACATATTAGTAACAATTGTAGGGGAACAGCAGAGCGCGCACAACAAGCTACGATTAGAACATTGTACTTATTGATAGATAAATGGGGAAGGAAAGTGAACTGCATTTCTCGAAAGAAAAATCTAATGATATAATCATCACGAGAAGGAACATAGAAAAACCGATACATGAGAGGTACAGCGCCGGGCTCCCAAGTTCAAGATATTAGGTGAGATACCATAAGACAAGCTTAGCTAGGAAAAACATGTCAATGAGGTGTGTAAAAAGGTAACCTATGTGTAGACAAACCTTATGAAAATAGCAAAGCTCACCAGCAGAGCTTCGTAAGACCAGTAGGGGGCGGTCAAAAAGAAAGTGAACATCAAAAAGTTGGAATCTGTACAGAGACAGACAGCAATACGAGGATGTCGAGTATTCGGAGAGGATAGAATTTAAACTTTGTCTAACAGTATTCAAAGCATTGAATGGTATGGCTCCGGAATATATCTCGGAACTCTGCAATCGCCAACCATTAAATCAGAAACAAAATTCTGTAAGGTTTCAATCTAAAATCTTAACGAGATTTTAGATAGAAAGATCGACAACATTTCTCAACATAGACGCAATGGACATGGATCACATAGACCTGGACGAACCAGAAATTGAAGGAGGTCAACATCTTACAGATAAGTCTAGCTCTTCACTAGATCGGAGTTTAAATGACTCATTAGGTTCAACATCATCAGGACCGATCACCCCTCCTGATGACATCATGGATCTCTTTGAATCGAATTTGAATTTACGCTTGTGGGTAAGTGGGGTAATTACTAGACTAAGCAACGGTCGACGCCACTTGGCCAAGGCCAAAGGAAGGGCACACAAGGCCAAGCCAAGCAAAGCCACAAAAAAGCCCGTTGAACAACTAAAACAAACCCCTCCACCCAGACGCACATCAGGAACCACTCCCACTTTGAGAGAACAAAAATTAGACAGCCATAACACCTCAATGGTGTCGATCCTGATACCTCGGTTCTTTGGAGGAGACTCCAAGTATATATTGAAAATACCAAGTAGTTTAATAGAGAAATTCGAAATTGTCAAAAACAATAAGGTTGATAGTCAACAAATTATAAAACACAGAGAGGCACTTGGTGTGAATGTGGCGATTCTGAGACGTTTGAATCTGGCAAAAGCTCAATTGAGTCTTAATGATTGATGGATACTTTCCAGCTCCACAATTTAAGACAACATCCAAAAACTGGAAGTCAAATTTATCATTACCAAGGTTAATAAATAAACTCGTGAAAAAAAAAAAAAAAAAAGAAGTAATCAAAACGAGTTCAGCGCCAGCGTACCTGGATTTCTCCTTCATATCTGCGGATTCTAGTGCCTGGAATAGGCTTCCCACAAACATCAGGGAAGCACAGACCTTAAACCAGTTTAAAACCCAATTGAAAACACGTCTTTTTCAAGAAATCTTATCGATTAAGCTGAATATATGTAACATCACTGGCAACATTCGCTTTTGCCACATCCTGATTTATTTCTTATTGAAAAAAATCGTACTTCATTATTAAATTTGCATCACGCATTAAAAGTGGTACATATCATATTATAGTTTGAAATATCGCACTTCTTGTGTACATATGTGTGTGGTAGAATATCGTTCATTCATTCGTAAAATTGGAATTTACCTACTTTGCTACATATTTACTTTGATATATTCAAAATATTTAGTCATTATTGCACAGTATTTTTTCTGTCAAATAAATAAATTCTTTTCTAAGGCTATAGTTTGTGTACAGACGTGATATTCTACCTAATTATACTATTTTCTACTGGGAATCTTTTGGTGCAATCTATTAAAGTGAGTGTGGCATTGTTTTCAATATAAATGCATTTTTATATTGTATAAACTATCAAACTTAGTATTGTCTTTAAAATTCTCTTCGATCCAGTCGCACCCTCTTATCTAAAGGAAAGATTTGTCTTCTTACAATCACACGGTTTGTCACTTCGTTCAGCTACAAATAATCTTCTATCCATCCCACCTCATCATTCTAGTTTTTATACGGATTCATTTACTGTTCATGGTGCGAGGCTTTGGAACAGACTCCCACATAAGGTTCGTACTTCTTCAACATTATATTCATTTCGTAAACAAATTAATTGTCTCTAGTCTTCATACACATTTTTCGATTTCATTTTTTTTACTTTTTTAAACTTTCGCGTAATAATTACGCCGAGCAGATCCTCTCCTTTTCCCCTTTCCCTTTCCCTTCCTACTCTTGTTGTATGTGTGCTTTTTATATTTTATCTTGTTTTTATTATATATTTCATTTGTAGTTTTTATTTTAGCATCTTGTTTTTATATACTTTTATCTATGTTTTTTCTATTGTTTTATTTTTATTTTTTTTATTTTTTCGGGTTGGCTGGAAGAAATCGCATATGCGATAAGCCCGCCTTTTGGTAGTCTATTGGAACAAAAACATGTACACATTATAAATATTGATGCCAATAAAGCTTTATTTATTTATTTATTTATTTATTGTCACAAAACACATAACTCTATCAAGTGCAAGTGCACCTAACAATACAGTATCACTGTAGAATATTTAAGAGGGGGTCAGAAACCTTTTTGCTTGGTGCATTACAATGTCTGGAAGAAAAGTTAAGTGCAACCATTGCTCCAATGCAGTAAGTTCCAAAAAGTATTTACGCTGTGCTCGCTGCAAGTCCTTGTACCACTATTCTTGTGGCGGTACTACAGAGGAAAACTACCGACTTCTCAATCAGATTTCTAAAGTCTCCTGAAAATGCCTGGACTGCAAGGCTTAGGATCCAAGATCTGAGTTAACATTGAACAGCGGTGATGTGCAATACCACTTTCAGATGGCAACGCTCACCTGGAGGACCAGACTAGAGAGCTCAATGCTTTTTTTACAAGTGAGTTTGGTGAAGTCCGCAACGAAATGATGGTACTAACTCAAATCATCACAGCCATCGTGGATTCAAGATTGACTGAATTGATCGCCAGGATGGAGCAGTTGGAGGCAGAAAACGGAGATCTCAGGAACAGAATTGCTGTGTTGGAGGCGAAGACGCCAGAGGTCAAAACTCTGGAGAGGGATGTGGCGATGTTGCAGGCTAGAAACTTGGAGCACGAGAGTCTTGATGATACTAGAGAACAGACCGCCAAGCTATACAATGTTGAGATCAGGGAGGTCCATGAATCGAGAAATGAATCTCTCCCAGAGATTGTTAAGTCGATAGTGAGAGTCACGGGATGTATTTTCGATATCAATGAGGTTGATTATGTTGTGAGAACAAAAATGCACCAAAGCCAATCATCGTCAAGTTTCTTCGCAAAATGTCAAGAGATACATTTTTGGCATCTATTAGGATGAAAAGAAAGACCATCACAACTCAACATTGGAGTTGACGGACCAACAATTGCGGTGATAGTTAGTGAGCACCTAACATTGAAGAATAAAAAACTTTTCTTTGAAACCTGTCAGCTTGCTAAACAGAAGGAGTACAAGTTTGCGTGGACAAGAAATGGCAAGATTTTTTTAAGAAAGGACGAAGGCATGTACAAAATTCTCATCTTCAGCGAAAGCGACTTGGCGGCAATAAAGTAGAGGATGTTTTTAGTGGTTTGGATATTATCTGTTATATTTTTTAAATTATTATTATATTGTGCTGTTAAATTATTCATAGTTTAGATACTATTTATTTTATTTTATTATTTTATTAATTGGGGTGAAATATGCACCACGACCTATAAGATCTATTGTAATATGATCCTTTAGTTAACCCTCCCAGTTTAGATACTAAATTGCGATGTAAATTATTAATTGTATATTATTGTATTATTCATTGTTAAAGCTGTTGTATCTATTAAAATAAATAAATAAAAAAAAAGACATAAGGTAGCAAGCATACATACAATATTATTGTCACCATTTCAGGTGTGTACTCACTATGTACTACCTACTACACAAACCTGCATACTAATAATTACAGAGGTGCAACTATTTACATTGAATTTGGATAGTATGATGTCATCGGAACCATCATTGCGTCTCACTAACAACGAATCTCCCCACGATTACATTCAAAATGCTAAGATGTGGAAATAGTGAATGCCATCCTAGTGGCTGATAAAACCAAAATAAATAATGACATGAGAGAGCAAGTTAACAATGCAACGAGTCTCAAATCAAACATCAATCATGCTGCTGTAGCTATTGCTGCACTGCAAGCAGAAAACCTTCAATTGAAAATGACAATTCTGGAACTGAGGAATGTTCCAGAATGTACAAATTTCTACTGAGCTCCCACAAGCTGTTCGCAAGAGGACTTCTCAAACAAACTCTAAGATGTATAACACAATTGAGTCACCTACTTCGCCTAGAACATTTAGTGATGTCGTCAGCAACAACCAAACTCCATCTCGTCCTTTAAATGACATAGAGAATAAGTACACGTATTTAACTTCAACAAATGTCAAACCTAGGCGAAGAAACATTATTCAAGGACAAGGAGATAGAGATCCTGAATTAAAAACGGTTGAGCGTAAAAAAATGATCCCTGCCTTCTCTTTTGCTCCTGACGTAACAGAGGAGCAGATAATATTATACATGAAAAAGAAGGATCCTAATGTGAACGTAGAAGTGGAGAAGATTGTAACAAAAGGGGACATCATGCATCATTCAAAGTATTGTTACCGGCCTCGGAGTTCAACACATGGATGCAGAAATATTTGACAGAAGGTATACTGTATTTCGCAGAGATCGAGTGACAAGAGGAGGTGGAGTGGCTTTGGCGGCACAGAGTAAGCATCTGCGTGCTGCCCAAAGAATGCAGTGCTTGGAGACTGAGGGTGAAAATTTATGGGTTAAACCAGGGGTGTCCAACATAATATTGTGGAAGGCCAGATTTAGAAATGAGATTTCCTACCAGGCCGTACTACAATATACTCCATATTTCTACCCCCCCCCCCCCACTCCAAAAAGGTAAGGAAAGTGATGAAAGGAAAGAAATATATTCCAATTATTATAAGTTGGATCAAAATGGGAAATACCACTTCATCCTTAATCTCACTGAACGAGGCTTGACAGAAAGACCAAAACGCAGAGAAGAGAATATTAATCCTTACAAATCATTCTCGTTCAAATATTTTTTCCTCGTGAAAGGAGAAAGGTATCGAGTCTGTAAAGTATTCTTTACATCGACTTTAAATATATATCTCAAAAGCCAATATATATAATGTACATAAAAAAACATTGACCAATAACTCCAGACATGAGAGGAAAAACTTCTAGTAATAATATTTCCGCAGAAGTTACTGATGATGTAAAAAAAGATATATCATCCTTTCCAACAGTCGAATCTCACTATTGTCATGCTCAAACATCACGTTTGTACTTAGATTCAAATTTAAATCTTCAAAAAATGTATTGACTGTATTTAGAAAACTGTGAAACACCAAATACCTCTCCCGTAAAAATTTCTATGTACTGATATATATTTAATACCATGTTTAATTTATCATTTCACATAAAAAAAATCAGATAGATGCGATCTGTGTGAAGAGTATCAAGTTGCAGAGGGGCACAAGATCGTAGATGGGCCATTGAAGGAAAAGTTTGATCATCACAAAAAACAAAAAGATGTTATGAGAGAAGCCAGAAAACGTGACAGAGAACAAGATTATATACCTGTTCTATGTTTTGACTTACGAAATGTCATAACATGCCCAAAAGCAGAGGTCAGCCCCTTTTATTACAAAAGGAAATTAAATATATATAATCTCACTGCACATTATTCCACAAGTAAAACTGTTTATTGTGCGGTTTGGACAGAAACTGTCTCGGGGAGAACTGGTAACGACCTCTCCTATATAAAGGAGACCCATGCAAGGGCGGGAAAAAATCCAAGGTTCCATTGACTGCCTTGTTCTGCTGTATTGCTTCAGGTACGGAAAAGTTGAAGCCGTTAATCATATGGAAGTACACAAAGCCTCGCTGCTTCAAAAATGTGCATTCACTTCCTTGTGATTATCTGTCAAACCAGCGTGCTTGGATGACGCAGCAGATATTTAATGAGTGGTTGATGAACCTCGAAAGAAAAATGGAAAGGGAATAAAGAAAAATTCTACTGCTGGTTGACAATTGCTCGGTGCATACTTTGACGTGTCAACTAGAGAATGTCCAAGTAGAATTCATTCCCTCTAACTGTACAGCGGAGCTGCAGCCATTGGACCTCGAGGTAATTTGTGCCGTAAAAGTGCATTACAGGGGACGGCTACTAAAAAAAAAAAAAAGAATTTGATCCCTGGTAACGTGAAAAAAATCTACATTAAAGAAGCGTGCGATATGATTTGTGATGCATGGTGGTCTATGAAGGAGTCCACGATTTCTAAATGCTGGGGCAAATCGTTGGGGAGTAAAATAATTTACCAACAACAATTTGCCGATGGACAATTCACCAATAGGACAAATTACCGACAGGATAATTCATAGATGTACATTTCACCGACAAATACAAAACAATATAATATAAGAGTACTCAGATGTTGATTTAGGATATAAAAATGACAATATTTATACAGGGTATCATATTTTTTTGTACATAAGGTATCTAGAGGGGAATGTAAGAAAAACTGATAGAATATGTACATTTTGTGAGTGGGTGGAATTGTTACGAAACTGTACAGGAAGGACTTTCAAAAACAAATAATTCTATAGAAGGATGGCATAGAGCGTTGGAGACACAAGTTTCTTCAGATCATTCTAATATATTGAAATTCATAAAAGCCATACAAAGAGAACAAATGAACTTCAGATTGAACAATATGTTGGAGGTCTAGGAGGCCCCCCTGCTCGTAAAAAGTACCGTGATATTGCTGAACGACTAGCAACTCTTGTAAGAAATTATGACGGAGGAAACTTTTCCACTTACTTGCGTGGCATAGCTCACGATCTTACATATTAAAACAAATGAGATTTGAAAAGAAAGCTTGCTATGGGTTAGTTGGAAGATATCACTATTACTCACCATTGACGTGCTCAAACATCACGTTTGAACTTAGATTCAAATTTAAATCTTCAAAAAATGTATTGACTGTATTTAGAAAACTGTGAAACACCAAATACCTCTCCCGTAAAAATTTCTATGTAGTACTGATATATATTTAATACCATGTTTAATTTATCATTTCACATAAAAAAAAATCAGATGTATGCGATCTGTGTGAAGAGTATCAAGTTGCAGAGGGCCACAAGATCGTAGATGGGCCATTGAAGGAAAAGTTTGATCTTCACAAAAAACAAAAAGATGTTATGAGAGAAGCCAGAAAACGTGACAGAGAACAAGATTATATACCTGTTCTATGTTTTGACTTACGAAATGTCATAACATGCCCAAAAGCAGAGGTCAGCCCCTTTTATTACAAAAGGAAATTAAATATATATAATCTCACTGCACATTATTCCACAAGTAAAACTGTTTATTGTGCGGTTTGGACAGAAACTGTCTCGGGGAGAACCGGTAACGACTTCTCCTATATAAAGGAGACCCATGCAAGGGCGGGAAAAAATCCAAGGTTCCATTGACTGCCTTGTTCTGCTGCAGGCACGGAAAAGTTGAAGCCGTTAATCATATGGAAGTACACAAAGCCTCGCTGCTTCAAAAATGTGCATTCACTTCCTTGTGATTATTGGTCAAACCAGCGTGTCTGGATGACGCAGCAGATATTTAATGAGTGGTTGATGAACCTCGACAGAAAAATGGAAAGAGAAAAAAGAAAAATTCTACTGCTGGTTGACAATTGCTTGGCGCATACTTTGACGTGTAAACTGGAGAAAGTCCATATAGAATTCTTTCCCCCTAACTGTACAGCAATGCTGCAGCTATTGGACCTCGGGGTAATTCGTGCCGTAAAAGTGCATTACAGGGGATGGCTACTAAAAAAAATACTAATGAATTTGGTCCCTGGTAATGTGAAAAAAATATACGTTTGTTAAAACACATAAAAATAGTTTGCCAACATTTGGCATCATTTATTAATATGGCTACCCTTGTGTGGTGGCACTACATGTAATTTTTGAATGTGTGATAATAAAACAGTCGGCGTTATACTCCCGTGGCGAATACTGTGTTTTATTTTCTAACTCATCTCTCCCTCATAAAACATGATGGTCCTTCTAAAAATGTGTTAGCAAGAGATGGAGTTTTTGAGTTTTTAATATTTTTTAATTTTTATTCTCTGTTGATACATCATAATTAGTGAAAATGTGTTGTAAAAAACGGTGAAGAAAAGAAAGAAGAGATAACACGCGGCCACGATGATTTAAAATTAAAAAAAAAATTGTAAATTTTTTAACTAAAAAACCTTTAAATACTTAAAATAATGCCACTCGACTAACAATATGATTACAATCGATGGATTCGTAATAATATAAAAGCGAAATTCGCAAAAAAAATAACAAATAAAGTAACCCAACAAGTGGGAAAAAATGTACATATGTAGCGCGGCATATTAAACCATGCGAGCCGCGCGCGCCTCGAATACTTTCTCCCTCGCATAGTGACTCTCCCTGTCGGACCGCTGATCGGGAACAATCGTGTTCCGACCGGAGCCGATCCCCACGCTAAGGGATGAAGCGTGGAGAGGGTGTACACAGGGTGTATATAAAGGGTAACCCACCCGCATAACAGCAGAACTGTCCTGTACTCTGAACAGACAAGATCTAACCTGATCTACGCGTGTTGTGACTGGTTAGCAACGTCCATTCAGTAGGATAAGGAACGGAGCTCGGTTGTGGCGTGCCCGTCCTTTGGAAGGTCTCAATACCTACCCACCTATAACTGATTACGGTTGTGGCGTAACAGAGGAGGGAAAGGTAGCATATCGCGAACCAACCAATCTAAAAGCAAGAACTTATATAATAGTGATAATCTTTAATGTTAGTTGTACATTTGTAATTTGTTTATAATTTTAACAGACTGTTACTTGTTTATCTAATTTGTGCAATAAACCTGTTAATGTGCTTATTCCGAACCTGCGTTTGTATTTATAAAATTACCCCGCCACAAACTGGAGCCCAACGGGGTGGCCTGTTAAAATTGTGAACTATACAGTGTTTTGAGAACTAATTAAAGTGACCTTGTGAACTATTTAATATAATTGTTAAATACTTTGTGAACTATTTAATATAATTAACTGTCTAGTGAACTTTCGAAAGTGACCATTGGAGTTGCTATTATCTTTGAGTTAATTGTGTGTTGTGATACGTCATGAAGTCACACCGGTCCCACGAGGCTAACGCACTTGCCTTTGAGTCACGAGGTCCCGGGTTCGATTCCCGGCCAGGGCAAAATGAAGAATGACCTTTTTCAGATTGTCCTGGGTCTGGGTGTTACATGTATATGTGTTTAGTGCATTGTATATGTGTATCGCCGTGTTAGTACCCATAATACAAGATTCATATCTTAGTTTGGGACTAGCTCGGTCTGTGTGAATTGTCTATACGTGTTATGTTATGTTATGTTATGAAAACGGCGCCAAAAAAGAAAACTCACCAAAACACGAAGATGGCTTTCTCAGCGACCGATCTCAAAGAGATCCTGAAAACAATAAAAAGCGGAAGCTTTGCCAGTTCGTCGTTGTATTACGACGGTACAAGAGATACTCAGAAAGATGACGATTTCATAAGAAATGCGAGCACATTCCCGATGACCAAGCATTGGCAGAATTGCCACTGCTGCTCCGTGAAGTCGCTGCTATGTGGTGGCAAGGTATTAAAGGAGGTGTCAGAAGCTGGGATGCAGCTATGGAAATGCTGAAAGACTCGTTCGCACCACGAAGAGAGGCATACAGAATTTATCTGGAGATTGCTGAGGCCAAGCAACCCGAGGATATGCCGACGGACATCTTCGTGGCGAAGAAGAGAGCCCTTTTTGCGGAGCTGACCGAGGAGCATGGGGAAGGTACGCAAATCAACATGGTTTTCGGATTGCTAAATAAGAGAATCCGGGAAAAGGTCACAAGAGGATCAGTGAACACTTTTGCTGACTTGCTTAAGAAGGCAAGGGAAGCTGAAGAGGTTCTGCGAGAAACGGTGCAGAAACCTGCTGACCCAAAACCTTTTAAACAGAGGACAAATGGGAAGAAGAAATGCGGATATTGCCGAGTTCCAGGGCACATTGCCGAAAATTGCTGGAAGAAGGAGCCTGGTAAAGCACCGACGACGACAAAAGCCAAACAGATTCACTGCTAGGGCTGTAATTAGGAGCAAGTGTGATAACTGCAACCCGAATCAGGGCAACAAGCTGGAAATAAGTTTCTGTGCCCTCAATGCTGGTCAGTATGAACCGATAAGGGCGAGATATGAACGTCCGGCTGTGCACATTTGGATAGGGAATGTGTGTGGTAGTGCCTTGGTGGATACAGGAGCGGCAATGAGCGTCGCCAGCGAACAGCTAGCTGCCATTCTGGATAGAGGAGCATATCCATTTACCACCGAAAAGACGAGAATAGTACTGGCGGATGAGCAAGTCAGCATCCAAGACATGAAGCTAGTGACAGCTGACATTGGCTTGGAGGGACGAAAGAATCCCACAAAGTTCATCGCCCTACCTGGAGCTAGGAGGAATCAAACTCTCCTAGGGATAGACTTTCTCGAAGCAGCTGGAATTATTTTGAACCTGGCAACGCATCAGTGGAGATACCACGATGCAAAAAGGTGGTATCCGTTCACTGTGGCTGGAGAACCAGGGCCGATACAACCCTTATGAGCTGAAGGCGAAGAGCCTAAAAAGCACCGAATTACTCCCCTCCGAGAAGTGGAAGATGATTTGGAAGAAAGGGGCTATGGACCGGAGTTACCACTTACTCCGCGGGTCCAGAGAATATGCACATCGATGGCTAGCGTGCCACTGATTAGCCCGATGATGCACACCCCAGAACTTCGCGACGTGCATATCGACTACATATTCAGGGACGCACAGATGGTTATAGAGAGATAGCTGAACGAGGCTAAAAGGTCACTGTTTGCTGACTCACTTCAACTGGCTTTTTTTATTTTTATTTTATTGTTGGGGTAAAATATGCACCGCGACCTATAAGATCTATTGTACTCCCCCTACTCAGCTTTCCCGGTGTTGCCCGTCAAAGCGCACCCTCAAGTCCCAGACATCTTATGAAGTCTAAGATCTTGAGAGGATCCAAGGTGTGGAGAGATTCCACTTCTACCCAGTGTCTACCTAGGGCTTTGATTCTTGCGAATACCACAGCGAGTCTCGGCTTCTTCTTCACAAAATCTACAAGTGCCGTCTTCTTCAAGTCCCAGTTTGCGTAAGTGTTCCTTGAGCCTGCAGTGACCCGTTAGGAAGCCTGTTACTGCTTTGAGACTTGTTTTACTTAGGTTAGTGCATACCTTGGCTCTATCGAAGTTATATCCTCCGAGCAGTTCCTTGGCTTGCCTAAGCCTAGGGAGATTTTTCCATAGTTCATTTCTTTCTTGTCTCCCTTTCTTTTTAATTTGGCTTCCTTGGACGTCGAATTTCTCTTCCTGAGGGAAGACGAGGGCACTTCACTGAAAACGGAAGAGAGACACGAGCTAAACAGCCTATTGAGTATGCAGAGGCATTTGGTAGAAGTGGACCACCGTCAGAGAAGGCGGAGCACCATATACCTACTGGGAATCACCCACCAGTAGCCACTCAGCCTTACCGTATGTCACCAAGTCGTAAGGAAGTTTTACGCCAGGAGCTAGACAAAATGCTCCAAGAAGGCATCGTGGAGGAATGCGAGTCAGCATGGGCAGCACCAGTAGTATTGGTACCCAAGAAAGATGGCTCTTTTAGAGTGTGTGTGGATTACTGTCAGTTGAACGCAATCACCACACCGGATGCATATCCATTGGCAAGGATGGATGATCTGTTGCACACTGCCAAGAAAACAGCGTATATGTCAACGATGGACTTACGAGCCGGTTATTGGCAAATAAAAGTGCGCAAGGAAGATCTAGATAAGACGGCATTCGTGACTCCTTTTGGAATGTACCGTTTTAAGCGCAAGGCGTTTGGGCTGCGGAATGCTCCAGCAACATTTCAGCGAACTATGGATAGATTGCAGGTGGGTTTAGAAAATGTAAACCTTTTGGCCTACTTAGATGACTTCATCCTACTATTCGAGACGTTCAGTAAACATAAGGAAGACCTGAAGAAAACTTTCGACCGATTGAAGGAGTTTGGCTTGAAGATCAATCGAGAAAAGTGTCACTTTGGATGCACAGAAGTTGAATACCTTGGACATATCATCACTCCTCAAGGGATAGCTGTCAATCCCAGGAAAGTGGAGACCATTATGAAGATGATCCCCCCCAGAAATCTTAAACAGGTCCAATCATTTTTGCAGACCTGTTCTTGGTATGGGCGTTTTATACCAAATTTTGCAAACGTAGCGAGACCGCTAAGCAATCTAACGAAGAAGGATCAACGATGGAAATGGGAAGAGCGTGAGCAGGAAGCATTTGAGATGCTAAAGAAGCAATTAGGAAGAGATACGACAAGGATGCAAAGAATTTTCTGAAATCTATCACGAAGATGTAAATAAAAAGAGTTAGAAATAGTCAACATTTAAAAGAATACTTAAAAAATGTTCAGAGTGAAAATGAAGCACCTAACGGTGTACAGGAAGTATATAATCTATTAAAGCAAAACAAAATTGAAGACACATTTCCTAACGTAGAAATTGCATTGAGAATATTTTTAAGCATGATGGTAACTAACTGCAGCGGAGAACGCTCCTTCTCCAAATTGAAACGAATAAAAAATGAATTAAGAAGTACAATTCTTCAAGAGAGATTAACTAGTTTGTCGCTGATGTCCATAGAATGTGATATTCTCAATACCATAGATTTTGAAGAAGTGATTAACGATTTTGCTCATCTTAAATCTAGAAGAGTACCTGTTTAAGCAACAAATATTTATCATGGCAACACTGCCACATCTTTATCTGTGATGTCTATTGTCAAAATTATGTGATTTCCTCTTCCTGTTAAAACTTCAATAAAGTTGGCTGTGTGTTGAAAACGCTCCCGTTTTTTAATTTAAACTAGCCCGACTTTCTCCCATCCCCACGCTTGGAACAAACATTGGCCCTTCAGCCGGAGTTTTTAAATGAACCAGTGTGAGGATGGGATTGGTCTCGCTAGAAATGGAGCAAAATTAAGTGTTCGAAATTGATGTCAACCTACAATGGCGTGTTCGAACAAGATGGACAATACACAGTGAATCCACTTAAATAAAGTGCATCCGAATATGGATGAACGAGTAAGTGTTTCTAATAATAACAAAACTAATATGTAGTAACGTCTACATTATTATTTTTAAATAATAAAGGGTTTCACCCATAAAAATAATTAGGTTAACATAACCTACTTAATAAAGTGTTCTTAACAAGAACTCATGTAGTGATGTCTACATTAGAAAATAAAAATTAAAATAAATATTAAATGTGGTGATGTCTACATTTGAAAATAAATAAGGGTTTTACCCATAAAAAATATTAAAAAACTAGGTTAATATTACCTACTAAGTGTTCTAAAAAAAAAAAAGAGGAATATGTAACAATAATAAATAAATATAATAAACAATTAAATATAACAATTAAAGTAATTAAATATTAAAAATAAATATAATTAAAAATAAATATAAATATAAAAAGGCGAAAATATGCCGACAGAAGAGAAGGAAAAAGGGCTGATTGCCCAAAGGGGATTTATTAAATCTAGCCTTACTAAATTGAAGAATTCTATTCACGCTGAATTCTTGCAAGGAGCCAGTGAACAGGATTTGGCTCTGAGAATTGAAAGAGCGCAACATCTACATGAAAAATATGAGGTCTTAAACATGGAGCTTATGGATGAAGAGGATGAATCCAACGTATTAGACACCTACTTTGAAATCATGAGGGTTCTGAGGACCAGGATGGCGCAGCTCCCGGCGATTGATCGACAAGCCAACGAGTCCAGGGTGTCTGAGTCCGCCGTCCATGATGCATCGCAGTCTACGGAGGCAGGGCCCAGCAGTCGCCTGAAGCTGCCTCAAGTCACCATACCGGTCTTTACAGGGAAGTACAGTGACTTCAATACTTTTCAAGAATTTTTCTTCTCTGTCATAGATAAAGATAGTAGGTTGGAAGACATTCAAAAGTTTTTGTATCTTAGATCACATTTACAGGGTGAGGCCTTTGATTTGATAAAGCACTTACCAATAGTAGCGGGCAGCTATAGGGGGGCCTTGCAGTTGTTAGATGATAGGTATAATAATAAATTTAAAATAATTAATGAACATGTAAAAGCTCTTATTGACCTACCGGTCATCAAAAGAACAAATGTTGGTGATATTAGAAAAATGCTTAGTCAAATTAAGCAACATTTAGAAGCATTAAAAAATCTGGGTCAGCCAGTAGAATATTGGGACACATTATTGCTGTCTCACATTTTAAATAAACTTGATGTAAATTCAGTAAAGGCCTTTCATCTTGAAAGAGATTCTAGCCAAATGCCTACCATCAAAGAATTTTACTGTATCATGGAAACAAGACTAAATGCCTTTGAGAACTCTGACGAACATGTCCAGGGACAAAGTAACTTTCATACAAATAATTTCTCAAAGAATAAAGCTTCTTTTGCAGCAAGGGTTATTAAAAAATGTTATTTTTGTCAAAAGGGTAATCATAGACTAGTTGAATGTCCACTATTTATTCTGGCTACACCAGTTGAAAGAAGGGAATTTATTGGAAAACAAGGCAGATGTATTATGTGTCTGAACTGGCATCAGGGAAAAAAATGTAAGCGACAGCTTACATGTCAAACTTGCAATGAAAGGCACAATGTATTATTGCATGTACCTCGTTCAACAGACAGTGGTGAACAGGGTGAGTTTATTACATTAATTTCTGGAAACAAAGTTTCCTATAATCAAATCTTTCTTCCAACAATAAAGGTAAAAATACTTGGAAAAGATAATCAAGAAATTATTGCCAGGGCAATATTGGATAGTGGGAGCGAAGCTACTTTTATCTCTCAAGATTTAGTTAATTCACTAGAAAGGAAAGTTTTAAAAAACAACAAGAGTGTGAATGGCATATCCAACACTCAAGCGAGAGTAAAAGGTTCTGTGCATCTGAATTTGTTTTCTTTAGTACATCCTTATCGTGTCAGTACAGAATGCTTGGTCGTTGATGAGATAATAGCCAATAAATTGCCAAGCACCCTCGTTGAATTAGATCATCTTGAATTGCCCAAAGCCATCAAGTTGGCAGATGATACATTTAATGTACCTGGAAAAATAGATCTGTTGCTCAGTTCAAATATTTTCTTTCAGTCGCTGGGGTCCCTCAATAGCAGCCTAGATGTTGCTGCGGGTGCCATGAGAATCATCCCGACGCAGTTCGGAGACGTCGTCACTGGAAGCATCCGAGGATCTGCTCGTCAAGGAACTGTCAACCTCTTCTGCCAGGAGTGTGAGACTGACATCAGTAAACACATGTCAAGGTTTTGGCAGGAGGAATCTGTTCCGGAGATGTTCATGGAAAACATCAAGGAAAATGAAAGGGCTGAAGAGGTATATAAAAGTAGTGTAACCTTACAAGATAATAAATTTAAAGTTGCTATACCTTTCAAGGTACCTCATCAGGAAATAAATAAATTTCTTGGAGGATCCTTTTCCTTAGCTTTGAAAAAATTTAATAATTTAGAAAAAGGATTTAAATCTAATAGAAAATTGTTTGACTCATACAAAGATTTTATTGATGAGTATGTAAATTTAAAACATGCTGAATATTTTGATATCAGTAATTATGATCTTACTAGAGATGCTGTATATTTTTTGCCACATCATCCTATCATAAAAGAAAATGCAATATCAACAAAGCTCAGAGTAGTTTTTGACGCTTCCATGAAAACTTCCAACAAGGTCTCGCTGAATGATTTAATGTTGAATGGACCTGTTGTGCAGAGAGAACTATTTGATATATTATTATTATTTAGATTAAATAAATTTGTATTTACTTGTGATATCAAACAAATGTATAGAAACATTTTAATTGAAGAAGAGCAAAGATCTCTTCAAAATATTTTATGGAGGGACACTCCAGATGAGTCTATTAAATGTATTCAACTACATACTGTTACGTATGGATTAAAAAGCTCTTCATTTCTGGCTACTAGATGTTTAAAAGAACTTGCTATAAGGTATCAAGAAAAATATCCATTGGCTTCATATATATTAATGAATTGCACATATGTAGATGATGTGCTGTTAAGTAATAATTCTTTAGATGTAATCATTGATATGAAATTGCAATTAATTGAATTATTAAAATTAGGAGGATTTTCACTGCACAAGTGGTCGTCTAATGATTCAGCGATACTTGCAGATATTCCACGGAGCTTACAGTGCTTTGACGAGCGGAACTGGCAGGAGGGTGACTTTGTAGTCAAAACCTTGGGTCTAGCATTCGATGTTAATGCAGATGTTTTTAGGTTTTCATCACCTTCGGCTGAGAGATTTGTTTGGACAAAAAGAACAATTTTAAGTTTTATTAGTAAATTTTATGATCCATTAGGCCTGATGGGACCTATATTTGTTCAAGAAAAAGCATTAATTCAATCTTTGTGGAAAGAAAAACAAGAATGGGATGACATACCTCCTTCAAATATATTAAAGCAGTGTATTCACTGTGTCGGTGTTTAGGTAGTAGAATTCCATATCGAAATAATAAAACAAATGTTTTATTCTACTATTCCATTAGTAGAATAAAACATTTGTTTTATTATTTCGATTAAAGCAGTGGTTAACATTTTTTAATAGTTTAATAAATATGAAACCCATAGAAGTTAATAGAAGCATTTGTTCAGACAATGTATTAGAACATCAATTAATAGGATTTTCCGATGCTTCATCAAGTACTGCCTATGGATGTTCAGTATACCTGAGATCCATATTCGCAGATGGGCGAGTAGAAATAAATTTGCTTTGTTCAAAATCAAGAATCAACCCAATTAAAAATAAGCTCAGTGTACCACGATTAGAATTAAACGCAGCAGTCTTATTAGCAAAATTAATGAAT
This sequence comes from Athripsodes cinereus, assembly GCA_947579605.1. Taxonomy (NCBI): domain Eukaryota; kingdom Metazoa; phylum Arthropoda; class Insecta; order Trichoptera; family Leptoceridae; genus Athripsodes; species Athripsodes cinereus. The sequence goes on from OX388307.1 coordinate 2,865,708, forward strand.
AGAGTATATAATGTTTTGAATGAACAATTAAAAATAAGACATGTGTATTTGTTTGTAGATTCTAAAGTAGTCTTATCTTGGATAAAAACAAAATGTATTAAATTAGAAGCATACGTTGCCAATCGTGTAAGCCTCATATGTGAATTATCACTTTCATTTAAATGGTTATATGTTAACACTACAGAAAATCCAGCCGACTCTCTCAGCTCAGGACTTAAAAGGCCACCCACTTTGGTGGAATGGACCTAAGTTTTTAAAATGCTCGGATTACAATTTTGTAGATTGTAATTTAGATGCAAGTGATGTCAAACTGCTTGAATCGGATGCTTCCACTGATACGTTGTGCATGGCATCTGTCGCTAATAATTTTGATTGTCATGTATTTAATAATTGTGTAATTGATAATTATGTATTTGATAGGTTGACATCCATTTCATGTTTGGAAAAAATGATCCATGTATTGTGTTATGTTTTAAGATTTTGCAATAACCTTAAATGTAAATTGAACAATGAAAAAATAATTGGTAGATCGTCATATGAGGAGCTAGATAATGCTTTGAATATTATAATTTTACACGAACAAAACATTTATTTTAAAGATGATATTAATAACTTAAAAAAGAATCGTTATTTTTCAGGTAAATTAAAAGGGTTAAATCCATTTTTAGATTCAAAGGGCTTGTTAAGAGTTGGGGGTAGGTTACAAAATGCAAATATTGATTATTCTTATAAACATCAAATTATTTTACCTCCAGATTCAAAAATTACTCATTTGATAATTGAACAGGAACATAGAAAATTATTACATGCTGGTCAAAAATTAGTTTTATTTAATATCAGACAGAAATATTGGATTATAAATGGACTAAGGGTCATCAAAAGAATATTGTACAAATGTATAACTTGTTTTAAATTAAAGGCAAATACTGCTAAGCAACTGATGGGATCTTTGCCTGCCAATAGAGTAAATATAAGTCGACCTTTTCAAAAGATCGGTATAGATTTCGCTGGACCAATTTTAATCAAACAATCTCGTTTAAGAGGTACAACCACATCAAAGGGTTACATAGCTGTTTTTGTTTGCTTTGCTACAAAGGCTATACACTTAGAATTGGTATCAGATTTGACAACCTCAACATTTTTGGCAAGTTTTAAAAGATTTATTGGCAGGCGAGGTACCCCTACAGAAGTTTATTGTGATAATGCCAGCACATTTAAAGGTGCTAATAATCAATTAAATGAATTGTATAAAATGCAGGCCTCTGACACCCACCGGAGACAGGTATTAACACACTCAGAAAGATCTGGAATTAAATTTAACTTCATACCTAGCTATTCCCCGGTCTTTGGTGGACTATGGGAGGCAAACGTTAAAGCCACTAAATATCACCTGAAAAGAGTACTGGGAAGCAAAGTTCTTAATTACGATCAATTTTATACTGTTTTAGTTGAAATAGAACAAATTTTAAATTCACGCCCTCTTGTGCAAATGTCCACAGACATTGAGGACTTTTCTTATTTGACACCAGGTCACTTTTTAGCTGGAGAATCTCTAACAGGGATTCCTGAACAAAATTTTGCAATCAACATAGAATTAATCTAAGGAATCTATGCTAAGCGAGTTACTTTTGTAGAATATTTTTTATATTTCCAATTTTTTTATAGTAAGTAACTAAATAAAAATAAATTTAAAACCTTGTTTGTCTACTTTCATTATCTATTATAACTAAATAGTGTTTAAACAAGGTCATAGGGGCCCCATGATCCTAATGTGCCCAGGGCCTCAAATAGTTTAAAGACGGCCCTGGTAATATACCAGACGTAAAAATAAAGGCAGAAAATGTCACATTACTATGTCAGACCTGTAATACTAACATAGACTCAACTTTGCAAAAATTTTGGAAACATGAAGACGGCCCAGAGACATATAAAGAACATACCTTGGAAGAGAAAAATTGTGAAAATCATTTTCTATCTACAGTTAAACTAGAAGAAAATGGCTTCCGAGCGTCAATGCCCATAAAGGTCCCATTAGAACAGGTTAATGACACGCTAGGACAATCTTTATCACTTGCAAAGAAGCGTGCGATATGATTGCATGGTGGTCTATGAAGGAGTCCACCATTTCTAAATGCTGGGGCAAATCGTTGGGGAGTGGGATAATTAACCAACAACAATTTGCCGATGTACATTTCACCGACAAATACAAAACAATATAATATAAGAGTACTCAGATGTTGTTTTAGGATATAAAAATGACAATATTTATACAGGGCATCATATTTATTTCACATTATTTTTTTGTATATAAGGTATCTAGAGAGGAATGTAAGAAAAACTGATAGAATACGTATATTTTGTGGGTGGGTGGAATTGTCATGAAACTGTACAGGAAGGACTTCCAAAAACGAATAATTCTATAGAAGGATGGCATAGAGCGTTCGAGACACAAGTTTCTTCAGACCATCCTAATATATGGAAATTCATAAAAGCCATACAACGAGAACAAAGTCTGTATGAACTTCAGATTGAACAATATGTTGGAGGTCTAGAAGGCCCCCCTGCTCGTAAAAAGTACCGTGATATTGCTGAACGACTAGCAACTCTTGTAAGAAATTATGACGGAGGAAACTTTTCCACTTACTTGCGTGGCATAGCTCACAATCTTACATATTAAAACAAATGAGATTTGAAAAGAAAGCTTGCTATGGGTTAGTTGGAAGATATCGCGTTTCTGCGATAAACTTGCCCATTGCACAAATTTATTTGTCTGGTTTAAATTCTGCAATGTTTATTTCACAATCCATCAAGAATATCAAAAGGTTATGGGCCCAGGGGTCGTGTTAATAATAAAATCGAAAAAATAACAAGTATCATAAAGATACCAACAAAGGTTATGGATTCCCACAGTTAAAAGATGGGTTGAATTTCCAAAACTGGAAATATCGACTATTCCTCATTTTAGAAGAACACAGTTGAAAGAAGTGGTAACAAATAGCGAATATCAAGAGAGCAAGAGCGCAGATGCCAAAAATCAAAACGGAAGATGCACATGCAAAATCTCTGATAGCACGCGGTCTATCAGACAAATACATTGAATATATCAAGAAAGCAAATAAATCATATGAAATGATGAAGTGCATGGAGAACATATTTGAAAGAAAAAGTGCATTTAATAAACTATATATGAGGAAACAACTCCAAACCTTAAAATGCGGTATACATGAAAACCTGCAAGAACACTTTCTAAAATTTGAGCAATCGTAAATAAGTTACAAAATTTGAGCAATCGTAAATAAGTTACAAAATATGAGCATAAACGAAATGGAAGAATGTGACATAATATGACAAAATATGGCTATTAAAGGTAGAAAAAATATATCTGTGTTATATTGGGGAAATCAATAGTCAGATTTTTAAAAAGTCCAAGTCTCAAATTTTTTTGTTTTCCCTCCAAAGAAAGACAAATGCACCAAACACAGCATAGACATTATTCGCGTTTTGCCGCCTCCAGTGACATCAGTGCCCAAAAGACAGGAGGGATTCTAGTCTTTTCAAGAGAAATTTGACGATAATTTCCGATATTTTTTTTAAACATGCAGACAATTTACACAGATGGAGCTAGTCCCAAACCAAGATTGAATCTTGTATTATGGGTACTGACGTGACGATACACATATATGCAATGCACTAAACACAAATACATGTAACACCCGGGCATCGTTCAGGCAGTAGTCGAGTGATCACACAATTTGTATATTTTTATTTTTTATCGTTTTATCAAATTGGAAAACCATTGCTTTTTTGTCACGAATGGAAGTGGAAGACAAATTACCATGAATGGGAAATATTTGGTTCAGAGTGTAGCAGGTAATTTATTTTTTTACTTCATGCAGTATACACACATATTATTTTGTTTTAAAATACAGTTACGTTGTTACACGCTATTAAGTACATACCAATAAAAAAAACACTTTTTATTTATTTTAGATGGACGACAGATGCTGGTTACTTCTGAAATGATAGCAAATTTATCAGAAGTACGAAATGAAGTTCATTCTCAAAGAGGTTAGTTTTAAAAATCAATCCTGTGTTTGTCATTTTCATATTGCAGGAGTCTAAAAAACGACGTGCACCAAATGTTTAAAAAATGGAGACTATGATACTTTTATTCATTTAAGTGGGAGGTATCCAACTGAATTATGAATGTAAGATACTTAGTGCCATGCTATTCAATTTATCAATTATTGTTGTTTATTTCAAATGGGGGGCAGATGATGACGGCCAATCCAGATAGAAATTCACAAAATGGTAAGTTTATATTCATCAATAAATATTATTATTAATCACATTTTCACCTCGTGAGCTACAGTTATGATAATGTAGTATTAACATACGAGGGTAAAAGTGATTTACAATTGATTGGTGTGTTTATGATGATCAGTTTGAAAAGTGGCCGATATTAGAGGAAACGATGCACGTTGACCCATTGTCAGCAATGACAATTTATCGAACATGGCAAAAATGCTTTTGCACTTACGAGGGTGGGGTGAAAAGTTTCCGGCCTGACCAAGAGATGGCACCACTAGGTCTACTTTTGGAGTGGCGTCCTACAGTATCATTCCTACCGAGCTTGTACGTACAGGTTCAGCCCAATCGCTACGTTAGTTTGCGTTTGAGAGCACATCGCGCGAGACGCTTCCGTTGTTTACCTTAAAATGGAGAAATTGGAAAAACATGCTGTCATCAAATACTTCTATTTGAAAGGTTTTACACCAAAAAAAAATAAAAGAAGAGATAGATTCAACACTAGGAGACTCCTCCCCATCATATTCAACTATTAAGCAGTGGGTTTCTGAATTTAAAATGGGTCGTGTGAGCACCTCTAACAACCGTCGCTCAGGACGGCCCGTTGAGGTCACAACTTCAGAAATGATTGAGAAAATCCATAAAATAGTGTTGGAAGACCGCAGGTTGAAAGTGCGTGAGATAGCTGAGACCTGTACGATATCAGCTGAACGTGTGCGAAATATTTTGCATAACCATTTGAACATAATTTAAATTTATGAATTGTTTTACCAGATCTGTAATACTGCACGCCTCTGACACCAGCAACCTTAGTTGCTGTTTTGAGGTATTGTTTATAATTGAATAAATATATTGAATAAATATAAATATTGAATAAATAAACATGGAAAAGCTGTGTGCAAGGTGGGTGCCGCGTTTGCTAATGTTAGACCAAAAACTGTTTCGAAAAACCATTTCTACCGACAATTTGGCGCTGTATAGGCGTAATCCAAACGATTTTTTGCGTCGATTCATAACTGTTGATGAGACTTGGGTCCACCACTACACTCCTGAAAATAAAGAACAGTCAAAACAGTGGGTTGGAAAAGGGGAACCAACTCCAAAGAAGGCAAAAACAATTTAATCTGCAAAAAAGGTTATGGCTACTGTTTTTTGGGATGCGAGAGGAATTATACACATTGATTACCTTGAAAAGGGTAAGACTATCACTGGTCAATACTACGCAGAGTTATTACAACGTTTGAAGCACGGGGTACAAATTAATAGACCTCATTTGGCGAAGAAAACAATTTTGTTTCATCACGATAACGCACCAGCGCATTCATTGATTGTTGCCATGTCCAAAATCCACGAATTGAAGTTTGAATTGATGCCGCATCCTCCCTACTCTCCAGACTTAGCCCCCAGCGACTATTACCTGTTTCCTAACCTCAAAAAATGGCTTGGCGGTAAAAGATTTAAGAACAACGAAGAAGTTATCGAAGCTGTAAATCAGTATTTTGAGGAGCTTGACGAATCTACGTTTAAAACTGGCATAACTAAATTAGAACACCGTTATGAGAAATGTATCAGTGTTGATGGAGATTATGTTGAAAAATAAAGCATAAAATTTTTTTTAAAAACATTGTTTTTCTTGGTCAGGCCGGAAACTTTTCACCCCACCCTCGTTGTATGCAAGCAAAACATGGATCTGCTTGAAGAAGGATGAAAGTGGAATTCTTAAATGCATATGTCTACCATAATATCCAGTATATCAATGATAAATGTTTATTTCAGATGGGGCCCAGATGACTGCCAGCCCAGATAGAAATTCACAAAATGGTAAGTTTGTAATCATCAATAAATATTATTACTAATCACATTTTCACCTTGTGAGCTATAGTTATGATAATGTAGTATTAACACACGAGGGTGAAAGTGCTAGAGAGCGCTCTTAAAAAGTAAGTTCAAGATATGAAGATCTCGGGATTCCTGGTAGGTTAGCCGCTTAAGTTCACTGCGAAACTGGAAGATACTGATTGATAGTTCAACTAATTTAGCACGGAGTTCTTCAGTGGAATTAATGATGACACAATCTGTAATATGTTATTATTTATCACATTTTCATGTTGTGGTCTTTTTTGAAAGCTATAGTTTGATAGTATGGTATTAACACAACATAAACTTATGAGAACTATGTTACTGCACCATGTGTAGTGACATACATTCATCTGTAAAAAAAATTGTTTGATGCCCCGCATTACTTTATTCTCGTTGACTTTAGTAATTACTCAGAATCAGAACAAAATGCCGTCTATATCATTGCAATTCTTTGATTTATTTTGACTTAGTATCAGAATTCCTTAAGCCCTATTCTCATGAATTAAAAGATATCTCAATTATTTATTACAATTCATTTATTTTTTTAGGTTTGGATCTGCTTGGTGCGCGAGCGAATTGGACCAGGGTACAAATATTGCAATTAATTTCCTTATACAAAAAATACCAATCTTCGTTTAAATCAAGTGTGATTAGGAAAGAAAAAGTGTGGCAGAAAATTGTCCAAGAGTTACACCACCACTCAGCGAAAGAGGCTGAGAATAAATTCAAGTATCTCAAGGCCAGATACATTAAAAAAAAGATAATATGAGAGTGAGGAGTACTGGGGCATGAGCTATCGTGTTCGAATATTTTGATGAATTAGATGAGATATTCCGACACGATCCTAATGTGTCTCCAATTTCAACCGCATCCTCTTCTCGAACAGAAGTCGGAGGGAATTTTGAAGAACCAGAAGTAACTTCTCCGGTGGCTTCAGTACAAAGGGAGGAGACTCCAACCAGTAATCATAGATAAAAAAAAAACGAAATTTGAGAGAAGACTTGATCTGTTCGAAGAGGGATGTAAGCTGAGAGAGGAGGCAAGGGAGCGGAGACACAAAGAAATACTAGAAAAGCGAAGTGAAGCCATAGCAAAGTTTACAAATTATAATATGGAAAAATTTATCGAAAAATTGTAGAATATGTAATTTTAATTTCTTAAGTGTGATTAAGATTTTCTTACGAGTATTAACTAGCTTTCAGTATTTTAAATTTGATTACTTATTAATTATAATTTTAATGTTCTTTTTTTATATTTATTAATAATAATTTTCTTTCTTTGCTTATATGTGGTATTCACTGTGTCCGCATTTAGATAGTAGAATTCCAATATTTTCGATGTTTTTGGCATTCACTATGTGATAATTACGCGACATGATTAGAAAATGAGTTTAATTCACAATGTATTTAAATTATCACTTGATATAGTATTTAACAATGTATTTAATTCACAATGTATTTAAATTATCACTTGATCAAGTGATAATTTAAATACATTGTGAATTAAATACATTGTTAAATACTATATCAAGTGATAATTTAAATACATTGTGAATTAAATACATTGTTAAATACTATATCAAGTGATAATTTAAATACATTGTGAATTAAACTCAGTAGAATTCCATGTTGAAAAAAAAATAACAAATGTTTTCTTCTACTCTATGTTTTTTATTGGAAGAGACTCCTTTCGTCTTACAAGGACATGGATACAATGTTCTCATAAGACGAAAGGCGTCACTCCCAAAAAAAAAAAAAAACATTTTTTCTTTAGTTTCATTATATGTGGTAATTTTTTGAACGACTTTGAACATTGAACAAAAGTATATAGATTAGGTCAAAAGTAGATTGATTACCAACAAGATCAAAGGTGCGTAGATGTATGTATACTTGGCAACACTGGGAGCATTGCAATGACATTTGGGTCATAAAACGCTCAACATCGTTCACGATTATTCGGTATGACTTTCACCACTCACCGCAACTTCATGGTCGCTCAGGTCACTCGACGTCGAGCGATATTTATGCTGCCCGAACGCGACCCCAGACCCAGGACAATTTGTAGTGTATTATGGTGATTGTTTTTATTTTATATATTGATGTTTTTAATTTGACCATGTTTTTAATTAACTTTATTTTTTAGTTTTTTTAAATAGAGTGCTTGGAAATATTGTGAAGTGTTCTTACAACATATTGTAAGTTCTTTTTTATTAATACATGAGTTATATTCTTGTGGTTGTTATTTTAGATTGTTATTTGTTCATGATTGTTATATGTTGTCCACTGTCCAGCAATTAGGTTTTATAACTGTCAAACTGACAGTGGTATATTTTATTCAAATAAAATAAAATAAATGTACTTTGCAATACTATGTAGTATCTATTATATGTTTTTTTTTTTAATTTTATTCTTAATAAATATTTTAAACAGACTCAATTTATTTATTAATTTTAATACCATGAAGTATTATTTGTTCTTAATGTCTAATACTGGAGCCTTTTGTGTCAAATACAGGTGAAATTGTGACAAATACTGGATACCAATTCAATTAATTTAAAAATATTAAAAATGTGAAATGATGTGCGTGATAAATATAAATATTTGATTATATTTATAGGATAAAAAAAAAACGTAAGAAATATGAAGTGATATTGTGACAAATTTCTTATTGTATACAAAGACTGGTGCAATGAATTTTGTGTGCAAAACAGAAACAAGTCCAGCTTGATTCTTTCTACCTGCCCCCCACAAGGGAATTCCCATGACTATACATATTATTTATAATACATACTTAATGCCAGAGCGAAACTACCCAGTGTCGTCAGACACCATTTGTCAGCGTGTTCAGTTTTTTCAACAAAATTACATTTGCTTCTCATATGTCTGTTAACATTAAATTACTGCCATAAATGTCTGTGGATGATTACTATTAACCATATCTTTTAATGTTTTTTTTAATTAACACAATATCGTGGTAAATTGGTGCTGCTTTACTTTATCAAAATTTGTGATATGGATATTACAAAGTATATCACATTTTGACAGAAGTCATTGTCATTTTTCATGATTTTTATTACTTTTTAATATGCACATAAATTCAACATTTCCTTACAATATAACAAAACAATTTAGAACTTATAATATTTTCGCTTACCTGGAGCAAAACTATCAGCAGAATTTGAATTCTTAGAATCAGTTCTATTTTCGTTGATTTTCCCATCATGTTTTTCCGAAGTGGATCTAGAGATGCTTAATTGTGAACTTGTTTGCGATGACAAACTTGAATCTGTGTCTTCGTTATCTTCCATTATATTACTCGAATCTCTAATGCTTTGACTAGTTTGTAAAATTTCTTTGACATTATATTTGTTTCCTGAAGAACTCGCTTCGACATATGACTTAGATGTACCTGGCGTTGAACAGCTTATAGGAGATGGGATTCCATTCGACATAGTACTTTTAGATACCGTTTTTGACTCTACAATATTTTCACTATTATCCAATTGTTTTTTCGTAAATTGATAAAATCTTCTACGAGAACTTGGAACATTTATATTCTCATTAATATTTGATTCCCGAGAGGTTGAGACTCCTGAATTAGATGTAGTATTTACATTACTCAACTTTTCCTTGTTAATAACAGGGGTTTCACAATTTGTATTCAAACTTTTTCTTATAAACTTCATTCTTGGATTTTGAGATATCGTTGACGCAGCGGAAACTACAGAATTCGTCTCAAAACTATTTTCGTTCTTTAAACTTTTATTAAGAAACTTCATTTTACGACTTTGAGATACAGAAGTCGTTGATACCACAGAATTAGCTTCTGACGATGAATTATTATTATCATTAGCATCATTACATGCGTGGTCATCTTTAAGAGGAGATTTTGAGAAAGTGCCGTTGAAAAATTTCAATTTACTGGAGGTCGATACCATAGACAAAACAGAGCATTTGTCAGACTTTTTCTTTGCTAATTTTCTCTTCATAAACATACTATTCAAATCATTAGTATTCTGCTTATTAGAATTCTTGTCTTTAACTAAAGTATCATCACTATCGGAGACATTCGAAGTGGCAGATGTCTTTGGATTTCTTCCGGAAATAATGGAACTTTCAATATCTTCACAATCATAAATGGAAGCTTGAGACATGACTTCGTCAGACTGTTTTTTAACATTTGGATCAACTGGAATGCTTTTTATAAACGACATTATTTCCGGAGAAACAATAGAATCAGTAGATTTATCAAATGAAGTGTTTGGAGTTACATTAGAAATGTTGAGTTTCATATCATTTGTCTTTGTACCGCTACTTCTAATTCGTTGTACATCTTCTAGGTATCTCTGTACTTTATCTGTGTCTCTCTTCTGATGAGTGATATTTGCCCCAGCTGGTAGATAACACAACTTCATGTTGTATTTCTCATTATTTTGTTTTGAAGTTGAACCTGAGGCAGTTTGTTTTTCTTCGTCATCTGAAAGAAATGACAATTGCAATTATTAATAATTACATATCAAGGTATTACCGTCAAAATTATGCTACCAAACCTATGCAGATGTAGTGCTGACACGAGTGTTGGAAAAAGCTATTCCACTGAAGGATTTGTAATTAGCTCTTCTACCCTTTTATTTGACATCTTCATGCATCTTAAGACGAAAGAAAGCTTTCCGAAACAAAGCGAGAAGTATATTGTAATATGCAGATAGCTTTAAGACATTAGGTATAACCAATTCTGAGGTTGAAAAAGGCCTCGATTGAGACCTACAAAATATTTAATGATCACTAGGACTTTCCTAAGCTGAAAGTCATATTTTTCAAAAAGCAAAATGTTCACTAAAGGCATTATCTTGGAAATCTGGCTTCGAACAAATGTGTCTAAAAAAATTAAAATATTGGTATTTTCTTGATTAAAATAAATGAAAAAAAAAACAAACTAAAAATGATATTTTTCCTTTATATATAAGAAAAATCTAAGGGTTAGGCTTTTGTTGTATTAAACAGCTTATTTTATATGTAAAAAAGCTAATGAAAGCTATATAAGGTTGAAAAAAGATACACTTACGTTTATCTTCATTATTCTTGATTTGGAACGGAGTCTTGTCTTTGATCAATCGCGCACTACTCGTATCTTCTTCCTCAGCCACTCTGATGCACTTGTCATATACTTCTTCCATATTACGCAGCACTCTCTTTACATCTTTCGGATCACCTCTCTCTTGGAGATATTCTTCCAATTCATTCTTGTAATTATTAACCAACTGTCTGACACCAGTTTTGTCCTCTAAAGTTTTCAGATGTTTTCTGTAACTGTTGTTAGCGTATTGTAAGACTCTATCAATGACTATATCTAGTCCGTCACATTCAAAATCAAGAAAAACTGTTCCGTTTTTCAAATATCTCAGGAATCTAGATGTGCTTTTATACAACGCTCCTCTTTCTGATAACAATTTTGTAACGCTTTGGAATTCATCATCGATTATCACAAATAATTCACCAAATATGCATTGGACATTGTCGATAGTTGAAAAACTGAAAGAAATAAAACAGAATTATATTTTTAATTCAAATAATATTATATCATATCGACTGTGCTCAGGACAAAGGCATCAAACCACATTGGTCAAATTTTATAGGAGAAGCAAAAAACTGTTGGATAAAGAAAATTTAAAATTTTTGTCATTATTATTTTACCATCTTTTTGTAATGTAGTTTTTTTATCATGTCATAAAAATTTAAGAAAAAATATTCAGGAATTATCAAGTTATAAGCAAAAAATCAAAAAAAATGTTGATTAAATCCTTTGTCCTGACAAACTTTAGCAACATGTTAATGAGATATGTATGTCGCATGTTTGGGGTTATGTGGTTTGATGCCTTTTTCCTCGCCATAAAATTATGTCTGGATGAAATTTTTTGGTGTTAATGTCCTGTCTGTTTGAGTCCTTTGTCCTATTGGGTATTTGCAATTAAGTCCTTGCTAAAAAAAAGTATTTTGCTTTTTCTATAAAAACTAGACTTTTGTGGATTGAATCCTTTTACCAGAATGTGTACAAGACACAAATGATTGACTTCAAAACATAAAACAACTTTTGCCAAAATTGTGGTTTGATGCCTTTGTCCTGAGCACAGTCGATATTAAATTGGTGAGCTTATTGCCACATTGTCGTTGCGTATTCAATAAGTTTTTTTTATTTATTTATATTCAAAAACTGTAGCATAAATTCAAAAACTGTATCTTGAAATTACTTGTTTCCTGGATATTTTAGAAGTCAAAGAACTCCTACTTATCCAAACTTTTTAAGCTAATTTTACTGAACAGACCCAGGGTCGATACAGGGATCCGTTGGACAAAAGCATGTCCATATTTATGCTTTTCTTTCGTGAGCTCAATTCAAAGTGCTTCTACCAGTGGTGTGAGTTATTTTTGAATATTTCAATATTTATTCTTTAAGGTTGATTGTCTGTAATATCATATCAAGAGTGTTTAAATAATTTCACAAGTGTTAATAAACACTGAAATCTAGAATATTCATTAAAATAGCTCTCTAGATGAGTTGGTTCTATAGTCTAGCTTCATGGACAGTAAACGAAGAAGTGAAAAACTCCGCATAGTGAGAGTGAATTGTAAAAAGATCATAGTATATACAACAATAACATAAAATAAACAATAGAACATAAAACAAAAGAGAAGGAAAATAAAAAATGATTAAAGATTTACAGTAATACTTATGTTAATTCAAAATATTAAATACATATTAGAAATTTTATAACTTGAAAATGAAATTATTTTATTTGGTGAGCAGAAGGCAGAGGTGTCTGGAAAGACATACTTTAGGCGTTCAAATAGTATTCAAGAGTGTATAATTTTAAATTAATCCTTACTTTTCTGGCATAACATGCTTGGGCAGGAAATATACTCCTTGTGATGTGGAAGCTATTTCTCTCAACAGCCGACCACCCGCGGGCATCCACCGTGTTGAAGAGTACCTCTGCACTTGGCATATTGGCTCCACGGGTTTGATATCAGTCGGAAACACATTAATAAGACCAGCCTGAACAATGTGGTGTTCTTCGGAGTCATTGCTTGAACTTAAGATAGGTTCTATCCAAAATATATGAGGATTGAGGACATCTATTAGATTCACACCGTACGGTTTCTCCGATGATGCTGAAAAAATGGTAAATATGAAAAAGAATTACTTCTAAGTTAGTTATGTGTTGTCACTGTTGGTCCACTGGCTACCCCACTTGTAGAAAATGTCATGATGGCATGAATGAATACATAAATGAACAAATCAGTATAATGCATAAAGAACATAATTATAGTCCAAAATAAAATACATTTTATACTTTTTCTCATCTCTATCCACCTATACCAACATGACATATCCCATATGTGGAGTATCCAGCATTTTAAGTGTAGGTATAGAATGAACATAGAAGTTTTCATCTCCGTGCTGAAAATAAATAAGATAATATTCATAATAAATGGCACATCACATTGCAAAATTCAAGATGTCATATTTGCGACTTTTAACAAACACCTGCCTTTCTAAAGGAGCATTGTCGAAACTCAAATCTCCTACTCTTATTAAATAATTTTTATTCAAATTTGTATTATTGTTATGCACATGTTACAAAACCACAAACCTTACTGATGAAAATACTATACTATACCCTCACGCCATGTCCCAGGAGGGGTAGGCAGAGAGAACGGAACGCCATATAGATCTATCCTTACATACTTCTTTCGCTTCCTCTACATTCATCCAGTTTCTCATACATGCACGCCGATTTCTCTTACTCAGCACGCGTCCGTCCTTAAGAATTTGGTCCACGTGATCAAGCCACGTGGTTCTTGGACGTCCGCGCTTCCTCACACCCCTTCTTTCAGATAAATACATCCTCTTCGTCATCCTTTCATCTTGCATTCGCTCAACATGTCCAAACCATCTCAACTTGTTTACACGCATTCTGTCCACAACACTCCTCACACATCCGCTCATTCTCCTGATATCCTCATTCTTCACTCTATCTCGCAACGTTTTACCAACCATTCTTCTCAGTGAACGCATCTCACTCTCATCCTTTTTCAACCACGTCCAAGTTTCGCTTGCATACATAAGTGTCGGTACCAGGATGGTATTGTGCACTAGCATTTTTGCCATGTTCGACACACTGCTATTGCTAACAATGGGTCGAAGTGCACCATTCACTCTAGCACCGGCGACTTTTCTTCTTTCAATGTCCTTGAAAATACCTGAACATAACTCAAATATTCTATGGTTATCTTCAAACCCATACTCCAACAATAATATAGAGTAATTCGATAAATGTGAACAAATGTTGACGAAGTTTAAACAAAGGATAATGCTTGGCTTTCCCAGAACACGAGAATACATCTGGTATTTTTGAAACGTCTCTAACACAATGTTTACATCTAGTTAAGAAGACCTTCTCAGTCATTTTCAGAAGCTTTAACAATGATTATATACATGTTTATTTTATTAGTATAGCATATACCAAAAGGTGTTTCTATAAACTTATGCCTTAATTATATTTTTAATGTGGATCGTCTGTCTGGTGAAATACAAACACCGAATATTGTTTTCGCTATCTTACTCTATACAAAAGACTGAATTACAACGAAATTAAACCAAACAATAAGTGAATAAATAACTTACTTATCATTTCGGAGATACTCATTTTTGCAGATTCACATTTATATGGACTTCTTTACTGATAAACGCAACACACCTCGTGAACCAGACAAAATTTGACGAAATTTACGTCGAACGTTCGACACGAAAATTTATTTTGAACCATAGACAGAAGTGTTGCTCTCTTATAAAAATTTTGCTAAGATCTGAAACTCCAGAGTTAACCAACCCCCGGTCCGCTGGCCGATCACGTAATTTTTCCATTGTAATTGTAATGTATTGTAACGTATTAATAATTAAGTCATAAAATTGGTATCACGTAAAGCCATAAAAGGCATTACAATTACTATTACAGGACCTTACAATCAATCTCAAGGTTAAAACATTGGTACACTCGCAGCGTAAATTACCGATACCAGCGGTCTTTTGTGCCAAATTGTGCAAAAGTAATATATTTCATGGACAACGCAAGTTGTTTAGCCAATTACCAAAACAGAAATTCTTGATTGTGATATTAGCACATTATTGTGGAATTTGACGCGATTTCAAACTGTTTTTGGTTCACTGTATTCAAATGCGGACAATTTTGTCCCTTGGGGTGTATCGTTATTTTTATTTTTTGTTGTATGTCGGCAGGCAAGCTTTGTGCGTTTGCGCATAGAATGCTTTAGTACGCATTGGCGCCACTTGTTGGCGGGTTGGCGGTCATTGCCGTTGTTGTCGGTTTTTTCTTCCGCAAATTCCAATAATATCACACCAACACAGAAAAAACCTACAACCAAAATTCGGTAATATTAAATATTATGTAATAATTAGCCAAAAAGCAAAATCATCGTCGAGTTTCACAAAAAAAATCTTTATAGAGCTTTCTTACTTTCTTCTTACGTAAGTTTTTACACGATAACACTATACACAATGTGATAACGCGAAGAATACAAAAACAACAAAAACGCAACGCCAATTCGATAATATGAATTATTTAATATTCATTAATTGCCAACACACAAAAATAAACGTCTATCCTATTTTTTCAAGACCATCCACTCATTTGTGAGTGATTTAAGTAAAATAAACGTCGTGTTTCACTGATAGAAGCATCTCTCGAGACGCTTCTATTAGTAATAGTAATTTTATTGCACTTCGACTATTATTAATGGTTACGTGATCGCTACATTCTAGCAAGTCCATACAAAAAAAAACCTTGGGGTGCAATAAAATTATCAATAGCGATTTTGAAGTGTCAGATGGGCTTAGGTGATCGCAAAAACAATTTGACAGTTCAAAATCGCTATTACTATAATAGTAACGAAGTTACGTGATCGGCCTGCCGATCGATTCATTAATCGATCGAGGTTTAATAATTTAACCACGGTCTGCTTAGGATGACACTTTGATTGTTTACCTTTAAGGACCTTTTTTAAGTATCAATTTCCCAAAATTTGATAATTTCCCTTGAGTAACATTCATATTGTTTATAACCTTGATTATCCAGAGTCGATTAGATGTTTTAAATTATTTTTATATAGATATGTAGTATTTTACCTGGAGAAGAAGAATCTGGTAGAATTTTGTGGATTTTTAAGCACAAAATTAATTATTTGCGTTTTTCATACGCGTATGACATGTCACAATTAGTATATTGTAGTTTACGTTTGGCTAATTATTGTAGGTTAAGTAGCATTCACATTGGATGATCATCCAGTGTCAGGGTCAAACCTGTTCATTGAAAGTGAACACGTTCGCACTATTGTTCACCTTGTTCATCTTATGTTTTCACTTTTCACTGCCATGTCAACACTCATGGTCATGTTGTATGTAGTTTGACGTATTTTCGTGAAAGAATAATAAAAAAATGAAAAAGAACACTTATTGGAACAGAATGCTTGGCGAAAAGAAGTGTGATAAATCGCTAAAAATATTGAAAACTTCAAAAAATGACCAATTACGTTTATATAAATGTAAAAATGATATATTTTTATAAAAATGCGAGAAAGGGTCCATAAAATGTAGGATACACCACACGCTTTCGCCAACCGTTCTGTCAAAAATTCGTAGATTTTTTGCTTTACTTTTCTAAACGAGTCAGGATTCTATATAGGTTTCGTATAAAATTCTGTGTAAATACAAGATAAAACATGTTTATGGTCGTTTCAGTGAAAGGAGCTTTCATCAAAATTATGTCGGGTGGTAATCGTTTTCATCCGTCATCGCTAGTGATCACTGTTGATGGACCGTCTGTTCACACCTTCTCGTTTTGGAGGATCATCCGGAGATTTTTTAATTAATAAATACATGCTAATTCGTTGTTGACTGTCATTATGTTTTCTACAGAACCATTTTCCCAGAAATTGGTGAAATATATAACTTACTGGCAATACTGATTCCATAGAGTTTTTTTTCGCAAAAAACTTAACCAAAAATTAAAAAAGGCGGGAAAGTCTTAAAAGCATTGTGGAGGGTACGAAAATATATTTTAGATCTTGACTATCTACCTATATTTTTCTTTGCGATAGGTACAATATCACCTTAATATCAGATATTTTTTTGGTTTGGAAAATTAAAAAACTCTTTGAAGCATATTAAATTTTGTTCAAAGGGATATTATTGTACCATGTACCAGTCTTTTTTATAATTTCTTTTAAAAATAGTGAACTTTAATTCCTTACTTACTTTTTCTTTTGATGTAAAAGACTTAGATTGCAATACATGGAAATCATGTAAATTTGGGTGTATCGCCAATATTTGAAAACACACTATTTTTTTATTATTATTTTATTATTTAGATACAAATTGATAGAAATACAAACAAGTAAAAATAAAAGAAAAACTTGCATAAAATTATTTGCACAATATTAAGTCATTGCATTCTCAAATAATTCCAATAGTTGTAAGATTTCGAATCAATATATTGTTTGCGATATCGTCAAAAACAGTTTTGATGTTATTGGTGTCCGTTGCAATAGTGAAATGATAATAGCATTCTCGCGGTCTTCCTACTTCCATTCGTAATCCATTCAAAGTTGCCGTTGAATCAGATGGTCTGCATTGTGTTACTTGCTGAAAATTAATGTCACAATTTTAGAAATCAAATAGTTTTCCAAAGAGTAATCTTATGTATATATCAAAATTTTCACAGCTGTAGAATGGGGTCATTGAGAAAAATGTGTTGTTAAGTCTAAAAGACAGAGTGTATAATAGTGAAATTTATGAGAAGATTGTGGAATGAAAGCTGAGGTAATAAGAAGAATGAAAGTGAACAAAACTACAGAGGTTTGGGCACATGGAGAGAATGAATGAGGACAGAATGAAAAGAAAATATATTTAACTGAGAGGACTGGTGCTCGGAAATGTGGCCATCCAAAGATTAAATGGCAAGATTATATAAACTAGATCCTATAGGACGGAGGTTTGTTGAGTACATTGGATGGGAGAGCATGCATGAGGTATTATATGACAATGATGGAAATGAAAAATGTATGCAAGAATAAAAGAAAGTAGTGTTTGAACTGTTCTCCCTACCCCGATAGGGTAGTAGCGTAATGGTGATGAAAATTCATAATAATGACATTGGTGCTTATACTTTGATAGCAAATCAAAATTAGTTTTGATGTTAGAGTTCATCGGTAGTCTGGAGGTAGAGTCTCGGCCTTGTGAAGAAGGGGTCCGTGGTTCGATACCAGGTGCTGGCAAACTCCCCTTTCACAACATAAGCTTTTAGTAGCTTATTATAAAAGGTGTATAAAGTTGTATTTGGGTTTATAACAAACAAAACCCAAGTAGGTTTATCTTTTTCTTTTATTTAAAAAATAGTGTTAAAATATAAAGATAAGGAACGCAAACGAAGAGATCAATAATCTTGATTACAAACTATAAAATGGGCATTCAACATTTTTATTATAACCTTACCACAATTAAACTTTTAATAAACATTTTGGTTCGAGTATATTCGTCTTGTTTGCCTTCAACCATAAATTTATTATATTCGGGAAAATAATTTCCAATACACCGTCCTTCCTTTACTTTCTTTTCTAAGATATCTTGTTTATTCAAAAATACAATGAGGCCAGCATCTAGTAGAAACCTTAAAAAAATAAAATCAGATATTTAATAATAGACGCTGTATTATAAACTATTTTTATATAACTTCTAATTTCATATTCAGTAATGGAACAAGCACATTCCAATTTCAAAACTTTATTACACCATAAAATTTGATGAATTCAGAATTCAAAATTCAATTTTAAAATGTTTCTATGACTGCCAAAATTTAAAAAAAAGAACTCATTTATTCTTTTGAAGCACAATTTTGAATTTAAAAATTAAAAGAAAATATTCTCAACAGAACATTCATCATTATAATAATAAGTAAAAAGTGTTTTAAAACAAAATTTAGTGATTTTTTTTAGTAAACCTGCTTTTCCAAACATCTTCAAACAATGATAGAGCTTCCTGTAATCTGTTCTGTGAATTATCTTCCCTTAGAGTTTGGTCAAAATCACTTGAAGCTACCAAAAACCATACAGCATGGATACCTTCAAATACCTGATATGAACAGATACAATTAAATAAATAATTTAATCAAGTAATATATGGATCCTGAAATGGTTGAAGGAATAATGAATATTTTTTTTCTTACAACTGTTGTGATAAAACATTTGTATTTATTTAAATAAAGTAGTCCCCACCTGTATCCATTTTTTTCGTTCACCTCTTTGACCGCCGACATCAAAAAGCCAAAAACCTTTTTTAACTTTTGATACCTACATAACAAAAAATAATAAAAATCGGTAGGTTGTGTGGTTTTCAAGAAATAAATTATCTGCATAAGAAATTAACATCTGAATAATTTAAATTAACATAATTTATTTACCGTTGCCATAAATTCTATTTTCTGTATTCCAGTAGTTTTCTGTCGGCACTGGAGTATATCTGCATCATCAGGGACGTATTGGGGTTTTCTTACTTTGTCCAAATGTGATAAGAAACTACGAAATTTAACATTATACAAATTATTAATAAAAAAAGATAAGTACTCATTTATTCATGATTGAGAGTAGTGATGTGAGAAGAGAAAATTCTCCAAAGAAATTTCTCGAGAACGAGAAATTTCTCCGAGAATTTCTCCTCTGATGGAAGAGAAATTTCTCCATAATTTTTCTTAGTGGTATTATGACCTTTCGCCCAGTACACTTCGCAGCCAACCTGATTGATCCAAAAATTTGTGGGGCTGATTAAGGCCCAAATCAGAGGTTATTAACAATTTTTTCCATGTACGTACCTGTAATTTTTTTTAAACTTAAATATGGGCATGTGGGGTGTCAAACATCAAGATTTTTCATCAGTTATTAGAACTTTTTTCTATGTTGGTACCTAAGATTTTTTTGTTTCCATAATTAATTGTAGCCATATTGGTGATAAATTGTCTCAACATTTGTACATTGTTATTGATTGATTGAATAAAGTATTTGTTATTATTAGGTATAGTGTTAAATAAAAAATAAAAAAATTCTCCGAAAATTCTCTACTTCAAGATATTTACCGAGAAATTTCTCAGTAAATTTCTCGAAAAATTAATTCTTGAGAATTCCACAACACTTATTGAGAGTAATAATTCCTTATGAAAGGATGTAATAAGTATTTTTTCTAAGGGCCAATTTAATTTTTGACAAATGATTATCTCACTTTTAGCTGTGTTGGCACTTGTGGACCTTTACCCTGAATTGAGGGTTTGTACAAAATGCATACATAGTGCAATGAAGCAATGTCTTCCAGTAAATCTAATACAATGTTTGATATTATTATTATTATCTTAAAAATGTCACCCTACACTGAGACCATGACAGCTTCTGGCCAAGGTGACCTCAGCACGAAAAAGTATAACATAAAAATACAATTTATAGAAAGCTTAGTATTCCTTTACAAATAAATGTTTATCTAAATTAGTACTATCTACCATTAGAGGGGTGAGGGGTTGATTGTTACGGGTAAGGAAGTTGATGAAATGATTTAATTTTATGTTTGAATGTGCCAATAGATGAAGAAGACCTAATATCATTGGGGAGGTTGCAGATTTTGATAGTATGTATAGTGAAAAATGACGAGTAAAAAGATGTACTGCGAGATGAAAATACTAAGGAGCTGATTATTTTGAAACTTTAGCAGTACACCATGGGAGGAGAGAGGAACAAATCATTCAAAGAGATGTATTATAAAATGTTTGAATAAATGATAGTAACTTAATTTTAACATGATGTTAATATTGCACTTACTATTCTGCACAGTCAATCAACTGAAACTCATTGGATCTTCTTAGACATTCTTTGATTGCCGGATCTCTCCAAATCGTTTCAACTAGGTCAAAATATTCCTATAAATAAATATTAACAATGTTTTGTATTGAAATATTCTATATTTTGTAGTGTAACTTTTTGGAAATGCATTATAAAAGATAATTATAAAATTAAGAACAGTGTTTGATTACACTATGAGAATTGTTTATTTGTCCATGGGAGAGGAAGGGTGCAACACTTAATGTGTGAGTTGGAAAAATTCAATGAATAATTTGAAAACTAAGTATGTAGTTTAATATTGTATTGCCCATACATTTAGTAAATAGCGAATTAAATAAAACAGTGTTTTATTCTACTATTGATTTATTCGACGAGAGAGACGTCTTTCGTCTTATTAGGACATTGTCAATCTGATTTTGAAAATACAACAATATTCATATATATAAAAACAATGTTTACAATAACAATGATAAGAAAATATTGTATAATATTATAATGTACGTTTGCATCAGAAAGTAATAAGATGAAAGACGTCTCTATCATTGAATAAATCAATAGTAGAATAAAACACTTGTTTTATTTATTTTGCTATGAAATTCTGCTACCTAAACACCGACGCAGTGAATGAATTTAGTAAACAATTTTTGTATACTTTGCAGAGTCAAATATACGTGAAAAAACATCTTAAATGATTTAAACATAACATAATTAATACCTATACTTTTGAAGAAGTGAAAAATGCAACAGCTGACTTGCACGGAGAATATATAAAAACATCTTCATAACAAACGCTGAGATTTACAATGTATTTAGTTTTATCACTGTAGTTGGAAAATAATACCATTAGAGAAAATATTGTATAATTTCCAACACAAGAAGCATCTTAAAAAATCAAGTAGACAAAGTTTTGATTTGATTTATAATATCTTTAGTTATCTATTTAAATAAGTACCCGGTTCAATCAGCAAATCACTACATGACAATAATTAAACTATTTAGTTTACATTATGTACTAATAAGTAATTTACAACAATAAGTATGTACCTACTTAGCGATTTACAATTATTGATTTGATGTATTAAATAATAAGTACTTAGCAGTATTGAGAAGATAAAACACAAACAAGTGGTGTCACAGGAAGATAAAGATTTTGATAATTACAAATCACTAATGTCGAGTATTCTATCCTTCTTTTTCCAATTTTTTATTTATTTATTCTTTTTGCACATCATCATTAAATAACAATGTTAACCAAACAATACATTATTAAGAATTTTACCAAATAAAACCATACAAAATTTAAAATACTAGGATGATAAGCAGTGCAGACACTTATAGCAGATCCAAGGATCGAAGGAAGGAATTGGTGACTATATGATTGTATTACTATTTTGTTGAGAGATAAAAGGACAAACCAGTGGATTAGGGAGAAAAACAAAGTCACTGACATAGTAAAAAAATCATAAAGAAAGTTCTGCTACCCCAATATGTAAATTTTGATGGTAATAGAAATATTATAAATCTATCAAAAGCCTGCCATTTTAATAAAAAGGTAAGGTGTTGTCGCATAGACAATCAGTATATCAGTGTCAATAGAAATGGATTTTTGTAAAAACGATGGGCCAAAAATTATTTATGACACTAATCTGTTATTAACTGATATACTTAGTAGGCTTGCTGGAGTGGTAAATGAAAAGAGGCAGAAAAAATATTGGAAGGTCTCTGGATTGATGGCTGGATGATGTAGGGAAGATTTGTGGGAAAGAAGTGTATGTAACAAGCCAAGCAGGACAGAAGAGAGTGGAACATTATAAGGCAAGCTTATTTATTTATTACTATACAACATTAAAGTGTCGTTTACGTGCCAAAGCACCTCAAATACACTGTACAATTTATCAATTCTAGGACATTAGATCTACGTCATAATATAAATAAATAAATATAGATTAAATTAGAATCTTGGATACATTAAGAAATCCATGCAGAAGTATTTGTGTCGCTGAGTTACGAAATCCGCTATAACACATTTTAACAAAAATTGAGTTATATATGTCGTAGGATTCGTAATCGAATTGTCTATAACTTTAGAAAATTGTTTACTTGAAAACATTCACCATTTTTTCAGAAAAAAATAAATAAAACGAGGTTGAGAAACGAAACCCACTATATCACTTAATGTCCCTTTCAATATCCCCTATAACACAACCAACCAATAAGAGTCCAGTATTTTCAAAAAATCAATATGGCCGCCGGTACAAAATTGTTCTTATCTGGTGAGTTTGGCGTTCTGGGTTCTCTTAAATAATTGCAATTTAAACTGATTCATAATGAGTGATCAAGATTTTAATGTTAAAAAATGTAAAGAAAATAGAGAAAGGAAAAAGATAAGTCATACAGGAAGTTGAAAAGTTTACTTACAACGCCAAAAACGGTAAGTAAATATTGACATATTTTGAGTGAATTTCGTGCGTTTTGCTGTATTTATTCAGTGGCGCGCAGTTCTGATGTGACATAGGTGAACACTTTTTTTTTATCATGCTATTTATGAAATAAAAATAAATATTATTATGATGAAATAATTCAGGTATATTATCATTTATTGAAAATAAATCTGCATAAAAAATATATGCATAATAAATAAAATGTCTCCGAAACATTTTTGTGCCTCAGCCAAAGTCATCAATTTTTTTATGTACAATATAGATTATCATTTCTTTCACGTAATGCGAATTCTTAATTGATGTTTAAAATCACTTTTTTTTGTAAGTTGTATAATCAAAACTAAAATTGTATGCCTTTCGGTACTTAATAAGACGTATTTATTTTGCCGACAAAAATAAAATAAAACCGGCAAAAATAAAATCTAATTCGAATACAAAACTTTTCTAAGGGAAAAAATACTCGAAAACGGGTGGGGCCAATTTACATTTGAATTAGATTTTGTTTTTGATGGTTTTATTTTTTGCCGCCAAAAATAAAATTTACTTCGAATATAAAATTTCCTAAAGTTTCGTACATATTACTCAACAACGGGTGGGGCCGCTTAAGTTTGATAGTTGCAATTTTTTTCCTATAAAAAAAGTTTTTGAAAAATTTGGTGACCAAAAAATAATTCTACATACGGCAACAATTTCCTCAAGTTTCGAAAATATTACTTTTTCTGTAGAAAAAAGCAAGTAATAAAACGTATTTTGTTAATTCATTTAAATTTACGTTTTTATTGAAATATAAATACTCATGCTTTATTGATATAAAAAAATAATTGTTAAAATAAAATATCAGCATTTTAATTTATTGACGCCACTGGAATAAATCATCATGTTGCACTTAAATGTAGTTCTAACAAAATCCACTATATCATCCTGTGTGTCTTACGAAACCCGCTTTAACATCATGTGCCTATCAAAAGCCGACACGTGAAATTTTATTTATACAAAATGAACCGTCTTTTTTTATTTAATCACAAAATTTATTTTAAAAATAAATTGTTACACCAATCTTACAATCAATAAAGTTATTTTATTTCAAAAAAGTTTGCTTAATACTTAAATAATAGTTTTTATCGATTTTCTCTGTATTACAAAAATGTGTTATAGCGGATTTCGTAACTCAGCGACACATTTATTGTATTACATTAAATGATAGGACACAATATGTATCAATGTCAAGAATGAAAAATAGAATACAATATTCAATAAACCAAAAGATGTATTTTCAATATATACAAAGAAAAACTCAAAATGGCTAAAGAAGAAGAAAAAATCATCGAATTGAGCCAGTAAAATGACTTCTTATAGTAGAAAAAAATAGTTGAATTGAGTCAGTAAAATGACTTCTTATAGTAGAAAAAAATAACTGAATTGAGCCAGAAAAATGACTTCTTATAGTAGAAAAAAATAACTGGATTGAGCCAGTGAAATAACTTCTTACAGTAGAAAAAAATAACTGAACTGAGCCAGTAAAATGACTTCTTATAGTACAAAAAAATAACTGAATTGAGCCCGTGAAATGACTTCTTATAGTAGAAAAAAATAGCTGAATTGAGTCAGTGAAATGACTTTTTATAGTAGAACAGTGAAAAATTTATAGAAAGTGAATGGAATGGGTCTTTGAGTGTCTTGTAAAAGGCAAAAATATTTTTAAAACATCACATACAAACCATCGTAAGTAAATAATTTAAATAGAATCATTTTACTGATAAAGCAATAGGATGGTCTATTTTTAACAACTGTTATCGATAATTAAATAAATATTTTAGATACTAAGTGTGATGCATCAATTCAATCTGACATAATTCATGATAAATAGGTGCCTATTAATGTCTTCATTTCAGAGAACCATAATTTTATTAGCCACTTTTTTAAATACTGCACTTAATTAATACTGTAATTAAACTATACAGCCAGAAAAAAATAGACATAGTTTGAAATCATAGTTCTTCGTAACAAAGTTAGTAATATGCAACTAAACAATGTGGGTTTATTAATATATCGCTCTAGAGATGGACGCTCCATTAAATGGTGCCGAATGACTCATCCGACATACATACATGTATGGAAATCTCAACCATGAATGTTGATGTACTCATACAATCCGTTATGCGTGTATGGTGCCCCCGATGCTAGTGTTTACTGATATCACGCGCCACGTGCATTGTTTTAAAATACATAAATATCGTATTATTCTATGGTGCTTGGTGAGCATTATGATCGGGATGTTTCTCGCATTACGCTCAGTAAGTGTGTAATGTTTTTTTTTAATGCTTTTTATATTGTTAACATGTCTTGGCGAAAAGGCTTTCTAGCTGTCATGCCGATATATGGTTATTATAGCTATAAATAAATAAATGTTTATTTTAATAAATGTTTATTTTCACATGCTTTGGATTTTTAAACGGTGTAGTTTTTATGTGTAACTTTTTGTCTAGTTTTCTTCTTCGTGTTTGGTGTATTTGTATCATTGTATTGGTAAGGTGTAGCGAGTCTTGATTAGTTCATGTGTTGTAACATAATATGATATTGTTGTTGTATTTGTAAGAAAAACTGTATGACTCTGATACAATAAAATAAAATAGATGATGTTATAATATGTAATAATGTTTCCATTCCAATTTTAAACTTGACATTTTATATTAATAAACACTTCTAACAATTGTATGGGTTATGACTTACAGAGGATTAGCTAACTTTGGTCCCTCACTTATTTTAGCAAAGCAAGAATAATGTGATTCAAACTTTGAAATACATATAAACACTTACTTCAGTAAATATCGGTCCAACATGCTTCACTAAACTGGCTGCGTTGACAGTCGCTGGTAATGGCTCTATTCCTAAGAGTTCTAAATTGTCAAACAAATCAGTGATAGACTCGTGTACATTACTTCTTATTTGCAGTACCCGCTCTAATCTCTCTCTGAAATGATACAAAAAATTAAATTTATATAAAGGGTATATGGCTGCGTGTCTTGATACCTAACCAAGACTCAAGAGTAGAAAATAATAAGTTTCAAAATAAGTGTCTTAGAAGGATTTTAAAACATTCCGATATACAATGCTGAACATGAATATGAGTGTTTTAACTCTATGTTTGTTCAAGCGTCTTAGAAGGATTTTGGATGTCAAATGGTATGAACATGTCACAAATGATGCTATGCGCCGACGCACCCGGCAGAGATCTGTAATCTCCGTAATACAGGAGAGACGACGGTCCTAGCTGGGACATGTTCTGAGAATGCCCAATGATAGTTGGCCAAAAAGAGCACTGTTCTTCGGTCCCCAAGGGTTCCGTCGGCCCAGGTGTCCCTCTTTCACAATTCACCCTTTCCTATGATATCGACATCAGAGCGCAGGGAATGTCGTGAAAAGAGGTGACGCAATTGGCACAAAGACACTCTGAATGGAGGAGGCTGGTTTCTGCCCTGGGGCCTGAGTCAATAACACACTTTCGCATCACGTTCCCGCTCCGTTAGCATTCGGGTGCAGACGATGTTGCGCCAAAGTGTTAATTTTCGTAACTATTGTGCATATCTTAGCAACGAAATTGACACTTGCTTGCAACTTCGTCTATACTCGAACGTTAACGGAGCGGGAACGTGACGTGAAAGTGTGTTATTGACTCAGGCCTCTGTGCTCCCGAGAGGAGCATTGAGGGCGATGAATGAATGAATGAATGTTCAAAGGCCATCAACTTGTTTATGAGTGATCAGAGTGTGTTTTTATTCAAAGAAACAATAAAATAATCAAATTGTATGTACATGAAACTTATCTAATAATGAAAAGTATAATTAAGTATTGTCCATACATCACTCATTTTGGGTAGATTTTCCGGAAAAAGATAAATATTGTAACAATAGTTAAGAATGTACATCGACAAGATATTTTAATGCATTCTGGTGAGTGCATTCTGTTGTAAAGATAATAAACAGTAAATTACATGTTTGTTCAATAATGTTATACCTTAGATTAGTTGATAACACATCATAAATATGTGTCATAATATTTTTATAAAGATCTACATATAGGTGAGTGAACTAAGGTTGTGAATTAATGTTTATTTAAAAATATATTAATTGTAAAAAGTTTGTTGATATGCCAAATAAAAACTTTTTTGTTTAGTAGTAGATGGCCAGTGTGGCACGCAGGTGACAATCTTGCCTTTGAGTCATAAGGTCCCAGGTTCATTGCTCATGTGAATTGTCTGTATATGTATAAGTAATGTTTCGTTGTACAGTGTAATTACATCTTCTTTTTGTTTCACTCTTTATCCTTCCTCTCAGTAGCACAGAGTAGAAAGAACAGCCCCCTCCTTTCTTCGCCAGTTAAACACTTCATTTCTGACACTCTTATGTCAATGTCGAAGAAATGGTCCATTGTGAACAAGCTTCATTCAGGCCAAGATAATTATTTTAGGCTATCATTTAAACGATCAGCATAATATTGATGTTATGTTCAGCAGAAAAATGTATTCTGCCGACAAATATATCATATTGATATGCTACTTATGCCCAGCGAGAATATTATATTTCTATTGCAAATAATATGATATTGTAAAACTCTAAATTTAATCGACCGGCAAAATTATTATTTGACCGGCATAATGATTATTTGTCCAGCAAAATAAATAAATGAGCAGCAAACCGTGAGCTAATTTTAATTAAACTTGTGAAAGCTAATTTTTTAATCTTGTTCAAATAATAAATCTTTGTATGTAGCATCTTTTTATGTGATTTTATATGTAGCATCTGAATGAGCGACACTAGCGTTTTTCGACATTTCAGTTCGATATTTCGTTAATATAGCAAAGCGAAAACTGGCATAATTTATTCATCATTAATTAGGTAAGAAATCACAAAAACTTCATGTGGATCCGAAGGTAAATCGGTGTGTGAAAAATATTGTTTATCTAATATTTTCTGCCGGTCAAATAATAATTCTGCTGCTCAAATAATAATTCTGCTGCTCAAATAACGATTCTGCTGGTCAATTAATTATTTTGTTGTGCGAGTATTTATTAAGCTGTTAAAATTTGTTAATTTGCCGATATAATCAATTTTGTTTGTAAAACAAGTGTTGTGCTTATTTTTTATTTATTGCCGATGAAAACATTGTTTGCTGTGCAAATGACTTAAATGCTGATTTTTTCTTGCCAAACAAATGGATTAATAGCCGAACAAATAATTAGTTCCCATTATTTTATAATTTATTTAAGATTTCCATCTTGTAATTGAAAAAACGGTGCTCTTTTTGGAAAGCAATCATTATACAGAGTATCAAAAAATATCAATAACTATGATCAATGCGAGTTTGTTGCCTTATTTGATATCTTCCAACCAACCATCAGATTACTTATAAGTATTTACTCACTCTTTAGTGAATCCTTGAATATGAAGAATCTTCATCTGCTTGAGGATTGTGGTTTTCCCCGCTTCTCCAGCACCCAGCAACAAGACTTTGATTGCCTGAAAGAAATTACACAACATAGCATCATACACAATCATTAATCCAAGAATCCTATTATTGAAATCTCAACTTATTAATATTCAATGATTCTATTGAGCAGACGTTCAATTGAGAGATCTGGTGGTGTTCAAATACTTCCACTTGCGACCTATTCAACTTTCATGACACAAGTTCATTGCTGCGAGATGTTTGAGAGTGTATTTAGGCTTTATTATAAACCCAAATAATATTTCCAAAAACATAAAAGGAGGTAGGTACCTACCTAAATGGATATTTGCGAGTATAGATAGGCAGATACATTATAAACAAGTACCTACGTAAATAGAGTATTTTATCTGCATATATTTTGTAAAACTCCGTATCTAATAATAACATACAAAAAATATGACTTAAAGTTTCACTATTTACTTTATTATTCCGATTTAGGTTTTGAGAGACACCTAGGTTTCTAGAGTTTGAAAAAGTCGTTGCATGTCAAAACCTAGGTCTCTATAATTGAGTAAATAATAAAAATTTTGATCATAATTTTATATGCTATTCAAAAGTAAGTTAATGTTTTCATAATTAATTTATGATTTTTGTGGCAAAGATATAATTCCTATTTCCACGTTTCTCACATAAAATATCATAATCAAAGATTAAGAATAATAAAAGCAGATATATTAATTTGTCGCATTATAAAGATTACAACACGATTATCTATATTAATAATTTCAACAACATACAACATAAACATGATGTGATTCTTGTATAATAATGATAATCATTATAATGTATTGTAATTTTCCATAAAAGCTCATTAATTTATATTATAACTTTATTTATTGTAATATTCATCCAATGCAAAAACACCATGCTCATGTCAATTTGTAATTCGCGGAACATTTTTCCAAGAGTTTCTATTCTCACTTTCAATTTAATGTTTGAAGAACTCATTTTCATTTATTTATTTTATTCTTCACTGTATATTGGTTACAATATTACATAATAAAATAGTATCATAAAAATAACAGTTATACAATTCAATGTACAGAGGGCGAGTTTATCGCTAAAATGCGATTTCTTCCAACTAACTCGGTAACTAAAATTAAAATAAAATTAAAAAAAACACATGCATACATATATACACCCTTACATTATCAACAGTCATAATAGAAATAAAAATACAACACAAAGTAAACAAAAGAAAAGAAAATGAACACAACATGCAAGCAACAATGCACTTACGGACACATAATAATAAAAGTATTGCATATTATATTGCAGCGTGCACATGCATAGGGAAAGGGAAAAGGATTTAGGAGTCAGATGCTAAATTCAATGAGAGAAAATAATTTTTGACATTTATTTGTTTTTGTTCTCATTTTTCTTTATCGTGTATATGTATAACATAAAGAAAAGAGAGAAAAAGCATTCTTTTGCATTGTTCATTTTGTAAATTTGGTCACACTATTAGCATAGTTTATTAAAAGTTATATCACAAACAAGATGAATACATACATACCACCACACCACTTCCTTCGTGGGTAGGCAGATAGGATCGAGCGCCATTTCCTCCTATCCTTACATGCACCTTTCACTTCCGTCACTATCATACAATACCTCATGCATGCTCTCCTATTCAATGTACTCAACAAATGTCCGTCCTATAGGATCTAGTTTATATGACCTTGCTATTTGTTCCTGGGATGTCCAAATTTACGATAAACACCATTCCTCTCGGCCTAATATATTTTTTCGGTGTATCAGCTGTCCTCATTCATTCTTTATACATGCCCAAACCATTGTAACTAAAAATTCATCTTGGTTATTAAATTAACTTCTATTTCATATTCCTTTAATATAGCACTGTTATGCATGAAACCTCTTAGATTTTTACCACACATCAATCTCAACGATGTCATTTCTCCTGCATTTATGTAGCTTTCATCCTTCTTTAGCTGTGTCCACGTCTCATTTGCGTGCATTAGTATTGGCGCTAAGATAGCAGAATCTGCCAAATAAGATAAATAACATCTTCAATTCAGCAATGAGGTATGCCAACCATACCAAATGACTTATTTCTTTATTGCCACGGAGAGGACAACCGTCGTCTGCTGGCTAATCCACAACGAAAAGAATATAGAAAAAAAAAAACAACTTACATTTTCATAAGACTTAATCCATGACTTGATATTCTTATCAATTTCATTTGAGGCAACTTTATTTTCGTCAGGGTTACTGAAACACTGTAAAAATTTCATCTCTTCAACAGAAAAACTCAATGAAAACAAAACAAGATAATTTCAGCTTTCAAAACAACACAATTAGTGCAGAAAAAATAAGTAAATTTGACAAAATATCAAAACATTTTGATATCAGTAGGTAAGTTTTTGACTTTGAAACTATACTATTGATGACTATACTACTGTGAGAATTTGAAATTATATTGAAGAATGATCAAGTTGATCAAGGCTTATCAGTTTACAATAATTGATAATAATGATAAAACTCTTGAACTATTTTATGTTAAGATTAGATTAAGATACATAATATTATTTACAACAACCAAGGGCGTAGGTACTCAAAAATGGTTGAAAAAGAAAAATATTTTTTTTACAATGAATATGTATTTTGTATTATATCTATCTAAATATCTACATAAGCGACATAAAGATGGTGATCTGTTCTGTATGTTCGTCCATTGGCTACCCCATTTGCAGGAGTTGTAGTGAACTACATAGTTAGAAATAAGTGTGGGTAATTCACTACCAAAGGAATCTATTTTCGGAATAAAATAATACCGTAAATTGACAAAGTATATAGGTATTGAAAGATATTTTTGTTATAATGAAGGATGAATTATTTTACCTGAGTATAATTTTCTTTCATTATTTGGGTATCATATTGAAAGATTAACCCAGAATTTCAGAAGTGCCATGTCACAATTCCTGGTATCCCCCATTTCCTACACTTTAGGTAAGTTTTATTCCGGCATATATCTCCCAAAACAACCAGTGTAGGTACCTTTTGTCTTTTACGTCTTTCTTGAAGTTCATCAATTTTAAATTCCTTGATCTTGAGTGTTTTAATTATTTCCTGTTTCGTACATAAAATGCGTGAAGGCCACCAAATCAAAGGATCTTCATAAAAAGATTCGAATGAAATGAAGAAAATTCCAATGAGAAACTAGTAAGACAATTTTATTTTTTACTCATACCACACAGCTTTATCAATAGATAAAGAAATTACGCACGATTCTAATCAGACTCACTTTTATCATATTGCCTCTGTCTGTCAAATAACGTTATCTTTCTCTATTGTGCAAGAGACAAAGAGTTGGAGAGGTGTATGCGTCTCTTTTTATTGTTTGACAGTAGAAAAGGACGAGAAGAGCGCGCAGTTGTCACGACATGGCCGGTCATATGTCCGCGTTGAATTAAATAACAGTGAGTTTTGTTTGTAATTATCCGCATGTTGTTCTGTAAAATCAAACATCAAGTGTCACAGCCGAAGGTGATAAAGTTTTGACATTATCGGCATGTCACTATTCACTCCACCCGTCGTAAAACGTTTATTAGGATGGAAGAAATGTCCAGAGGGAACGTCTGCCGCTGAAGATAAATGGTCAGAAAAGGCAGTTAAAAGTTTGGTGAGAAAACTTAAGAAACCTGGTGCCCTGGAAGAATTAGAAAAAGCCATATCTACTCAAAGTAGCAATACAAAATGTGTAACAATAACGAGGTGAGCTATACATTTTTATTTTGTGTATGTTTCTATATTAGTTATATACCTACTTCGTTCCATACTAATATCGCAATACCTACCTATACAATGTGACGCACACTTGAATGATAGAGTTGAAAAAAAAACATTCGTCCCGGCGAAATGATTTGTCTCATTTTGTTTTATGAAAATTAGCGCAAGTGCGAAAGAGACATCATATTATCGGTCGACGTCCTTCGGAGTCTCCCGTCAAAACAATCGAAGCCTACCCCAATATGGCGCCCGATTGTTCTCCAACTAGTTTCTATGATATAAAAATCATTGCGGAACAGGTTAATTGGAAGTGATTTGTAGTGTTTCGTGATTTAGTTATTAAAAGAAAGTTCGGGGAGTTTTGAAGTGTCTACGGAACTAGGAAAACTGATCTTAATTGATAAATAACGTTTCGGTAAGTTGCAGACAGTATTAGACCCAACATGTCTGGAAAATTGATTAACTGTATATTTGTTAATTATTCTACTTAATTGTTACTTTTTGGTGATACAGGTTCTTTAAGACGTTACTCGTTATGTTTAGCATGGCTATTTGATAAATTCGGTCATTTTATCCGTAAAGTTGACGTATTAGGTCGGTAGCAATGTCTCTGAAAATTACTGAAGAAAGAGTAATATTTTCCTTGTTTCAGGGAGTCCTTGATCCGAGGATTTTGCGATAATCACTTTGTGTTACTATATCATAAAGATGAACGCCGTTGAATGTGCATGAATTGATGATATTTTTCTTTTAATGTGTCTATTTATATCTCAGTGAACTCAAATATAAATTATTTATTAGTTTGATTCAGTTGACAGAATAAAGCACCGATGCTAAAACTGTCTTGGTATGGAAGTTGTTATTTATTGTTGTGTGAAATATAAGTGTATATGATATTGAGGCGTATAATTAATATTTTTAACATCTCTAGTTTATTTAAACATTTTTGCCAATAATTTCTTTCTAAACAATGAAATTTAGAGATATTTTAAGGTAAATATTTACAATAAGTACATCATGGTCAAATATGATCTATGAATTTTGTTATTAATATTTGTGATTATATAGTATTTCACCCGGGAATTGATTTCATTAGCACAAAATGGTTTTTTCACAAAACCATAACCTCCATGAAAATATTATCATGTCCTCCGATATTCGTAGTTTACTTATGACGTGTTCGATGTGTAGGAAAAATGCAAATAATTAATTTTGTGCTCAGAAGATTTTGAATAAAATTCCGACATAAACACAGTATGTGAACATTTTTTCTATTTATGTGACACGATCGTACGCCTTCAGTAAATTTCGGTTTAACAAAAACAGGAAAATTTTAGTTGCTTAATTCTAATATGACTGTTTCCATTTCCACACTTTCAGTGTAGGTATTCTAATTGGATTGTTAAATTGTAAATTTCTTTCATCTTACACATGTGGGGAAACCAATGAACTCACTGCGTCAAATGAATATATAGTTTGTCCACTCCATGCCTTTAAAAATAAGGCATATAGCTTTGGGAGGTATGCCTCATCGTCAAATTGAAGATGTTAAATGTCTTATACATTATGTTTTATGAATACTTGCCTTTTACAGGACACCCGGAAACTTACAGAAAAGAGTCGTAGATATATTCTTTGCTGGCAGCTTCATGGAAGAAGAAACTTAAGCGTATTTTGCGTTTTATTCAGATGATACATCTGACTACTACTTTTTGTTTGCCCCCATTTTGAATTTGTAATTGTCCATATCATGACCGAATTATTGGAAATAATGTTTTCTCCCCTTTTTAAACGGAATGGAATGTGGACAAAGTGAAAGAAGTTTGTAAGGATAGATCTATATGGCGTTCCGTTCTCTCTGCCTACCCCTCCTGGGACATGGTGTGAGGGTATAGATAGAAAGATAGATTTTTTAAACTTAGAAAAAAAGAGATTGAAGATATCATTTTCTTTGTCTCTTTATTCGACAAAGAGAGGAAAATAAGTATCGAAGTATTTGTTTGTATCACATTGTTCAAATTTATTGTAGCCCACATTGGTGGATGGTAGCTGACCTTTGAAAGATTACCTTTTTGTCTTCTTTGTGCCCTTTGTTATGTAACAAAATAAAATTGTTTGTTAATTAAATTTGAATGTACCTTATTACATCCAAATAAGCTATTATGAATTAACTGCTGTCCGAGTCAATTCAGATGGAATATTTTCATGGAAGTGTGCCTAGATATACCTACCGTTTTCACATTCTTTACTTTATTTTGTCAGAATATACTCAAATAATTGTGAAAACCCGACACGAGATAACAAGTCTTTTTATTTATTAGTCCACACATATAAATATTTTAGCTTGTTCGTATATGTGTATATAAGTCCTTAATTGACTCCGTAACTAGGAAAGACAAAAGTAAAATAATACTCTATACTAGGTCTCATCTTTTGGGCACGCTTTAAACTGAGTGTAGGTAGTATATGTGTATATACATAAGTCCTTAATTGACTCCGTAACTAGGAAAGACAAAAGTAAAATAATACTCTATACTAGGTCTCATCTTTTGGGCACGCTTTAAACTGAGTGTAGGTAGTATATGTGTATATAAGTCCTTAATTGACTCCGTAACTAGGAAAGACAAAAGTAAAATAATACTCTATACTAGGTCTCATCTTTTGGGCACGCTTTAAACTGAGTGTAGGTAGTATATGTGTATATAAGTCCTTAATTGACTCCGTAACTAGGAAAGACAAAAGTAAAATAATACTCTATACTAGGTCTCATCTTTTGGGCACGCTTTAAACTGAGTGTAGGTAGTATATGTGTATATAAGTCCTTAATTGACTCCGTAACTAGGAAAGACAAAAGTAAAATAATACTCTATACTAGGTCTCATCTTTTGGGCACGCTTTAAAAAAGGATAAAAACATTTTGTTGACTGAGATAATGGTGTTATCAGATTTGTCTGGAAATAGAGTTTATTTATTATTGCCGTTTCTAATAAAAGTACCTATTCATATTATCTACAAATGCTAATTTGTCAATTTGATTACTGAGCGAAGCCGGGTTAAACAACTCAGGCTGATGCAATAAAGTTGTAGAAACGCGAGCGAGCTTAATGCATATTGGCAACACTGCCATTATTAGTTTTTGACACATTTCATTATAAATTTTAATTATTTATTGATTGATAAGTTGGACGGTGTTGTGCAACAATTATTCAAGCCATTGAATTAGGTAAAATTAAAGTTAATATTGTCTACTGATGATGATACCTAGTGGAAGTTAAATTAAGATACTTTTGTAAAGTTCTTCCACAGTATTTTATTGGTAATGAGAAGGCTTTCAGTAGCTTCCGCTCTCATGAGGCTAACACAAAGTGGTGATGAGAGTGACTCTTAAGAGCCAACTCAAGACCAATAAATTTTTCATTCATTGATTCATACCATAATGGCATTTCCCCAAGTGAAGTAGACAGAGGACCAACTGCATACATGCATACAGCAAACATACAAGTTGTCCTCCTCATGCCAAATAAAAGTTAAAGACATTCAGGACAGATGGTTCAACTGTTAATAGAGTGACTTAATCATTATCAGCCCTTCTCTGTCCATTTCTTAGCATGGGGCTATCTCTTATATTACCATAGCTTTCTGTCTTGGACAGGCTGCACCGATCACCACTGACCACCCGCTATACATATATTGTCAGCTAGTCCACCTTGCCTTCCAAGTGCTGACATTAAATTTAAAATATTCAATTGAGAATTTGTTTTTTGTTGAAACATTGTCTCATAGCACTATATTGTTAAACAATAATTGAATTTGATTGTCATATATTATTTGCAAACATATAATTTATTTTTATGTTATATCTGATATTTGATTTGTGTTTTATAAATATTTAATTTGATTAAATGGGGATAATTAATATTGATCCAGTGATAGCGCTCATCCCACTGTTTAATAAGTAGAGCTATTTATTTCAATGTTGACGTGATAATGGATTTGAATTAGTTTGTGTGCCATTTTGAAATAATCTGTGATAGACTGTAGACATATTTCACTCGTTTACTGATAACATTTTGGATATTAAATGATCCACTATAACCTGCATGAAACCTTTGTTTGAATATAGTCTAAAAATAAATGTATTTTCAGTTATATCCAGATACTTAACTATTTTGTTTTGTTATTTTCAGAGCGAAACCCGGAGCTGAGGGTACAGCAGCCCACAGAAAGGGTCTACCTCATGTTATATACTGCAGGCTTTGGCGTTGGCCTAATTTACTGGTAATATAGTGTATTCATTTTAAATTGATTGAGTATGTAGACAGAGTTAAGGATGGAATAATGATGTGAATATGATCATAAAACAAATAATTAAACATTGTATAATTCCACTATGTTAATTAACTTATGGACTAAAACATTTTTGAGCCACCATGTAAAAATATTATCAAAAAAATATGATGAGAATATTAATAATAATTTTTAAGATGCACTGTTTTGTGGAAAAACCACAGCTAGGGCCCATTCAACACCTCCTGAACAAAAGGGTCTTTAACCCTACCTTGAACACCTCCACACTCTCTAGAGTTCACAAATCATAGGGAATTTTGTTCCACAGCAATGAACCAGCCACAACTTTTTATATGATGTCACTGATATAAAAAGTTATCAGAAACACTGTTGTTGGAAAAACGTGTTTGGTCCATTTTGCTTATTCCACAAGAAATGTGGATTACAAACTGTATTTATAGAAATAATGAGAACCTTCCTAAATGACTCTTGAATAGATAGGGAAACATAATTAAGAGATACAATTTAAATACAGTGGAACAAAATTATGGTAGCTTGGCATAGGTATAAATGATTTTCTGCCTTCATTTCTTTAAGTGTGCGCAGATGGCTCATGTACATATTTCATCAGGCAGAATGCCGATAATAGTTGCATTATGGAAGTAAAAGTGGTGGTCGGTAAACTGCTTGTGAAGTCTCAGACCTTCAATTGAGAGATCCAAGAATTTAATCTTCCCGCTTCCAGCCTTAAACATAAGTGTATTGCTCATTGTGAGGGTTTATTAAAAAATTTAAAACTTTTGTTTCAGAGCCAACACGAGCTTCGCCACTTAGACAATTGTGAGTTTGCATATCAGCTGAAGAAGGAGGAAGTGTGCATAAATCCCTATCACTACAGTAGACAAGAATCACCAGGTAAACAATTATACCACAAACATCTCTCGTAGGTCAGGCTATCTGTAAAGACTTATGTACCTAGTTGTGGAATTCTCAAGAAATAATTTTTGGAGAAATTTACCGAGAAATTTCTCGGTGAATTTCTCGAAGTAGAGAATTTTCGGAGATTTTTTTTATTTTTTATTTAACAGTATAATAATAATAAATACTTTATTCAATCAATCAATAACAATGTACAAATGTTGAGACAATTTATCACCAATTTATTATGGAAACAAAAAAATGTTAGGTACCTACATAGAAAAAAGTGCTAATAACTGATGTAAAATCTTGATGTTTGACACCCCACATGCCCATATTTAAGTTTAAAAAAAATTACAGGTACGTACATGGAAAAAAAGTGTTAAAAACCTCTGATTTGGGCCTTACTCAGCCCCACAAATTTTGGATCAATCAGGTTGGCTGCGAAAAGTACTGGGCGAAAGATCATAATACCACTAAGAAAAATTATGGAGAGAAATTTCTCTTCCATTAGAGGAGAAATTCTCGGAGAAATTTCTCGAGAACGAGAAATTTTTGGAGAATTTTCTCTTCTCACATCACTATATGTACCACTGTTATTACTTTGTTAACCATAAATTAGTATCATGCATATTCCTCGGTGCATATTTAGGTTAGTTTTCCATATCTACGATTTATTGTGGATGTCTATGGTTTTATTATTATTATGGATACAAATTTATTGGTGAATATTCTCAAGAACACAGACAAAAACAAGGTTTTTCTATTTATAATTATTTTGTTCAAGTTGAGTTACAACAACAACACAACATTCCTAATACGGATATTGTTGCCAAAGGAACAATTTATTGCAAAAGATGTTCAGAAATAGCTGCCAAAAAATAGTCACTGTGTCGGTGTTAAGGTTGTAGAATTCCATAATAAAATTTAAGACAAATGTTCTCTTTTACTATACTATACCCTCATGCCGTATCCCAAGTGTGGTAGGCAGAGAGAACGGAACGCCAAACATCTATTTTTGTTCTCTGTGTTCTCTTTTACTATATTGTTTTTTATTGAGAGACATCTTTCAAGGACATTGTCAATCTACTAATATTGTGTAATATTATACTACAATGGATCGGAATCAAGAGATAAAAAACTCAATAAAAATCAAAGTAGTAGAAGAGAACATACATTTTTAATTTCATCATGTCAAAAAAATGTTGTTCCCAACTGTACTGAAGATTTTCTTTTGCAGTTCTACGTATTTATATAGCAAAATATTGGGATGTTTTATGAATTTAATAGTATGGAAGAGTTATTCTGTTACTTGAATAATTTTTTGTTTGTTGAATTGATTAATCTGGATGTGACGTATGTAACCTAATGGGGTGTTCACATTTGGCGAATATCGTCAGGCGAATTTTGATTGCATAAAAAACAAAATTCATCGGACGCCCATTGATCGTCACACTTGTTCACACAGTCCACCGTTATAGATACGATCTGTCAGATGAGCTTTGATTTTGACGTTGTTTACAAAATGGCAGACGTGGAGATGGAGATTGCTAAGTGTTTATTATTAGTTGAAAATGTTATGGTAGAGGTTATAAGGCGCTTTTTAATTAAGGAAACAAATGCCACAAACCAACAACAAAGATAATAACTGTCACAAAGCAGGAAACATTATGAAATTTATAGGTTATAAAGTTTTTACCATCGAATTGTTCAACCAGAGAAAAGGTTGAAAAGTGGTCAACTTGTTTTTATCTTTTCAGACTAGCTGTCATTTTAGTCACACGGTTCAAATGGCTGACAATATTTTGGCGTCCTGGCGATATTCGCCAAATGTGAACACCACATGACCCAAAGGATTTGAATATGTAATCTCTCTACCATCAGATTATTAATTACCTTTCAGATTAATCTTTGTGTTCTTTAAAATGACACTAAGAGTAAACAATGATGTTGCGTGTAAATAATTGTATTATAGTATATTACAATTGTAATCTTGTGGTACACATGTCTCTGTGTGTAAACATTATTATTGTAATAATGACAGCATTGTTGTTATGTAAATAAATAAATAAACATTAACAGGGTAAATATTTGTTATAGCATGTTGAATATCTCGTCCGGGTCATTATCAGACAGATAGCTTCTAAGCTGTGTGAGGTAGCCAACAAACTAGCAATTGTCT
Source organism: Athripsodes cinereus (assembly GCA_947579605.1). Lineage (NCBI taxonomy): Eukaryota > Metazoa > Arthropoda > Insecta > Trichoptera > Leptoceridae > Athripsodes > Athripsodes cinereus. The sequence continues at coordinate 2,905,910 of OX388307.1, forward strand.
GATCATATGTAATGTTCCTTGTCGGACTGAGCAAATTTTTGTTTTAAATGAATATCCGTTTTATAAATTCAATATGGTAGTCTGATAGTAAAATTTGGACTATCAATTTGAATATCAACTTGGGCTCCCGTTCAAATTTTTCAGTGTCCTATGAAACACAGTTATATCTCATTTAAGACATTTATAATTCTCAATTGTGCAATGAGGTATTATTATTATTATTTAATTTGATTTCAGTTTTCCATCTGTTTAGTAATTATAATTGATGTATAATTTTTATGGAATTTAATTGAGTTATATTTGAGATTGTCGATAGCCTGGAGATAGAGTCTCGACCTCATGCACTGGAGGTGCGCGTTTCCATCCCAGTTGCAGGCAGACTCCCCTTTCACGACACAAGCTTTTAGCTCACTGTGAAAGGTGTATAGAGTTGTATTTGGGTTTATAACAAAAATCGAGATACCTACATCAAAAATAAATGGACAAGATAGTGTCAAGTTGGTTGCATTCAAAGCCAGATTCCAATCCTGAACACAATTGTTGTCATAAAAATGCTTTTTGGAACCAGAGATTGAATCCTTGTTAGGCATTATAATTGTATTAATAAGGGTGTATTTTTTTTGTTTCAGCGCTGCCGCCCATCTTGGTACCCGTGGGTGCGGGGGGAGAGGCCCCGCCCCCCTATCCGCCCCACAATCCCCAGCCTTTTACAACGTTGCAGTGAGTAATGCACACAATATTATATTCTCCTCATTTTTTTTCGAAACCACAGCGGAAAAAGCTATCCCTCATTTGAAGTGATTCCCCTTTTTCTCAAAATTTTAAACCCTCGGATGTTGTATGAAAACAGTAAGTTATGAAAGAATCTTGTTGAGAAAACTGTGTTCTTTTTAACAGAGGTATCATTGGATATTCTCAAAATTTGATCCAGCCAAATGGACTATGAAGTACAAATCTTCACAGTTTACATTTTTTTTGTATGGATAATTTACACAGATCGAGCTAGTCTCAAAATAAGATATGAATCTTATATATTTGGTACTAACACGAAGATACATGCATTCAGTGCACCAAACATATTTAATTTTATTTGAAAATTTATTCGTAAACTATAGTTCTCTTTTATATTTTGGAGTTTTGTTAGATTATTGATTGTTTTTTTTTAGAGATTTAATAAATTTTATTTGTTCATTATGTTTTGCAGCTACCGCACAGCCATGAGGCTAGTGTGGCTAATCTGTAAAAAACGTCTTTTATTTATTAAGTATTGTCAGGATGCAAACATCTGACATATGAAAATAAGTTAAATGTCAAAAAAGATTCAAATTCCCCGCCATAAGCAAAAACCACAAATAATAATTAGCTTCAATGTTGTCAATACTGTGGGCAAGTAAGGAACACCAACCTAAAAAATGCTAAATTGAACGGTAAAATATGTGCCCCTTTCTCTTTCCGTTTTGCAATGGCGTGCGAATAGGACACGTCGATTTACGCTCCTCAAGTTTCATTAGTATATAAATACCAAAAATTGTATAAAGTGCCTGGAAAAGACACGATGAGTGTCTGATCAAGTGCCGAAAGCAGGGTAGGTGCCCGGGAGCCGATAGAACAGTGTCCATAGTGCCAGCAACAAAGACACGAGGCCTTCAGGGCGTTGTCGGCCTAACGGCGCAGTGTTTGATTACTCCATTGTGAACAACGGACGTTTGGGTAAATTATCACTATTCTCCATTAAACCCCAGTCCTCCTGATTTTGAGGCTACGGAAGTGCCTTGAGGTAACCGCCTTCCTGGGCCAGCTGCAACCTAACCTTAAATTGACAAGAGCGTGCATAGAGCGCCTAGCCATTTAGGAGAACCCTTTACCCGGCCTTCGCCTGGAGCCCCGGAACTTCATCATTATGTAACCTAACTTCTCCCACTTTTATTTGTAGACATATACAGTGGTGCTTTCTCTCAACGCCTAGTTTAACCTATTCATCTTTGTTACAGTAGAACATTTTAGATAGTACTTGTATCTGTTTGAGTTTTATGTAAACAATAACCATTTTACAATAGACTGGATTATAACTGAAAATATTCTGTTCTTTATTTGTCCTCTCCCGAACAATTCACAGTGCCCACATCACACAACACCACGGGGATTTACGAATAACCACAGCCCTGAGAAAGAGTCTTCATAACCACGCCCTGAGTATCATTGTGTTTTTAAATGTACCGTGACACTGGCGCTCAAGTGTGTTGCGTGTTTGTGTTGTGCAGTGTGGATTGTTGAAGAGGTTTTATTATTGATGTAAATCTGTTTGTTTCAAAGTTTGGCTTTACGTGCAAACAAAGTAACCGTCAATCTTAAGGCCAACATCACACGATAGTTAGTAAAGCCGACATCACACGGTTTTCGCAACTTGTGCGGAAATTTTTGAAATTTCTTTTTGAATCAATCCTTTTAAATTCTTTTCACAAATTGTTTCTTAAATTGAAAAAGTAATGAAAATTTAAATTCGCCCAGTGGAAAAACTTCATTTGCGCACAAATAAATATAATTTTTTTAAAGTATTCTGTTCTAACTTTTAAAACTTTTGGAGATATTGCATCACCTTTAGAAAATCTTGAGAATTCAGAAACACAAAATTGAAAGTTTTCTCATTTCGAATTTTTTCGAAATTTGTCACTTCGTTTTTTAAAGTTTTTCGGAAAATTTCCGCTGTTGCGTTTTCCTTTTCCGAAAGCTTTTCTTTCATCAGTAATTGACAAGAATTACCTCTGAAAATTCTAGCCGTCGAATTTTTTCGAAATTTGTCACTCCGTTTTTTCAAAAGTTTTTCGAAAAAATTTCGCTTTTGCGTTTTCCTTTTCCGAAATCTTTTCTTTCATCAGCAATTGACAAGAATTACTTCTGGAAATTCTTGCCGTCGAGTGTTTCGAATTTTTTCGAAATTGTCACTTCGTTTTTCAAAGTTTTTCGGAAAATTTCCGCTGTTGCGTTTTCTTTTTCCGAAAGCTTTGCTTTCATCAACAATGGACAGGAATTACTTCTGAAAATTCTTGCCGTCGAGGGTTTCGAATTTTTTCGAAATTGTCACTTCGTTTTTCAAAGTTTTTCGGAAAATTCCGCTTTTGCGTTTTCTTTTCCGAAAGCTTTCCTTTCATCAAAAATATTTTTCCCTTTTTACAATTCCGCAATATGGAAGGAGTACCGATACAGGATATTAATGCCTCCAAAGCTACGACTCTCAGCCGAGAGTTGGCGCTTCGGGGGATCGCACCGAAACGCGCCCTGCAAACCCTGCGTAAACAGGCCGCGGCCTTCAATGAGGAGTTGCTCATGCGCCTTACCACTTTGCCTACCCTGTCAGGAAGTACTAACACCGCACGAGAAGATATTCAGATTAGAAGAAAATTGTATTCGGCACAACAAGGTCTCTCATCGGTAACAGAGTTTGTAAACAGCGTCAAAAGTACAAACAATTCCTTATCGGTCCCTTTGGAAACGGCAGACGTCATCGAGATTATAAAATTAGGCTTACGCGCGGAATTGAGGGAGGAACTTGAAAAACATGATATTACGGACTTGGAATCATTTCAAGGACTAGATGATGTGGAAAATCTTTTAAGTACATCCGTCAGTCCACTACGACGAGCATCGTCGCGCGTTATGCAACCAATTTCTGCCACCGCCATACCGGTAACTTCGTGTGAAGTTAGCAATCGAAAGTCTCTAACTCCGACTTACAGACAGCCCACCATTATCATCTCCCCATCGTCGGTCAAACAACCTTCCATAAGGTACATCGTCAAGGAACCTCGTATCCAAGGATTACAATCATGGAAATTGAAATATAAGAGCAGTGATGATATCAGGAATTTCGTCACTAGGGTGGAGGAATTATCAGAGGCCCGTGGTGTGTCACAAAACGATTTAATCCGCTGTTTCATCGACCTTTTGGATGATACTTGTTATTGTATACTTTGTCTAGTATAACAATATAAGGTTCTTTTTGAATAAAGACACGGACTTTATATTTACACAATATATTCAATAATATAATTCCTAATACAATTTGTCGAACACTATTTGTCAAACACGTCCTGCCAGCGCAAGTGAAGGTCGATCTAATAATAATGATGTTCCCTGTAGTGAGCTAACCTATATAGACTACATAGTATTGCCACTCACTCATCATAACTACTGTTTACTTGAAAACAAGGTTCAAGGTTCACTTAACCTGTACTGTGTATCAAAGTCCAAACACTACACTCTCCCCTCACAACCTTGAAAATCTTTCTATACTACATATTTAAATATTTATACAATTCTATGTGATTGACAGTGTTCTCTACTTATTCCAATGATTCTATATAAGACAAACAAAACATTACAAATACATTACGAGCATAGCAGACAAGAGTTTCCTTCCGTCCGGGGCAACTAGATGAATCTCTCACCATCCTAAGTCCTGGGTCTCAGTCGTCCTCGCCATGGCTTCCAATCTGACCTGAAAAATTTCGAACCGGTGAGAGCCTTGCCTTCAAACATTTGGAGGGGACCTAAACGCTTGCCATTATCAGAAGGACCATCATCCCAATGTACAGATCTCACAACTATCTGATCCATATGTCTTTTCCAGAGTTGATCAGTATCTCTAGTTCTAATAAGGAATGTTCTATTACCCAATATCTTTTCAATTTTACCTAAAACCCATTTGTTTGATTTGTTCTGAGATCTAAAATCTTTTACAAGTACAGTGGTACCTAACTTATATTTTCCTTTCCTCCCCTGAGATAACTTTGTACCCCCATAATGACGTTTCTGATTTCCTTGAGAATCACACATTTTATTAAACATGTCTGGTTGTATACTCTTATAACTTATGTCACTCATGGATTCTGGAAAAAGTGTATCAAACTTTGATCTTATTCGTTTTCCCAATAATGCAACACTTGGTTCCACACCTGTAGATAAGTTTGGCGTATTTCTATAATCTACAAGGAACTTTAACAACTTATCAGAGTAATCAACTGGTAATCTATCATTTTGCAACAACTTTTTCAAATATCTTTTACATGTCTGTACACCCTTTTCTGCTAACCCATTTGACTGAGGGTGATTAACTCCTGATGTTATATGTCTTATAGAATACTCAATACAAAAATTTCTAAATTCATCAGATCTAAAAGCTGGGCCATTATCACTTACTAACAAACTCGGTAAGCCAAACCTTGAAAATAACATTTTTAATTCTTTTATTGTGTGCTTTGAATCTAAACTATTCACCAAAATACACTCTAACCATTTTGATGTGCTATCTATAACAATGAGGAAATATTTTCCATCAACTGGACCAAAGAAATCCAGATGTACTCTTTTCCAAATCTCTTTATCTATAGGCCATGACTGTAACTCTACTTTTTTTGGTGAAATTGAATTTTCTGCACAAACTTTACATTCTCTTACAACTTTTTCTATGTCGCTGTTTAAACCTAACCAATAAAAATAATTCTTGCTTAAAGACTTTAGTTTAACCATACCTAAGTGAGTTTCATGTAAGAATTTCAGCACTATACCTTTTAATGATTCTGGAATCACTATTCTGTTTTGATAAAATAGGCACTCCTCAAATACTGAGAGATTGTCTTTCAGATAAAACCACTTTAAATTTTCCTTGTCTAAGTTTTTCTTACACGGCCATGCCATTTTAGAAACATATTCTACTATGTCTTTCAAGACAGAGTCTTTCTTTGTTTGTTCTGCTATTTCTTTTGAGTTAAGATTACTTTGTTCTATCACATAATTTAAATTTTCTAGTTCTATGTTACACACATAATCACTATCGTCACTTTCTTCGGAGTTTGACACTAACCTTGACAAAAAATCTGCTTTATTCTTTTCTGATTGTACATATTCTATTTTGTAGTCAAATCCTGATAATATTAAAGCAAATCTCTGTAATCTACTTCTCGCTATTGTAGGTATATCACTATTTTCACCAAAAATATGTACTAACGCTTTATTATCACACTGCAAAACAAAACTTCTACCATATAAATATTGAAAAAACTTTTTCACTCCGAATATTATCGCTAGCGATTCCTTATCTAAAGTCGAATAATTCTTTTCACTTTTTGTAAACGTTCGACTAGCATATGCTATTGGTTTATCTACTTTTCCGAACGAATGCATTAATATCGCTGATATACCGGCTTCAGATGCGTCAGTAACTAATTTTAAAGGACGACACGTATCATAATGCACAACAACAACATTAGACGACAATATTTCTTTTATTTGTTTGTATGCTAGATCGCATTTTTCTGTCCACACAAATTTAACATCTTTTTTTAGCAATTCATACAAAGGTGACAATATTTTCGAAAGATCTCTAACAAAAATTCTATAATAGTTAACTGCGCCTATAAATGAACGTAACGTTTTTACATCTGTCGGTGTTTTCATAGTACTAATGGCTAATACTTTCTCTTTCACCGGCGATATTCCGTACTGATTAATAACATAACCGAGATATTCTATCTCTTTCTGCAAAAACACACACTTGTTTTTGTTAAGTTTTATTCCGTTAGAGTTTAACCTTTTCAACACCATATGCAAATTTTTGTCATGTTCCTCCTCTGTTTTACCAAATATTAATATATCATCAAAATATGCTATAACTCCTTTTAACCCCATAACAATAGAATTTACTATATTTGCGAAGATACATGGACTTGTCTTCAGACCATAAGGCAACACCTTATAACGAAACAGACCAATATGAGAAGAAATCACACATAAATCTTTTGATTTTTCGTCTAATCTCACCTGACCGAAAGCGTTTTTCATGTCCAACTTGGAGAAAAATTTTCCACCACTTAGTGTTGACAATAAATCCTCGATTTTCGGGATTGGATATGCTACATCTTCTAAAATCGGATTCAGTGTGTTCTTAAAATCTGCACAAATTCTTATGTCACCGTTTTCTTTCTTCACTACAACTATAGGGCTTGCGGACCTGCTGACATTTATTCTTTCTATCATACCCAACTGAACCATGTTTCCCAATTCTTGTTCTACCTTTTCCCGAATCGCGTACGGGACTGGCCTAGCATTGACATATTTCGGGTAACAATTTCTTTTTACTGCGATACTAGCTTCATACCCCTTAAATGTACCTATTCCGTTTTCAAAAATTTCAGGAAATTTATTTTCGTACTGCTTTACATATTCGGTCGCTAACAGGTTAACCTCACTGGGTATATCCAACCTTATACCGAATTGTTTCATAAAATCTCTACCTAACAGAATATTCGTACCGCACTCAGTAATAGCAAATGTTATATTTTTGTCCAACTGATTAAAACTTACAATAAAATTCTTTATACCTAATACTTTCAGACTTTCTCCGCCATACGTAAACAAACTTAGCTCTCCATTTTCTATATTATTTTCACTGAAATATTGGTTCCATTTTGTAATTGGGATAACGCTAACTGCTGCTCCCGTGTCAAATAAACATTTTACCAATTTATTATTTATTTTTACATCTATCATTATAAATCCGGAACTCTTATCCCCGTTCAAACTATATATACTTTGAACTCTATAGCAATGTTTAGTCCAATGACTTTTCGATTTACATTTCGTGCAAAATTTTTCTTTATTGAATTTACATTCCGATTTATAATGACTACCCTTGCAAATAAAACATGAAACCTTTTTACGTGAATTATCTTTTTTAAAACTACTTGAGTTCGACCTTGAAAATGAAGGTTGTACATTTTTACCTAATTTTGAATTTTTATTAGATCTATTTGACGAGCTACTCGCATCCGATCTATTTGATATACTATTTCGTCGAGAAACTAAACCAATTTCTTCTTGTTTACTCTTTAAGATATGCTCTATACTGGAAGCAATTGCGACTGTTTCACTCATAGAAATTTTATCTTTTACACATTTTAAAAATAGTTGTTGTTTAATATCTTTATCTTTAATACCGATTATAAACAAATCTTTTATATTACTTTCCAATCTGGTACCAAACTCACAATCTATGCTTAGTTCTCTCAATCTTAAGGCAAAATCTTTAACATTTTCGGAATGACCTTGAGTAGCCTTGAAAAAATTTTCCCGGGCTTCAAAAACACTTTTCTCTTCTTTAAAATAACCGTCAAATAACTTAGTCAACTCTTTGTATGACTGTTTTTCCACAGAAGCTGGAAAACACAGATCAGATAGCAGTTTGAAACTGCCTTGAGACAGCGATGTGATAAGAAACGCACGTTTCTTATCATCAGTCCAGTTTTCATCATTTAACAGCAAGGCATTCTCCCACCTTGTTCTGTAGGAAGGCCAGCTCATTGTCTTATGACAATACGGCTCCAAACTTCTCAAAGTCATTTCGAAAGAACAGGCAACACAACCAAGACTAAAAAAATTTACTTATCTTATAATGAGAGACTCCTCCAATCGCCCGGTCTTCTGGATTTCCTTGCCACTGCAATGGACTCCACCTAGCTGACTTGAAGGACCTCTCCTCTCTCCTGGCTTCCTGGATCCACCAACTGGCTCCGCCTGGATGCTTGGTGACTCCTGTCTTCCACTGCCGCCTGCACCTTGCCTCAAACTGGCTCTTGAGACTTCCTGCCTCCCTGCTGCTGTCTGCAACCTGCCCACTGGCTCCTTGAGACTCCTGTCTCTTTGCTGCTACCTGCAACTGCTGGCTTTGGAGACTCCTGCCTCCTTACTCGTGTAGACTGCCTTTCACTTTTTTTCCCGCGTACCGCCGACAATAATTATTTTCGGCGCGGAAAAAAAAACTATTGTTGCGTGTCGACATTAAATTATTTGTTAAACTACCGAAACTGCGCCACGTATTGTATACTTTGTCTAGTATAACAATATAAGGTTCTTTTTGAATAAAGACACGGACTTTATATTTACACAATATATTCAATAATATAATTCCTAATACAATTTGTCGAACACTATTTGTCAAACACGTCCTGCCAGCGCAAGTGAAGGTCGATCTAATAATAATGATGTTCCCTGTAGTGAGCTAACCTATATAGACTACATAGTATTGCCACTCACTCATCATAACTACTGTTTACTTGAAAACAAGGTTCAAGGTTCACTTAACCTGTACTGTGTATCAAAGTCCAAACACTACACTTGTTATGACTGGTACCGGAAGGAAAAAGCAAAGTTTACATCTTGGAATCTTTTAAAGGAAGCTTTGATAGCCGAATTCGCCGACCCGTTGGCGCAATTAAGCCAAAAGAGACAACTGCTATGTATTGCTCAAGGGAAAAATGAATTACCAACCGCATACGTGCGCAGGGGAAGAGACCTTAATACCCAATTGGACACCCCACTTACCGAGTCCGAATTGATTTCCTGTATTTGTCATGGTTTTAACCACAGAGCAACGGAGAACATATCGTGTGCATCGTCCACCACCATTAACGAACTGCTGGATAAAGCCAGATACATGGAACGACGCCTCCAGGTGGAGCAGAGATCATTCATACATCCGACCCCTAATATAACGAGCACTAGGATAAGTGAAGTTTCTAGAGTGGTACAGAACTCGCCGAAACCACGAACCACCGCTGTTAACTTAACATGTTTTGAATGTCACCAACCAGGACATATCGCCAGGAATTGTAAAAACAAGACTGTACGCACACTCCGGCGAAGCCCGCGGTTTCAGAAGTCAAAGGAAGAGCACTCTCGTACCTTACCGGACACCTCAAAACCCCCGCCAACGAGCCTCTTTTCAAAAAACTAGCTATTAGTCATTCTACATCAATGGACGCACCCCCTGAGGAACAAAGGAAAAGGGAGTGGAAAGAATGGCTGCGACACGTCCATTGTTTTTTGTCAACTGTGTCCTTCGCTGAAGCTTCTTGTCGCCAGGCCGAGGATGGTCGCCCTTATGCTACACTTCAAATTTGTTCTCAAAAATTTGTTGCACTTCTGGACACCGGAGCAGCAGTTTCAATCATGGGAGGACAATGGTATAAAACTTTTGTTGATTCTGGATTTACCCTCACAAACTCCAGTTTTTTAGTGACAACCTTGGATAACAATTTTCATCCTCCTTTAGGACAACTTCGACTACCTGTTGCTTACAATAATATGACTAGATACATAGACTTCCTCGTGGTTCCTTCATTCAAACCAGGTCTAGTACTAGGAGTAGATTTCTGGAAAACTTTTCGCGTGGCTCCAGACATTATTGGCATAGCATCTGCTTCCACAGTGCCAGAGAATCAACTCATAACCGACTCCAGTACACATCTGCTTGACGATTCCCAGACTTTTATACTGGAAGAAACAAAATCTCTTTTTCATTCAATTTCCTACGAACAATGTGGATTAGGACTCACACATTTAGTTCAGCATCACATCGACACCGAAGGTCCTCCGATCAAGCAACGCTATTACCCTCTTTCTCCGGCTCGCCAAAAACAATTTGAGGAAGAATTGAACCGTATGTTGAGGATGGGAGTAGTGAGTCCCGTGCAGTCTGGATGGAGTAACCCTGTAGTATTAGTGCAGAAAAAAGATGGTACAGTCCGTCTGTGTTTGGACTCCAGGAAGCTTAACAAAGTCACCAAACCGGATGCCTATCCTTTACCCTTTGTACACAGGATCCTGGATCGTCTGCGGAACGCTAAATTTCTTTCTTCTGTAGACCTTTCAAAGGCATTTTGGCAAATTTCGTTAACGTCAGATAGCGTTGAGAAGACGGCTTTCGTCTGCCCAGGAAGAGGAATGTTTGCCTTTAATCGTCTTCCTTTTGGGATACGTAATGCCCCTGGAGAACTCCAACGTCTGGTAGACAAGATCTTTGGACCAGAACTGGAAGAGCATGTCTTTTGTTACTTGGACGACCTCATTATCATCTCTGAAGACTTCGACCAACATATTCAACTGCTCAGAACTGTCTACAATCGTCTAAAAGCTGCAGGCCTTACCGTCAATTTGGGTAAATGCGAATTTCTCAAACCAGAATTGAAATATCTTGGATTCATAGTCAACAAAGAAGGATTACAAACAGACCCTTCTAAACTAAGTGCCATCCGGAACTTTCCAAGACCAAAGAACGTCAAACAAGTCAAGTCATTCATTGGACTCTGTGGATATTACCGTCGCTTTATTGATTCATTTTCTACCATTTCGTCACCACTTACCAAACTGACAGGAGGCAAGAAAGAAAAGTCGAACTTCGTATGGTCTGCCGAGGCAGATAGAGCCTTCGAAACTTTGAAAGAAGCTATGCTTAATGCCCCCGTATTGAGATGTCCTGATTTCCAGAAAGAATTTACCATACACTGCGATGCAAGTAACGTAGCCATAGGTGGAGTACTCACACAGGTATTTGAAGATGGAGAACACTCAATAGCTTTTTATTCACGAACACTGACCAAGCATGAGAGGAATTACAGTGTAACCGAAAGGGAACTTTTGGCTGTCCTGGATTCCGTCCACAACTATCGAGCCTACGTGGAGGGAGCTCATTTTACCATAATTACAGACCATAGCAGTCTCCAATGGATGCACTCTCTTGAAAACCCTTCGGGAAGACTCGCCCGTTGGGCAACCAGACTTTCTCAGTATGATTTTAATGTAGTTCATCGTAAAGGTTCTCAACATGTTGTCCCAGATGCTTTGTCTAGAATTGAAGTAAATGTTATTTCCACCCTTGCCTCTGTACCCGACACGCAGGATAAATGGTACAAGCGAATTTTTTCAGGATGGATTAAAAACCCACAACGTTTTCCCAATTACCTTATTCAGAATGATTGTTTGCTGCGTCACGACAAAGACCAAGATAATCAAAGTCCTCATTGTACGTGGAAGTTGGTAATCCCACAGGAAAATCGCCAGCAAGTGATAAGCAACTATCATTCTGGTTCCAACTCTTGTCATCCAGGAACTTTCAAAACGTATAAATTTCTTTCAGCCCGATATTACTGGCCCGGATTGTACAAGGATGTGAAGCATTTTGTTTCTGGTTGTACTATATGTAAAGCGTACAAACTTTCTACAGCTCCTTCTCTTGGACACATGACCAAGCCCAAGAATGTCTCTAAACCTCTACAATCATTGAGCATCGATCTTATAGGTCCTTATCCGAAAAGCTATAAAGGATTTATTTATATCCTCAGCGTGGTTGATGTATTCACTAAATTCTGTTGGACTTTTCCTCTACAACGAGCTACGTCATCAAGCATCATAAAGTTATTGGAAACTAATATTTTTATCCCACTAGGAATTCCTCGAACTGTCATAATGGACAATGGCATACAGTTCATATCTAAGGAATTTAGAGCTTTCTTGGCAAAGCACAATGTCACCGACTGTTTTTACAATACTGTTTACACCCCCATGAATAACGTAGTAGAACGTTATAACCAAACCATCAACACCTCCATCGCAATTCTCGTTCAGAACGATCACAGAGCGTGGTGTAAATTTTTGCCTCAGGTACAAGCTAGTATAAACAACACTGTGAACGTTTCTACAGGATACACCCCATTCTTTCTGCTGCATGGATTCGAACAAACTGTAGTAGGAACAGAATACCTCTCTCAGCCGGATGTTAACTCCCAGGTAAATACCCACCAGCTACATGTGGAACGTCAACAGGAATTGTCTTCTGTGTATGAAGCTGTATCAGGAGCCCTTCTGAAAGCATTTCAGAAGAATGCAGAAAAATTCAATGCTACCCGGAAAAATGTAGATTATAACACAGGGGATATTGTGTGGCGGAAAAATCACATACTATCTGATGCAGGAAATTATTTCTCCGCAAAATTGGCCCCAAGATTCATCCAAAGCAAGATAGTCAATAAAATTTCAGGAACAGTTTACGTACTCGCCAATATGAATGGAAAACCAGCGGGTAAATGGCATATCAAGGATTTAGTTAAATCAAACTAATCATCCCTCATTAATTTTCTCGATTACTTAGATTTTTTCAATCCCTGACGTGCGGGTTGTAACAGTTGTCTTAAGTGACTGTTACAGCATCGTATTTGTCATTTTATGAACATTTCCAAAATGAAATTGATCCCTTCACGAAGAAATGTTACATGAGGAGACTACAGGTGTTTGATCAAATTTAAATGTGTCTGTTATTTATATTTATTTTAAATTGAAACTTAGAGTCTAGCCAGACGAAAAGCAAATGGCTGACTAGGAGAAGTAGAAGATACAAACAAGTTACTTGTTTGGAGAAAAATTGAATTTTGTGAATTTTCACACGGTCGGGGTGGAGGCGATAGCCTTATGCTGTCTACCTGAGAGCCCATATTTTTTTTGTTTTTTTTACAAGAATGTTGCATTCTCTTAACATTGGGTTTCTTGCATACCCGGAGACAAAAAGCAAGTGGCGCTCAAATAGGTTTTTCCCAGAGTTGTCTGTCTAATTGTTAAATATTTAAATGTCTGTAATTGAAAAATTGTGTAATTTGTGTAAATTTAGTGTTGAATCATTAAAAGTACTCCGTACTATTGATCAACACGGTGGCTGCTAAACAACCACAGAAATTGTATATGTAATTGTATTTGTAAAACTTGTGTAAGATTTTAGTGTTGAATCATTAAAAGTACTCCGTACTAATGATCAACACGGTGGCTGATAAACGACCACAGAAATTGTATATGTAATTGTATTTGTAAAAATTGTGTAAGATTTTAGTGTTGAATTATTGAAAGTACTCCTGTACCAATGATCAACACGGTGGCTGCTAAACAACCACAGAATTTGTATTTGTAAAATTGTGTAAATTTAGTGTTGAATTATTGAAAGTACTCCTGTACCAATGATCAACACGGTGGCTGCTAAACAACCACAGAATTTGTATTTGTAATTGTGTAAGAATTTAGTGTTGAATTATTGAAAGTACTCCTGTACCAATGATCAACACGGTGGATGGTCAACAACCACAATATAATTGTATATGTAATTGTATTTGTAAAATTGTGTAAATTTAGTGTTGAATCATTAAAAGTACTCCGTACTAGTGATCAACACGGTGATTGACAAACAATCACAAAGAAAATTGTTGTAATTGTGTAAAATATGTAAAAATTTAGTGTTGAACCATTAAAAGTACTCCGTACTAATGATAAACACGGTGGTTGATAAACAACTACAAAATTGTTAAATATGTCATTGTTAAAAATTTGTGTAAATTTAGTGTTGAATCAATAAAAGTACCTTGTAGGTACTATTGATCACCACGAATGGTTGGTAAACAACCATAAGATGTTGGAAAATTCATTGTTTTGCTTATGTAATTTCGTGCTGTGCTTTGGTACGTGGTACCATGACAAGACAACACCATTGTTACTTTGATCAGTATTTTCTTTCTCTTCTGGAAGGGGGAAAGGATTGTCAAAATGATGACAATAAAAGAAAAGAAATATAAAAAAAATGTATAATTTTAAGAAAAATTGAAAAATGTATAATTTTAAGAAAAATTGAAAATGTATAATTTTAAGAAAATTTCAAAAATGTTGTATAATTTTAAAGTAATAGAAATTGAAAAACTTAGTAATATTGAAAGAAAATTTAGTTGAGAGAAATCACCCATACAAACCAATAAACCAATAATAATAAAACAGCCGCAAGAAAATAAAAAGAAGATAATTTGAAGAACACAACGAAATTTTTTTGAAATAAAATAAAAATAATAACCAACAAGTGGAAAAGTCCTAGATGCTTGCCACATTACTAGGCAGTGAATGGTCAATTTAATAAGGCATAGAGTGATAACAGAAAAATACATCAAATTTTGTAACATTTCATGTGATACTTTTTAACAGCTGAAAAATTTGCTCATTGTAACTATTATAATGTATGATCCATTGTTGAACTCTGTAATACTGTATTGATAAGAATTTTATGTCCATAGATTTCCTGTAACCAAATGAGAGAAACCACCCACGCTTAAACTCATTAGGGGTTGAGTTCATTTCTTTTGTCTTTTCCGAGAAGGGGGAATGTGTCAGGATGCAAACATCTGACATATGAAAATAAGTTAAATGTCAAAAAAGATTCAAATTCCCCGCCATAAGCAAAAACCACAAATAATAATTAGCTTCAATGTTGTCAATACTGTGGGCAAGTAAGGAACACCAACCTAAAAAATGCTAAATTGAACGGTAAAATATGTGCCCCTTTCTCTTTCCGTTTTGCAATGGCGTGCGAATAGGACACGTCGATTTACGCTCCTCAAGTTTCATTAGTATATAAATACCAAAAATTGTATAAAGTGCCTGGAAAAGACACGATGAGTGTCTGATCAAGTGCCGAAAGCAGGGTAGGTGCCCGGGAGCCGATAGAACAGTGTCCATAGTGCCAGCAACAAAGACACGAGGCCTTCAGGGCGTTGTCGGCCTAACGGCGCAGTGTTTGATTACTCCATTGTGAACAACGGACGTTTGGGTAAATTATCACTATTCTCCATTAAACCCCAGTCCTCCTGATTTTGAGGCTACGGAAGTGCCTTGAGGTAACCGCCTTCCTGGGCCAGCTGCAACCTAACCTTAAATTGACAAGAGCGTGCATAGAGCGCCTAGCCATTTAGGAGAACCCTTTACCCGGCCTTCGCCTGGAGCCCCGGAACTTCATCATTATGTAACCTAACTTCTCCCACTTTTATTTGTAGACATATACAGTGGTGCTTTCTCTCAACGCCTAGTTTAACCTATTCATCTTTGTTACAGTAGAACATTTTAGATAGTACTTGTATCTGTTTGAGTTTTATGTAAACAATAACCATTTTACAATAGACTGGATTATAACTGAAAATATTCTGTTCTTTATTTGTCCTCTCCCGAACAATTCACAGTGCCCACATCACACAACACCACGGGGATTTACGAATAACCACAGCCCTGAGAAAGAGTCTTCATAACCACGCCCTGAGTATCATTGTGTTTTTAAATGTACCGTGACAGTATGTATATTTGCCATAATGAAAAATGTACTCGTATTGTGAAATGCAAATGAAAAATATATAAAATGAAAAGATACATGTTTAACACCCAGACTGAGAAAAGTTTTAAAAAGGCCATTTTTTATATTAGATTGGGAACCGAACCTGGGATCGTATGACTCAAAGGCAAAAGCATTACCTTTGTGCCACATCAGTCATCACACACTTGTAAAGGTGGATTGCTATTAAAGAAAAAAATTTAAGCAGAGCTCCAGATCTCTGCAATTTGTTTACATTTAATATTGTGTTATTAGTGCAAATGAGAATAATCCACGTTTATTTATTTTCAGAGGGATGCAGGCGCACAGTACCATGTACCTTGAGGCCACTCTGGCCCAACAGGTCCCCACTAACACCACTGTGTGAGTATACTGTAATAATCACTCCATATATTTTATTCAAAAACTAACAAATAATTTCATTCCTATTTTTAGTAGGTATGTCTTTCTACCTTTTTCTTAAAATATCACTCTTTTTACATAAAGGTAGAAAGAAATTTATTATAAAATATTCTGGGTTAGTTGTAAGAGATTGCGCCTTTGCGATAAACTCGCTCTCTGTATATTGATTGTATCTAACTTGAATGTGTACCTTTTATGTAATTGTTTGTAATCAATGTACAGTAAAGAATGAATAAATAAAATAAAGATATTTCAGGCCGCTTGGTCTATAAGTGGTAAATTTTTGTAAAACATCATGTATAAAATACGCCTAATACACCTTTTGGCCTAATTTTGTTACTTGTCATGTTTTGTAATGTTGAATATTGTTTATGTATTTGTGTAAAATTATGGCCAGTAATGATTTATTTATTTATTTATAAAATGAGGGGTGTATTGATCATTGAACACATTGATTCTAGAACATTAAAAAAGCCCATTTCTATTTCTATTTACTAGTAGTCTTTTTGGTACAAAATCATATTTATTTAATTAGTTTACCTGAGGATGGAGGCGGATTTTTATTATATTGATTAAACTGCAGCGTAGCCAACAAAAATAAAAACATTTCTGCATTAATGGTTACATATTTGTGAAAAATAAATCTGTGGGACTTTGCAAAAATGATGAAGTATTCCGCTCATCTTAAATATCTCATGGTACAATACCCCCTATTCTATACAAAATTTTATAATCAAGTTCACTTGAACTAATGGAACTAACATTCGTATTCTATATGATACAAGTTGTCTATAATTCTGATTAGAAACAATTTTAGAGTTTATAGAATATCAATGTAGACTGTTTAGTTAGTGCACACTAAAAATGAAAAAGAATCGGGCGTAATGAAGAAGACCTGTATGTTGATTTTATTTTATTTTTTCATTGCCCTCAATGCTCTTCTTGGGAACACAGGGCAGAAACTAGCCTCCTCCATTCAGAGCGTCTCTGCGCCAGTTGCGTCACCTCTTTCCACGACATTCCTTGCACTCTGATGTCGTTGTCATAGGAACGGTGTATTGTGAAAGAGGGACACCCGGGCCGACGGTATGTTGATTACACTGAGTTAATCCACTGGCCGCAACACTTAATGGGAGATATCATGATGGTGTATATAGATAGATAGAGTTTTATTGATGATATTGAATCGAGTAACATTGAACTCTAGATGTGGGTGTTTTTCATGTAACATTTGCTGACACACTGTTTTTATTGTTTACTTGCAGGAGTGGTAGCCAAGTGGGGACTCCGCCGCCTGGTTACATGAGCGAGGATGGAGACCCCATGGACCTCAATGACAACATGAGTGAGTAACTGTCGCACAACACTATTAATAATACTGTTATACTTAAAAAAAATTAAAAGAGATTTGATTTAATGATCTTATTTTGAGTTTTGAAAACAGTGTCTACATTATGAATTTCTTTTGTTTCTGAATGTAGTGTATGTTGCAGCGGCCCGCAGTTCCCCGGGAGGCGAGGCAGCACCAGTGTTGTACCACGAGCCTGCTTTTTGGTGCTCAATCAGTTACTACGAGCTCAACACTCGTGTCGGGGAGACATTCCACGCCTCACAGCCCAGCATCACCGTCGACGGCTTCACGGATCCCAGTAACAGTGAGAGGTAAATTTAACATCCGTGATTAAAATCATATTAATTGAAATATACCTTACAAGTTTCAGTAGAATTATAACAATAAAATATTTTCAGATTTTGTTTGGGTCTCCTGTCAAATGTGAACCGTAATGAAGTTGTGGAACAGACCAGACGGCACATTGGCAAAGGTGTCAGACTCTATTATATAGGAGGTATGATTATACACATTATTTTGAAATTATTTTCTACCATTCTATTTTACTTGTTAGGCTGACTCATACAACATTATATGAAAGCCATGTCCAGGTGTGCTTAAGATTTATACCTTCAGATAAATGTGTCTCTGATTAATTTCTGTTTATTGGTTTCTAGGTGAAGTCTTTGCGGAGTGTCTGAGTGACTCGTCAATATTCGTCCAATCGCCCAATTGCAACCAGCGTTACGGATGGCATCCTGCCACTGTTTGTAAAATACCTCCAGGTTAGTAAAACACAAACATTTAGCACAACATTCTGTTTCTCCATATGTCAAACCTACTGTATAGGGTACTATTGATATAAATTGTAATAAATGTATCTTGTTGCAGGTTGTAACCTCAAAATATTCAATAATCAAGAATTCGCCGTGCTCCTGTCTGCATCGGTCTCACAGGGCTTTGAAGCCGTCTACCAGCTTACGAGGATGTGCACTATACGAATGTCCTTTGTCAAAGGATGGGGGGCGGAGTATAGGTAACTGAAAACAGTATCATATCAATATTGCTTTATTAGTTCAATTATTTTGCTCCAGTATTCATTGATATTTAATATCATAAAATACAATGGTTAGATCATGCTTGTCTAAAGTGCGGCCCAAAACGCTTTGAGATGCGGCCCAAACGCAAATTATGAAAATATTTAAATTTGCTTATTTCTACTAAAAAAAATAATGTTTGCAATATTTTCATTTTTGCAATGTTTTTCATCGATTTGCTTGTTCAACAAAAGCAAATCCATCCATCACATTAATTTTACATAGGTATATATGTATAATATATAAATTTTTATACATATGTTCATTTATAATTTTATACGTATATGTATATCTAATTCAAATAAAATAAATATAATAAAATAGTTATTTTATTTTAATAGAACTACATATAGGTATATAGTTAGTTTAATAAATCAAATGTTTTTGTGTTAACACTTTGGAAATTCATTATAATTAAAATGATTTTAAAACACTATAATTTCCAAATTAAATTTATTCACCTCAAACTTTTTCGCCAAGGATTCTACTTGGCATCATCAGGAGGACTCCTCAGGAGTCCTTCTTTTAATTTGGAAATAATACAGTGTTTTAAAATCATTTTGATTAAATATAGTTAATTTTATTTCCATTTGTTGAAAAATATTTATGTGCGGCCCAGCATATTTTTTTTTTGCAATGTGGCCCTCGTATGGTCAAAGTTTAGACATCCATGGGTTAGATGGAAGAAATCACTATATAGTGATAATCTCGCCACTGCACATCATCACATTTTTTCTTCTGTATACTGCTTTATTTAATTTGTTATATGAATGATGATGTGCAAGAAGAATAAAATAAATAAGTAATTTTGTAACGACCTTGATTCGCAATCGCTATAACAATGTTATCTATTGTAATTGCCTTCACTTGTTTGTAACAATTTTTGGATTAGTAGACGCAAGCATTAGGAGACGAGGGCGAGTCACATACTTCATCTTTTAAGGTCATTTTAAGTTGTGATTAAAATCTTGATTTAAATCCATAGTAGAAGAAAACGCTTGGTCTTACTAATCTAGTTATGGAACTCTACTTGTGCACCAACACTCTAAATAATAAAAAAAAAAATATTACTATCATGGTAATTTTGGCTTTCAGGAGACAAACAGTTACGTCCACACCCTGTTGGATAGAGTTGCACCTGAACGGTCCTCTCCAGTGGCTGGACAGGGTGCTCACGCAGATGGGATCACCTCGTCTGCCCTGCTCATCCATGTCATAAGATCTCTTCGACGACTCACACATCCCATCCACATAACAGTCATTTAAAATCAACAATATATATCTCACCCAGAGACCTGCAGTACACCTACTTCCTATTATATAAAAAATAATTAGTCATCCACACATATATAGTCATCGTTTTACCCAGTCAAAAACACTCCTTGTCCACGGAACGATCCTCGTATGTCCTTACACAAAACTAATGTTTGTTATCCATCCAATTTACTACTAGAAAATGTTTGATAATTTATCGTAAAACAATAGCCATGTTGTGTATCCCAGTTGATAGCAATACTCGCTTGGTAATTGAATTTTTTTGTAAAAAGGTTCAAACTTTTGTCTAGCGCTATATTGTAATCGGTATGAAATAAAAAAACCTTCTTATACAAAAATATTCAGTTACCATCTGAAATTTGATGTCAATTGATGTACACAGTATGGGACTATTCAAGGTTATCGACTTTTAGTGAACAATAATTTTTAATGAACTTCTCTAGATTGTCCCTGTGTAATCATATCTTAAAATAATGTTTATACCTAATCTACCTGAAATAATGTACCATGTAATTAATGCTTTTATGTTCAATTATTTTTGTTTTTAGTAAGCAGAACCTTTGTACACTTTGTTGTACCAATAGTTAAGTGAAATCCTTTATCCCATTTTTCAGATACCCTTTGCATCCCGTTGTTTGTGTGTAACCTTTTTTTGTTTGCATATTTTTCATGTGTGGAAATTGTATTTGATTACTTTGATGTCGTTAATTTTTATTATTTGTTATTAAAAGTGATGGTGTTAACGCATTTTTGTTTAAAGTTTATATCAGGGACAGGACAGACTTGTAATTTGTCAAATTTACGAATCGTTGAGAAAATCTGTATGAATCATTTGTAATTTTTAGTACAGTCGAGTATGAAGGAAGAATGTGGCACGTTTCTAGTCTTTATAAGATTTAGACTTGCCGCATTTTTTCTTTTGCTGCGATCACGTGTCGTTTTACTTTACAATACTGGTTATTATAAAAATATCGATTAAAATTTGTGACAATTATAATTATTATATGTGCCATGATGAATGTCTTTGTCGGTCGCGTAGGATTTTGTTAATAAGAATGAATGACGTAATATTGTATGGTTAGTTTAAGTGCGCTCTCGATTTTCACAGAATTTGAAACGTGTGAATGAACTGAAGTTAGATTTAATTTTACGTGAAAAGATAGATTTTAAAAATCTTTAAATACTTGTGCACTTTGTAAACATATTTGTCCGACAGTTTAGTTAAACTTTGTGGAAATACTGATTATTGTGCTGATAATAAAGTGTTTTGTCATTGCATGTTAAAAACAGGTCTAGTGGACTATGCAAAATATTATCACGCACAAAGTAAGCTGTCATTTATTACGTCAGTAAAAACATTGTTTAAGCTATATATTTCTGCTTAATATTATTATTTTAAAATTTAATTATGTCACCTAATACAAATAAATAGTTTAGACAATGTTTTCTTTATCGTAGTGAGTGATTTGTTTCAAATATGTTACAAATTTTCTGATGCTCACATGTTCGATTATGAATGTGTGACGTTAATGAACATCTTGAGATTCTCGATAATTTGTCAATTACAAATGTTTAGCAGTCGTACATTTATGTATGAAAATCTTTGATTTCTGTGAATATTCATCTATGTTTCGTGAATTCGCATGGAATCATGTGACAGTTAAAGAGGATTTATTTATATCTGTTTGGTTTCATATTTTTCTTTTTGTATCCCCCGTAACTTTGCAATAATTTGTAAGAAATAAAATTACATTAAAAAAAATTATAACATTTTCAAATTTATTACATTTTAAAATCAATCGTCATTGGGCACTTTGAAACATTATTGCCAGATGTGAAAAATTAATGCATATTTTCTAAAAATAAAATCTTTGTTTTTTTTTTGTATAGCAATACTTGAGCATTGACTAGATAAATTTTTATTGCACTTTTACTCACAAACAGTAGGACAACTAAAACTTGATATTCATCGTTTTATTAAAATAAATTTTAACGTAGAACGAATGACTTGAAGTTATTTTTTTTTATTTTATGACAATCTTTTTGGATCGTTGAAAGGTGCCAAGATATGTTTAATGTACAATTCCAATTTCACCCATGGTTCAAATTGAACCATTTTTTTTATAAATTTTTGCACAAGAGATGTGTGCGTATTATATAATTTGTGAATTGCATGAGAAAAATTATATTCAAAACCTATTTACAATGGCAGTTATAAAACATAGCATAAAATGTTGATTTTGTTTTGTTTTGACATAAAAAATAATTTAAGTATTCAATACTATATGCCTTCATAAAAAAAATCAGTGGTTTCATGTTAAAGGTTTAAAAATATATTATTTCACTTTTAAAGTATCAATGTATACGATTATATATTCACATTATTTTACATGTTGATGCTGGAAAGAAGATAGTAAAGAAACAATAAAATCATAATTGTATATAAATTAACCAAATATTATTTTTAAAAAATCCGTTGGATTTCTATAATTATTGTATTGTCTTTTAAATGTTCTAAAAGAACTTACTGTATTATACAACCATTTTATATTTGTGTGCATAAAAGATCAAATAACGCAGTCCATACAAAAGTTTTGATCAAAGTAGTTGGTGTTCTTTCTCTCTTCTCTTTTCATTATAAATCTTCTTCTCTGTCGTTTCCTCAGTTCTGAGAATTGTGACCATCATTTGTTTGGGTGTAAACAAAATGCTCCCAATGACCCTGGTCCTCGACCACTTGCAAGGTCACTCTTATTGCTTCCATCATTTGATCGCTCCATATCATTGGGGTGCGTCCCTTAGTTCTGTTCTCCACACCCCCGGTCAAAACAAGCTTCTCTCGGTTATCTGGTCCTCTTCCTTATATATAAATATACAGAAAGAAGGAGGCAGAATAAACTTTTTGTCTCCTTCCTTTTCTTGTTTCCAAAGAAACCAAATAAACAAAACTTTTGTTTGATCGTAACTGCGGTTTGGATTGTCTAATTGTAGTCACTAATAAGACAGTTAGGTTAAACATTCTTTCCAGCATCAAAACAAATTTTATTTTTATTAACACTGTTATCACCTCTCAAAGAGGTAAACAATGGCTCTTAAAGAGTTAATCAATATATCAAAAATTTATTAAATTACAATGGAAACTATGTAAGCATAGAGAAATTCTAAATGAAAATGTGTGTTTCAATCTATCTTCTTAAAGAATTAGTTATAACTTTGTCTGGTGCGTAATGTTTTTTTATATTCTTCTCTTGTTTTCCCCCATATAGCACCGTGATTTTTTCATCATATAACTTCTGTTTGGAATGCTGTTTGTGACACACGTGTTAATAGCAACGTCGTCGTACGTTCATGTAAGCATATATAGCGTAAGGTATTTTGATATGTGAAGTGTGTTCAGTTAAGAGCGTATATAACTCGTATGTAAGGACTGTATGATAATATTCAGTTTTAGAGTACGCGTATTAGCGTAATGTAATGTTATTTAAGGTATGTAACGGATAGGCGGTGGACGAAGATACGTAAAATGTTACTTTTGAAAGAGCGTACAACGTTAGAAACATCAGATTGTTATCCTTATTAAAATTAATTTTCTTGAGAAGTAATGGAAATTAATTTTATTTTGCCCTCAAAACATTGTTCATCACTCTCTTTTGTGTTGTTTTTTATGCTTTTTGTTTTTGATAATTTATTTTGACACTATTCAATAGCCATTCGAATGTCTCAAGGATGCTAATGAACATTGCAATCTTCAATTTGCTTCTGAATAAGAAAGTAAACTATATTCGTCTGCTGTAATGTTTTAACATAAATACATTTTATATTTGTTCCTCCGTTGTTCAAATCTTCGTTGTACAGTTTACAAAAGTGTCATTTTGCGTATAGTCTTAGTAATGTAAGGATACAAGGTGCTATGTGATGACTAAGATCCTAGAAGCGTACTTTTGGCTCTTCCCTTTTGTAAAAGAAACTTTCTTAGATTTGTACTATTACTACTAATATACATGTAGTGTTACTATATTTATATAATGTATTTTTACGGAACATCTATTCACATTATAGCGCACCCTCGTACAGAAAGGGCTTGTATTCAGTTGATGGACAGAAATTGAATTAAAGCAAATTATAGATATCTATCACAGTTTGTTGCATCCTCAAGGGTGTTCATATGTAATGTACCGAGTGTTGACCCAAGAATTTAGTGTTTTGTATGTGGCTGTAGAGCCCTGAGCCCAGGCTCTTCATTATGGTCTGTCGTGAATTAAAGGCCGACTGTGTGCGCTCAATATATCATATTGAATAGGTTTCTTCTAAAGAAATTCTCAGTTTTAACATATCTTAATCCATTATTTGGTGTGTAGTTGAAAAGTATTTGTCAAAAAAATTAATAATTATAATCATTAAAAAAAAATTACAGTGTTTAGAATAAGAATATAAAAACAGTGTAATAATATCTTGTTACTGCTGATTTTTTCTTTGTTCGTCGATACGGCGACATTTTCGTAACTGTTAAACATTGTGTGCTAATTAATATTTTGTTTACCAAAGGTGGCAATGTTTTGAAAAATATTGTGGGGTACAACTTTTATAATAATGTAGATTTGGTATTACTAATTTCATTTTTGTACTAAAATGTGTCAATATAAGAATTGAAAATATATTTTTATTGCTTAGAAGTTTTTACATACTTTGGTCAGGACGTTGGTAATATATATATATATTTGTATTTTTTCAATGTATGATGAAAAGTTACCATGCGTGATATATATTTATATATAAAGTAGGAAAATTAAGAAGAATGCGGCGAGTGATTTGGCGTTGAATAAAATAATTTTATATACTTAACTCTGTAATTTATATATTCATTGAAAATGATCTATACAAATAATTTTGTACAACAATTTAAAGGTTGTATATTTTAAAACATTATTATAAAAATCTAAGATGTCTATGGTCTCCAGATTATTTTCCCTGGGAGTTATGTTGATTGTTCATTTTTGCAATTCATTCTTGTACATTTCAAATGTGTGCTTTGCAAATGTTTTGTTACAATATTAAAATTGTTAAACATTATTTATGTGTCAAACTTTATTGTTTGATGCAAACAATTCTTTACCACTACTTCTATATCATCACGGCGTATCTCACATGTGGGGTAACCAGGAGATCAGCTGCATGTAATAAACATACATGAAGGTTTGGGAAAATAATGTAACACGCTTCGAATGTACAGCATTGAAGGTGCAATAGTCAAAAACAATGGAGATGCTTCTAGATATTCTTGATTTATTTTTAATTAAATTATCATGGTAAAATAGTGCGTCAATGGTGTGAATGTAGGTGTGCGTTGCAATGAAATAATGAGAACCATATTTAATCTTTGCCGCTCAAATTTTCTGTTGATTTACTGTCATTAAGTGCACTCACACTCAACAAATTATGTGAAAGAATTTCACACATCTGTTTTCTCTTTGTCAATATAAAAGAAAACATTTAGTTGTCATTTTCTCGTATTTTAAATATATTCATTCGCATAGTTTGTGTAAATGTGTAAACAAACGCATTTAATAGCAAAAGAATATAACTAATTTTTTTTTTGTGATATGTATTTTTTATTGTTTTCTCACTGGTTTTGGACACTGGGAGTGGATCAAAGAAATGTATAATTATTCATGAAATATTGTAAGAGAAAACGAGAGTTATTGGAAGAATGTGTGACTAAGTAGGTGTTTAGTGTACAAAAATACCAAATTATTTTTTTTATAAGCAAAAAATATTGTATTAAACATTTTATAATTGTAGAAAACGAGATGTTTAAGTGTATCAGGATATTTTACTTTTTCTATAAAGTGTTGTAGATGATTTAATGGGACAAATATGAACTTCATTGTTTAAAAAAATATAAATATAATTAAAAAACACTATTACTTTCACAAATTATATAAAGAGTTATAAGTACTTTTCGGACATCCGTCCATCATCAGTAACAACTTAGTTCTAAGTTGTTACTGATGATGGACGGATGTCCGAAAAGTACTTATAACTCTTTATATAATTTGTGAAAGTAATAGTGTTTTTTAATTATATTTATATTGTTTATTATCAAAAAATCAATATGAACTTCCACAGTGTTTGCTCTTCAAAAGTAGAAAAGTTTTTAAAAAAATGTTTAACTCATTTTGTAAATAAATATTGTATCTCTTATACTTGTGTCGAAGTTAATATCATTTCGTAATGGTGAAAATTAATTTGTAATCTTTTATTGATGTATTTTATACTAAGGCATGTTGTGTCGTCGCTCGTCTTTCTATTTGTAAAATAATTTGGACTAGTACGACTGTTTAAATGTGTTTGATTTGTGTTATTTTATTTTTAAAGTATCATTTTATTGATAGTTGTAGATATCTCAAAAGTATGAATAATTTCTGAATTGTTTGTTGCGTTAAGTAAGTAAATAAAGATTTACCGCTTTCTGATGTACATTATACTGCGTTGCTCTGCGATATATGTTTTATTTTAGTATCTGTGTGTCGATCGTGTGATGATAAAGTTATACATGTTACAGTAAGTTTTAAGATATATGATTTTTTTGATCAAAGAAAATAAAAATTTTCGTTTTTAATAAAGTTATGTTTTATATTATTTTATTTGACGATTGCATGTAGAGTTTATAACATGTTTTTTGTTAGAAACGTGTCTAATAAAAATCTGTTCATAGGATTTTTATCTAATCTTAAATATTTTTTTTATTTGATTTTTACAATAGTTTGGTTCAATTGTTTTTAGCTATTTCGTACAAGAAATTGTTAATATTTTATCTTTGCATTTATTTATGTACAATTACAACTTTATAATTAATGTTGTTCTGGTACGATCACATATCTGTGCTAACACCATGTAATACTTTCGCAAATTGAGTTCGGTTAGCAAAAATGATTACGTGACCAATTTTGCCACATTAGTTGAGACATTAGCCACAACACTGCCTGGAAATGCACCGTACAAAGGATTCTATCTCTTTTTTCTTCTCATTGCCTGTACAGGAAAAAATTAAGAAAAAAATAAATTATTTTCCTTTCTTTGCTATATCAGCGGAGAGAAGAAGAGGTAGACTGAAACTTTCATTAACCGAGCATTGTAGATACATCTATTGTAAATGATGGAGCTGGTTGGAGGTCCTTGTAGGGATTTTTTTAAAATATAAACATCTGTAAAATTTTGTGGCGTTCATTAAAAATGACAGTTATTCGTTCCATAGATTGAGAAAAAGCATAGACAAGTGTTAATTTGATACATAATTATGCAACTTCTTATTTCCCTAAAAATAGTTATATATTCAAACATAAGAGCATTCTCTGTTATAACTTAAATCATCCAAATCGGATACTACAGGAATAGAGGACATACATATTGTTAGATTTATATGTATTACATATAATTATATTTTTCCACAATCCATACACAATATAACGTACATACGTATCATAATACTATTTCATCAAATTGTTGCCATACTATTTTAATAGAAAACACATGTTCCTATATTTTTTATTACACATACAACAACAGTAAGAGTTTTTTCTACCCGTGTATGTAATTATTATTGTACAATGATTTTAGTTTATAAAGACGACGTGTATTTGATAGTTTGACCGATTATTGCAATTAGCAATTCCGTTACTGCACTCTTAGATGTATAACAAACTAATTTGGTAGTGTCTTTGGCAAAAGGTTATATCTATTGATTTTTTTAGTTTTTACAGTTTGATCCATGAAATAGAATATTTCACAGCATGGTGACATGATAGAATTTTTACTGTATGTTAAAATATAATTCATAAAAATAATTTGCAACTTCATTTCTATACTTTCTTTTGCTTTCATGTAAAATTTTGTTTTGATACACATAACCTTTTGCTATTGCGTTACTGATATATCATTGATTTTTTTTCAATTATCCTAATTATTAAGGCAACCTATCTATTTATCTATTTTACAGTTTATTGTTTGGGCATGCAAACAAATTGCAGCTTTTATGATTTATTCAATTTCAATGCTTTGTTATCCAGCAAATTTTTATTTGATTTTCAATTTTAATTCAAACTTGAGTATTTGTTTATCATTTATCGGTATTCATTTAGCGGAATTCCATAAATGTATGTTTAATAAATGAAATACAACAATTTTAGGTTAAATAAATTTAATATTGGCTATTTGATCAATTATAAATTTATTTTCAGTTCCAAAATCGTTTTATTTCATTGATTAAACTTAAATATTGATCCCATTTATAGTATATGAAGGGTACACGGCAAAAACAAACTCATTGATTTTTTTTCGTTTTCGTGATTTAAATGCAGTTTTGTTCCCCTCAAAGAGCTCTTTAGAATGGTAAAAGTAAAATGTAAAAAACTGGCCCATTTCTTTGTAATTCACACTGAAATGATGAAAAAAATTATGAAATATATGGTGTTTCAAACTTTATATTTGCTCTCCTTCTTCTTCTTCTTTTCGTGTCGGTCAGCAACAGAAACACCAAATCTACATCTACACTCCCATTCCCTCCCAGAAAGCAACGACCTCTCTTGCAGCTCCCCCTAGGTGAGTTCGTTCCACGAATTCCTCCCAGTGACACTGTCTGGGAGCCATTGGGCATGTCAGTTATTCGTTTTATTTTTATTTGCTCTCCTGTAAAATGATAATTTGTCAATGAGCCTGTTTTTGCCGTGTACCCTTCATATGTCAAATTAACTGTGTTTATTCACATTTCTTTTGTCTTTAACCGTATCATTAAACCGTGTACAGGACAAAATGTTAATTTTATTGACTCTGTTGTCTTATATGCGTCTGTTATAAACTTTGAATGTTACGAAGTATGTTTATTGTATAAAAATTATTTGTCGTAAAAAACTGCAATATACGTATAAATTAAAGTGTGTTATGTTATTATAATATTATCTTATTTCTAGCCTGTGCTCTTGTGAGGAGCGTTGAAGAGTGACGAGAAAGAATGAAAATATGTACGAGTGTCAAAAGAGAATCTATAGTTATTAGTTTTTCTTTTAGAGAGTTTAAGTTTTATCATTATTTTATACTTTTAAATATATTATTATGATTATTGTGTTTTGTCGATTAAGTATGGATTATGTTTTTTTTTTGTCTATGGCTAAATGTTGACAATTCGTATAGCTTCTAAATGGTTTTAATGGATATACATGTTGTGAACATTTGGTCATTGGTATATTATCATTTTATTTATACTCTATATATGTTTATGAAGGAGGCTAGAATTTTGTGAAATTGTACCATAGTGTTTTATAGTCATCAATTTTTTTTTCCATTATTTTGTGATTTTTGAATACTACACCTCAAAATTTGGAGTTCACAATATTTTGTTTAAGGCTAGTCAAAATTGAGTTTTATTTATTTGTTGAACAAGTTTCTCAGCCTTTTTTTGGTAAGAAACTATACAAAATACTTATTAAAATATTCATAGTCTCAACAATAAAAAAAATACACAAATTTTCAATTATAAGGACATTCAGAAGATTTATCTTATGATCATTTATACAGCCAATAGATGGCCCTAGTGTATTGTCAATGTTTGTTAAACAGTGGGAATGTGCATTTCCCATCGCTGTGTATTTGTATCATTTATCAAAAATTGATTATTTTTCACTGAGTAGGTACTATAAATGTTTCAAAGCATTTTGTATGGTTTCTACCTCTATGATGATGCTCACGTGTTTTTGTAAACATGTTTTTTTAACATTCAATATAAATATTTATATTAAGGAATTACTCCATTCATTTTACAGGGATCAATTTATAACAAGTTATTTTTCTGTCGGAATATTTTAATATGATCTCTAACTCTCGATCTGGAAATTCTGTCATTAATTGTCGCTGCCTACATATTTATTTATTCTTTTTGCACATTATTATTATATAGCAATGTAATCAAAAGAACTCACAATGCCTTAACAATTCATACATATTGCTCGCTGTTAGTTATCTAAACCTTTATTCCTTTTATACAAAGTATTCACAAAATAAAGATCATACAATACTGAGAAAATACTATGAGCAAAAAGGTGTGAGTTCATTGCCGATTTTTAATATTTGTGAAGAAGTTCGGTGAATTTTGTATTCATTATTGCACTACTGCCATATTGTATATCTTTTTATAGTTGTAGCCGCGTAGTGTTAGCTGTCATTTTTATAATAAAAAAAGCGTAATGCAATTGTTTCGACTATCAGTATAAGGAGTAAGATAACGCTACACTTTTTTTTATAGAAATGATGGTTAATGCCATGTGGCTAAGATTATGCACAGACACGTTTAAGTGATGTACAATTTCCGAGAAATAGATCCCTGTCAAATAAATGGAATCTTTTCTTTTTTTCAAACATATTTTAATTAATGATTGTTATATAATAAAGATAAGTGATTTATTATTAATATTTGGAACAATATATATATTATGTTTTATTATATTATTATTATTGTATTCTTTGTGTATGGTTAGCATTTTAATTTCACACAGTCCAAATATTACATTAATATTGTATAAAATGCTGACACAATAAAATTATTTGACATAATTTTTGTCTTTTTTTTACGAAACTCTTTAAAATAATATAATGCTAGACTTGTCCATTTAGATGTATTGGGATGATCAATATGTAAAGATGAAAACATATCATCAGGGCCAATGTTGTTTATCTTTCTTTATGAATCAAAATGAATGTTCTATAGAACTAAAATGTTAACTATTTTCCCTCAGTGTGGTGTTATTTGCAAAAATTATTTCTTCCATAGAAGGTTTCTGTAACAAAGCTATTATCATTTAGTACATATCATTCATAATAATTTTAAAGTGATCTCCTCAGATTTGAAAAGGAATATTTTAGAGAAGTCATACATTCAAAAACTGTAATTCCCGAAAAATAAAAGTACGTAGATCTTCATAAAAATAAGTAAACCAAGCAACTCTGATTGTCGTCAACGAGACAAGTTGAGGACTGAGGGTATATGAAAGCTGCAGTCTGACTGGTCCTGGATTTTTGAGCTATATAGATTTTAGCTTGAAGTTTATTAGCATTTAAATACAGAAATTATTTAAGATCGCATTTCAAAGTCAACCAAATGAAATACTTGGCCTTAATGGTTACTCAGTACCCCTAAGGTGCCTACTTTCAAAAGTAGTTATTGCCTAAAAAATTCCAGGTGAATTTATGATAATGTAATTCATGTGTCTTTCAACTTCTATTCTATTCTTCTCAAGGCCAGAACAAGGTCTTTCAACTTAGAACGTAGTCATAAATCAGGACTATGACAATAATTATCTTGGCTTGCATTTCCTTTTAGCCAAAAAACAGCATTTGAGAAAAGGAACAAAGTTTATTGATAAGTCATAATTATTGTGTGGTTATTATTGTATCATCGATTCTGTTGTGGGTGAATTTTCACAGACACATTTATGTTCTATTTAGTGGCTCAAAATGCGCCCATTTTTGCCTCTAGTTACATACTGAGAATTAAAGTTTGAGAGCCACAGACTTTAAATGTCAATTTTAAGCATAGATTTTTATATATAATACCTAGATGGAATACTCGTATGTATTTTCATTGTAATAAAGTGAGGCACCATTTTTCGGCACTTTTGACAGATCGGTTGGCGAAAAAAAGTGTGATAAATCGCTTAAAACGTCGACAAGAACTTCAAAAAATGTCCAATTACATTTTAATAAATGTAAAAATTATATATTTTAATAAAAATGCGAGAAATACTTCATAAAATGTAGGAAACACCACACGCTTTCGCCAACCGTTCTGTCAAAAATTCATAGATTTTTTGCCTCACTTTTGTAAATGAGTCAGGGTTCTATATCGCCTAAAACCAAAATCTTTGCTTATAAATCATAGACACGTCGTTATGCACAAGATTTATAAAGCGCAGTTTACATGCTCAGTTAGTTTTTTCTTAATATCAATAATTATTATTATTGCTGAGACAATTTCATTGTTATTTTTTTACTTTTTTGGTGACTTTTAATATAACTTGCTGTGTCTTAATCCATTATACATATACTTACCTTAAATAAATTATGTATGTAAATCTTCTACATGTAAAAGACTCGAGCCGTGAACAAATAATAATAAATAAAACCCTTCTAAGACTTCCGCAGGCATAAAAATTCTCATAAAACAAAATAGGTGGGTATACCTATATGGAAAATAATGACTAAATTATCGACATCACGGCAATGCGATAATTTCACATCTCGTCCAAATTTTGATTCAAGTTTTCAATGTACCTGCACAGGTAGTTAGAAATTAATGATGAAGTAAATGATTCTATGAGAATATTTATATTAACACAGAAATAAATTAACTGTTTTTACGACAGAGAAATAGAACAACCGCCGGGGCCCCCGTACATATGGGAACCTTGCGCAAATTACTGAAGATATTGAACTTTTATAGCTCGGATTTAAAATTTAGGGAATAAAAATAAGACAAGTGCCAGTGTCACCTTATTGTTTATTAACATTTTTATATATCAGACTCCTGTAGATCTCTCAAACTAGACTTTAGTTCAGAGCACAATGGTATATCACATAGTATACTTATTATATAGATAAGTTTACATATATGATGTATTGCAGCTATGGCAAAAAAATATTATATTATGTAGGAATATGAATAAAATATAATATATTATGAATAAAATAACTTATTTTTCAAATAAAAAGTGTTTAAAATTTATGCGCATGCATTATGTGGTATTTATATCTATCACCGTTGTAATTCCGCGGTCCACAATGTGAACTGTCCTTTATATACAAAATCCTTATGTGCATAACAAAAAACACGTGATTTATAATGTGAATTTGTTTTCTACTTGAAACTTCGCGCAATTTCTTAGTGTTTTTTATAATTAAATACAAGTTGGGAGTATTATCTTAGTGTTAAATATATTATTTTAGCGATATACTCATTTTCCTTGCCAGAAATGTACCTTTTTTGATACAAAAAGAAATGTCTTAATTATACTACCTCTAATATAATAAGCTTTTGCGGTCTTTTTTCCACTTGAATGATATTTATATGTATTTAAATGAAGAAATAAAAGTTGACAGCATACTTCAAACAAAAAAAAAATATCGTTTTATGCAAAATAGAAAAAGAATTTTATATAAAATATCGTTATGCACAATTGTGCATAACGCAGGAACACGCAGATATTTTTGCTTTTTTTTATTTTGGTGGTAATAAAAAGTGTAATAAATAGAAAAATAACGAAATTAACTATAGTTTTATTAAACTAGACACTTTTTTTCGTTGAAATATAATGGCATTTTTACATTTTTCTTAAAAAAGCTATCAAAGTGTTGAGGAACAATGTCAAATTTGTATGGAGCGCAGAATGAAGGATATTTTAAAAATCAAATTTAATAGTTATAAAGTAATGAAAAATTAATATCTCCAAATAAAATAATCAAAAATATATGCAAATTGAGATTAAACCATAAGTTTTTTCGCAATGATATTCGTATATTTTTTAATTTAATATGAAAGTGAGGAACCATCGGTTATTTTTACAATAAGCAACGATTTTGGTTTTGGGCGATATAGGTTTTGTATGGAATTCTGTGATTTTAAGAAATTATTGTCTATGATCAGCTCAGCTGTCGTCTGTCATTTCTCTATTAATTTGACCTTTGGTGGACCGGTTTATTTTTGTCACTATTATTTTTGTTTTTAATTAGTTTTATCATTGTTTAAATATCAAAATCATGATGGCAGTGAGAAATTTGGGTAAACTGGGTTATCTGGATGCTGGACGCACGGCATTCCTCGCCTGCGACATCCAGGAATCCTTCAGAAAGTCCATGGAGCACTTTGATAATCTGGTGATGGTTGCCAACAGAATGGTCTGTAATATTTGGTCTTATTTATAATTATAGATAAGGATATTAAGTAGATAACATTGTTATTTGAGAATATATCATTTACAATCGCCGTTTCTAGAATATACTGTACATAGACACTTTATTTACGCATTTAATACCATTTCCCTCTCTTGATGTATGACTGCTTTTGGGTCGAAAATGGACAAATCCAAAATTGCCACTTTAAATTGATTATGTAGAAGTATACTCCGTATTGAGTTCTAAAAATTCCATTTTCCAAAATAATCAACTTGTGTACAATTTGTGTGAAAAACAGAAAATAAAATCAATGTTAGTATGGAATTCGGTCAAGATTTAATTAGTTTTTGGGCACTACAACCATTTTACTACAGATGGATTTGTCCAGTTTTGATATCAAACCACTTAAATGTTGTATGCTGTGAAACTGATGAATCCAAAGTTTGCAGTTAACCAATTTCGTTATAGTAAAGATAGTATAAATCAAGATTTGACAAACTTCCAAAGGAGCGAAATAATATAACAATTAATTTTTTTAAAGAGCCAATGACTTCATAGAAATCTTGGTTTCTTATTTCACTCAAAAAATAAAAGAAGAAAATATAATTTTAACCGAGAGACATGCACTTAATTCCACCTACTGCTGAATCACTCCGTCTTAGTGGAAGAATACACTTTTATAGTGATAATCTCACCACTGCATATTGTCATGTCATAATGTAATAAAATTTTATTTATGTATTTTGTTGAATAAGTGATGATGTGCAGAAAACAATAAAACAAATAGATTTAAAATAAAATAAATATTAATAAGATGGCAAAATATTTAATCTTTGCATATTATTATTTTTAAAGGAAATCAAAATTTCAATTTTACAGGCTTCAGCGGCCAATATTCTCAACATACCATTGTACATGTCGGAGCAATATCCTCGTGGCTTAGGCCCCACAAGCCCTGCAGTAGATAAGTCTGCTGCGTGCCTTGTTTATGAAAAGACTAAGTTCAGTATGGCTACCCCAACACTACTTGAAGATATGAAAAGAAGATTTCCAAATAAACTTGACGCTGTAGTACTTTATGGCTTAGAGGTACATTTTTCACACCTTTATTTTATCTGACATCATATTATTACACATTTTTTAAAGAATTTGATGGCTCAGTATGTAATTAATTGTTTTTATTTATAAATAAACACACTATGTTTGATTTAGTGTCTAGTTAATAAACTATTACATGTTAAAACACTCAAACTCAACGTGAGATATTTTACCCTTAACACTCATTTTTTCTCAAATATACTGTTGGTCCACTAATATATAAATTTGTAGTTAAATTATATTTATTCGCTTCTCGCAATAAAAATATAAAATAATAAAATCTTTGTTTGAAACAAAATTTATTGTAATAAAAAATAATTTTATAAATGTACCTATTAATTTAGTAAAAAAAAAATCACTTCTATAAATATCATGCATTGCGCAAAACAATGTATTTTACAATTAATTACGACACATGAGTCATGCCGCTAGTAGTTCAATGTCAGCTGAAGGTAAAGAGTACTAAATGTAGGAATACAAAATGTTAAAAAAGAATAAGAACACCCAAGATTATGATGTCGATAAAACTTCATCCAATAAATTCATTCACTCATTTTGTTTTAGGCTCATGTGTGTGTTGAACACACGGCTATGGATTTTCTTAGCCAAGATATTGCCGTGCATATTGTAGCTGAGGGAACAATATCCCGTTCGAAAGCAGACAGATTACTGGCTTTACAGGTAATTAGTACATCTATTTATACCATCCCGACACAGTGAAAAAGTGGCAGATTTAGGATAGGTGGCAAACGTCATCACTGAATTGATGAAATGTATTATGCAAGCTAGATATTTTATGAATACCTGCCTTTTACATGATACTTGACAGAAAAAGAGGAGAAGGTTTATTCTATTCGAAGGAGTTCACAATTGATGAATAGATTTCTCTATAGAAAATAATTTAATAGAATAGACAGTTTGTGTATGAAATGTTTCATGTTTTCATAATATTTACATAATCATTAATTTAAATTTTGTTATTGATTTGATTGTTACAGTTTTTATTATTTTTGTTTTAGCGCATGCGTCAAATTGGTTGTCATATCAGCTCAGTTGAAAATGTTCTTTTTAAATTGATGAGAGACAAAGAGCATCCCAAGTTCAAGGAAATATCCAAACTTGTTCGTGAACAGATTCCTGATTCATTGGGACTGGAGAATAATAACATACAAGTGTCCAAACTATAAAAATACAACTCTGCATATGTATAAGAGAAGATTTATCTTTAATTATCTCAGTAAACTCAAAATGATAATCATTGTTAAAAATAATATTCATCCTTGTGAGATTTACATTTTATTTTTTTATTTATTTTATTTAACAATAATTATACAGACATTACAATACATAGACTATTTGATAAAACTTAAATCTAAACATCCTCCTTATAGAGACAAGTCTCGTGTAAAGGAGGGTTGTTAAAGACCAGTTGTTAAAGACCATACATTAAAGATCAATCGTTTGTTCATAGACGGTAAATAAATTCTATTCTACCAACAGCATTTCCCACAAGAAGGGCTGCCAGTGGATTAACTACTTGTAAAAAACGTACAAATCAAAGACTCCATGCCAATAAAGTTCAAAGACATTCATTACCGCTGAAAAATCTTTTCGCTGAATGGAAGATATTAAAAGACTTATTTGTAATGTTTTATGAATATCCACCTTTTGCAGCGCACTCAAAAATTTACAAAAAAATCTATTATTATTATTAACTCTTCTCAGATTCACTTCAGTCATTGAATATAGTTACGTTTTCTTTGTTCCATGAAAATAATATGTTTTTATTGGGTGACAAGATTTATCATTGGACTTGAAAATTTACAATTAAATCATAATGGGATCCTCATGTCATCTAGTTTATTGAGACATTATTTATGAGTATGTGATTTCTGATTTCTAAAAAAATTTGACAGTCATTTTTGCCAGTGTTTTTGTATATATAGAAATTATATTGTGTTATTGTAAATATTATTTTGTTTTGTACATTTATTATAAACATACATATTACAACATTTTTTAATTATAAATCCTTTATCGCAAACGAGTGGATGGCCTTGAGAATCCTTTTTCAAACAAATTTAAACACATCTCAAAATGTTTGAGAAATTTTATTAAAATTATTGTCTTCTAGTTACACAATGAGTTTGTCATAGTTTATGGTATCTTTATGAGCTGTCATCGCTGTCAAGTGTGGGTGGCATATTTCCACTTCTTGGGGTACTGTTATTTAGTGCAAAAGTGACTAATTATTAAATGAAAATGATTATATTTTCAAACGAAAATAATACATCAACATTAAAACTACTTATCTGTGCTAAGAAGTTAAAGAAAAATGTAGAAATACGTAAAGTTAATGTCGGTGGTAAGTTGTAGGATGTGTGATGACATATGTTTAAAAATTTTCTAATCTTCATAAAATAGTTAATACCTTAACGAAATCCTGAAAACACATTCTAAATTTAAAAATTACTGAAATCGTGATACATCTGATCATATTTTACCGCGTTTTATCTTAATTGTGTGTAATAGTACTGTTTGAGGTTATGTACCATACATTTCCGCTTACTATAATCTAGTTGGTTTTCCTCGTAGATATTATAATAATATACTCTTGTTATGTTTGCATGCCCTTGAATATGCGTTTGTTATTATTTTCTTAGTAAATGCAAGTGCATAATCTTATCAGCATATTTGAACTGCAGAAAATTTATTGCAATCAAACATAAAATGTTATAATATGTCTGTCTCCTTCTTGCGGAAAAATATGTGTATTTATTTTCCTTTCAAGATAATTAAGCCACTATCACTACAACTACTATTCCATCATAATATATACCACAAGTAGGGTAACCAGTAGATCAGTCGTCTGTTATGAACATGCACATTGTCTTCTCTTTGCCGACAAAAAATTGAGACACATTCAGGATAGGTGCTAAACCTCATTGCTTAGTTTAAGATATAAAATTTCTCTTTTTCTTTATACATTCCATAACTAGCAGAAAGGATAGGGAGTGTGAGAACTTATTTCTATAAGTGATAGTATAAATGTGTGGCCTGACCAGGGTTGCCAGGTCTTTTCCAAAAAAATACCAAACATTGAGCAAAAAAAAAGTTTTAATCGTTGATCTATATTATGACCTTAAAATACAAAGTGCCATTGCATAAGAGCAACTAGCCACCCTAACTTATAAATATTATATTTTTTCTCATTTTTTCTTCCAGCAATGTCTTATTTGGTTTGACTGCCCCATGCATTTCGCGTCATGTCAATCTGATATTACATCGTATACATAATTCAGCCTTCACCATGTCCACACTTAATTTATTACGGCTGTTCGTCCACAAATAATTCATATGCCTAAATACTCTTTCCACATAAGCATTAGTACATTAGTACTGCCATTATTGTTTTAATTATCTCTTTCAAGTTAGGGCTTATGTCGTTTATTAGTCTTCAAATATTGAACTTGTAAATTACTTATTCCTATTGTAAGTGCTGTTGTATCTAAAAGAAAAATAAAATAAAAAAAAAAAAAAAAAAAATTAGGGAGAAAAATTAATCAAAAAAAAATACCGAACCGCCCATACTTCGGTATTTTTGTCATACCGAACACGGTGCTAAAATACCGAACGGTTCGGTAGAATACCGAACACCTGGCAACCCTGAGCCTGACACAAGTAAATAAATATAAGTAATCTAGTGATACTGGGTATAATAGATAGTGTATGTACTATTAATTGTTATTTATTTCCTTATGCATTGTGTTATATTAATTTGATGTATCAATTTTGATTATTTCACATTATTGTTTCAGACCAAAGCATTCCACCTCCCAGACAGTTGCCAGTTTTACAAGTTAATCCAGAAGTGAATCTCTTCTCCAGTAATGCAGCCTGTATTTATCTGCTCAACGAAGATCTTAACATAAGGTACATTTTTATTCAATTTCTATGTATCTATCTATAATGTTTTAATTAATTTCGCTCTTCACACATATCTGCCACCCTTCAATCTCTTCACTGGCTCAGATGTCCGGAGAGAGTTGAATTTAAAGTGTGTTTGACAGTATTTAAGGCACTTCATGCTATGGCCCCAGAATATATCATGGAACTCTGTGGTAAACAGGCGTTAAGTCATAGACAGACAACACTTAGGTCTTGTCAAGATATAACAACTAAATTGGAGGTGACCAGTACTGTATCGAAACCAGTGTACGTGGAGCGTGCTTTTGCAATTTCTGCACCTGTAGTCTGGAACAGGCTTCCACAAACGATCAGAGAAACGCAGGACATATCTCGTTTCAAGAACCAACTGAAAACTTATCTATTCAAGAAATCTCACGGAATAATTCAAGCACAACCTTAGTTAGCAAAGAGCGCCCTTGAGGTGGATTTTTTTTCACAAAACGGCGCTTTACAAATCATCCAAATAATAATAATAATAATAATTTGAAGAAATCCCGCCTTTGATATAAACTTACCCTTTATACCTATATTGGTTGTATTTAATATGAATATATTTCTCATTTATAGTGAAGAATAAATAAATAAAGTCACAGCAACTCACGCAAGAGAAGTACAAATATGAACTGTATTTATTGATCATATTATACCCTATAGGATATCTTGTCTGCACCACAATATTAATGATATTATTTTATGTTCCTCATTTGTCCCGTAATTTATCTTGCATATGATGTTTTATGAAAACATGTCTTTTACAGAGCACTCATATTGTTTATTGTATATAACATAATTATGAAAATATTGTTAAAATATTTTTTGAAATCTATTTATTTTTTAATGTACATCACTTAAAAATAATTTTGCATAGATTTAAATAACTTATTATATTTCCAGCTCTCAATGGCTAGAATGGGAAGCATTATCTCTTCTGCCCAGTGTTGCCAATTTGACAGCGTCAAAGTCTGTTGCCACAGAAGCTGCCACCAAACTTAAGACACTTCTCGCAGAACTGAATAAACAATTGCAAAGTTCCGGATATGTCGTAGGGGTAAGATGATTGAAACAATATCAATTCATTTGTAATAAGAATCAGATGTCTTTATATTTTGTTCCATATATCTATTTTCACTTTGTTATCTCCTTCTTAATTTGTTGCGTAGATAAAAAAGTGATGGTACTTCAATAAGATAAGGCTAAAAATAATGGAAACATTTGATCAGAAAGTCAATAGTTACATCTGGAATATTTACATATACTACTTATACTACTCTACTTTCAAGATACAATTTTTTTTGCTTACTTTTAGGTTGCAATAGAGTGCTTTTGTCTTATTTATACTCCTAGATTAATTTTTAATGAGATATCTGTTTATACCGTCATGGGGTTTCCCACTGGATTAACAGTGTGTAATCAACATACAGGCTATCTTCTCATACCATAATAATAAGATATCAAGGCAGGTGGCATTCTTCATTATTGCTGAATCGAAGTTATGCATTGTCTTATAGTTATGATTTATTTATATTTGTGATTTTCAGAAATCTTTATCAGCGGCCGATATTAGCATCTGGTGCACTCTGTATCCAATCTTCCAAAGTGAGAAGCATGCTAAACAGTTCCTCTCCGAAAGCAGTGCCGTGGAGAATATTAAAGGTTGGCAGGAGAACATTGCTAAATTGCCACTTGTACAGGTAATCTAGCGTATAAATATGTATTTGACTTTGTTTAATATGTATATGTTTGGTTGCATCCTCTCTAGACATTTTTTGAATATTTGCTAAGATTGTTTGATTGGATTTGGGCACAATGCGCCAATGATAAAACCAATCAGACATCTCGAGGAAAACGATGTTTACTCAATGTAACATTGTACAAAAGACAATGTTTACTCAATGTAACATTGTACAAAAGACAATGTTTACTCAATGTAACATTGTACAAAAGACAATGTTTACTCAATGTAACATTGTACAAAAGACAATGTTTACTCTATGTAACATTGTACAAAAGACAATGTTTACTCAATGTAACATTGTACAAAAGACAATGTTTACTCAATGTAACATTGTACAAAAGACAATGTTTACTCAATGTAACATTGTACAAAAGACAATGTTTACTCAATGTAACATTGTACAAAAGACAATGTTTACTCAATGTAACATTGTACAAAAGACAATGTTTACTCAATGTAACATTGTACAAAAGACAATGTTTACTC
This sequence comes from Athripsodes cinereus, assembly GCA_947579605.1. NCBI lineage: Eukaryota > Metazoa > Arthropoda > Insecta > Trichoptera > Leptoceridae > Athripsodes > Athripsodes cinereus. The sequence continues at coordinate 2,947,249 of OX388307.1, forward strand.
AATGTAACATTGTACAAAAGACAATGTTTACTCAATGTAATATTGTACAAAAGACAATGTTTACTCAATGTAACATTGTACAAAAGACAATGTTTACTCAATGTAACATTGTACAGAAGACAATGTTTACTCAATGTAACATTGTACAAAAGACAATGTTTACTCAATGTAACATTGTACAAAAGACAATGTTTACTCAATGTAATATTGTACAAAAGACAATGTTTACTCAATGTAACATTGTACAAAAGACAATGTTCACCAATTACACCATTATGGCATCTATGAACACCGAAAGTGATCACTTAAGCCAACCTAGAGCAAATTCGTAATCATTCGGATGCTTTTCTCACTTCTTCCGATTAGATTTTGCACAATGTTACATTGTGTAAACATGGTTCTCCAATCGAGATGTCTTTTAATTTTTTAAATAAGATAGAGTGTAAGTCATACCCTCTATACAAGTTTTCATCTTTGAGAGTGTCTCTGGACAATAATTTGTATTTAAATATTATTTACTGGCTAAGTTGATGATTTTTTACACCATATTATAAGAAAGTCTTCTGATTACCATATTATGTTTTGCACTCATATTTCAGTACCTGAATTTAGCAATGTTATAATTTTTTAGTGTAGGTATATTTATTTATTTATTCATCATTATTACAAAACATTTGAAAATACATATGGACAGAAACAATACACACAATCACAAAGCAAAGACAATGTATCATCCTACTCAACCCGCACTTATGATCTAACCCTTTGCTATATAATACCAAGCCCACAAGTTTGTCACTTATTACAAAAGTTATACAAAAAAATGAAAAAAAAAAACAACAAAACACCAATCAAACATGCATAAAAGGCAGCCAAAACAGACAATGTGACTGGAACAAGCAAGTTAATCAGGACTATGCAGTCATAACCCGCAGCAACCTCACTAGGCGAGTGCCTGTATCGAGGCAAGCCGCTACAAAACATCAAGAAAGTACCGTAACAACCAATCCACCCTGAAATCGCACAAAGAAATTACACAAAATGTAGAAATAGCATCTTCTTTGCTTCCTCTCTACCCGTGTCAAGCAATGGTTTTTATTAGAGATGCAACAAATATTCGGCAACTATTCGGTATTATTAATATTTTGTCTATTATTCTGTATTCTGCGGAATAGTTTAAATGTAAAATTGGAAGAAACTAATAGCTTGTATATTGTTGCTATTTCATTGTCAGCTACAGATGCATAATTATTAATCCTCAAATATCGAATTAATTAATTTAATTTGATATGGAGTGAAACAACATAATATTATTATTGTTATTATTAATGTTGTAACACAAAAATTTAGAATAAATGTACCGCGCTGCAAGTCTAGTACATATTATGTCTATGATATATCTACACGCAGTACCGCACGCTCTCGCCATTGTTTTGCCGAATATTCAGTTATTCGGCACATGATCTTGCATAGTATTCGTTATTCGGCAAATATACTATTCGTTGCATCTCTAGTTTTATTACATGCCACAGCAAGGTCGATTTATATTTTACATGAAATTAGTCTGTTTTATTTTAAATTCATTTTCTATGTGTTTGTTTTCAGGAGTCACTTAAAGAATATCCCATCCACTGTGATGACTTATCTCAAATGTTCAGCGCCGTATCTATAACAGGCTCCCACAGTATCTCTAATGCCTCCACTAATGTTACAGCTGTGGCGGAACCAGCTTCTGGGTGAGCAATTAAAACAATATAAAAGTAATCTCTTCTATAGATACAAGTTTTTGAGTTCTCAGATCATTGTAAAACATTCATATTTCCTTATATGTTTTCGGTCATTTCAATATTTATTCGCTAAATACAGGTCAAATCCCAGTATAACGAACTTCACAGGACCAAAGAATATGTTTCGCTATACTGAAAATTCGTTATAACGAATGCTAGATTTTTACTTTGTTTTAGGTACCATTATACCTACCTACTGCTATCATGTTACCAAATACAAACAGCATGGGCCATCTTTTGACGATTGGTTATTATTATTTACTTGAAATCTAAAAAAAAAATACATCGGTCAACATAACAGCTAACTGCCTTTGTATTAATCAATGTACTTATTGTAAGACAGGAAATGAAACATCGATTGTTAAACTGTGATACTATTTATTTTATTGAAGTTTTAAAAAAGGTCAATACACATTACAATATTAAAAAAGTTAAAATTCAAATGAAATAAAATTGAGGAAAAGGATAAAAAAGTGTAGGAACTCAAATAATTTTATTTTTTAACAAAAAAATCTGGAATTTTTTTCTTGGTGGCTTGTAAAATAGAACTTTCTAAGTTTATAATGTTCTTGAAAACATTTTCCGGAACATTGGAAAAGTTGTAAAGGTACCCCCGAATATTTTTCATTCCGAGTGAATAATTATTTTTAATTATTCTTGGATTGAAGAATACTCTTCAATTCAATTAATTTCTTCTTAAGCGTGAATTGGCGACGTATTTTGTCCATTATCAGTAAATGTGATAAAATTGTTTAAAAAAAGGACATAGAAAAAAGAGACTGGAAAACACTAAAGAGGAGTAATGTAGGTACAGTACAAAAAAATCAAATAAACACGATTAACTTAAAATGTTTTAAAAAAGTTTTAGAAACAGTGAATCACCAAGAATAAATGTATAAAAAATCTAAGAAATAAACACAATTAAAATGTAAAAACAATGTTTTAGAAAAAAAACTTTTGGTGACAACAAAACACCACAGATGAGTTAGGTACTTGTAAACCATATGTTACGTAATCTGAGTTCCTAGAAATTTTGACTAAAATTGAACCATCATTCTAAAAAAAAGTTCGTTATTCTGAGATCGGCTTCGCTATAATGAATTTTGGTTTAGTACATTTTGTATGAAAGATTTTCGGGGACAATTTACAGCTTCGTTATACTGGAAATTTTGTTACTTCGGTATTCGTTATTCTGAGATTTGACCTGTATAATCAAACCACATATTATTTATGATTCATCTTCCTAATATTTTTTTTAATTACACAGAAGTTCTCTGTAACTTATGTTTTGATACCCAGAAAGTGTAAATTATAATTTACTTATAAAATTGTAACTGTTTAATAATGTTGAGTATCATTTTGTTTGTAGATCTCCGAACGCTTCTCCGGATATGAAGCCTGAAGTGGCTGTAACGGAAGAGGAAATTAACGCGGCGAGAGATCACTGGAGCAATGGACAAAAACTCTTAAAGCCTCGAATACCTGATGAGAAAATTATGTGAGTAAAATTTATAGTTGTATATATGGTATGAGAAATAAAACAATAGAGTTAATGTCATAATTTTAACATTAATGTGATATTCGAAGTAGCTGAAGTTTAACAACTGTTAACATTTACTCAATGCAGTTGATCTTTTATATAAAAATGAGATTGGTTTCTTTTGATGTGTTTTTGGTTTATCGTTCTGTAATTATGTCACAGCTTATTTTACAAAAAAAGTACATTTTATGATGTTTAATAATTCAAATTATGTTTTTATATTTTTAGTTTACCTAAGGAAGGATATAAAAATATTCTCATTACTTCTGCTCTACCTTATGTGAACAATGTACCACATCTTGGTAATATCATTGGCTGTGTTCTTTCCGGAGATGTATTCGCAAGGTAAGATTAAGATACTACTCCTATACTATATCATCATGGCATATCCCAAAAGTGGAGCAACTAGTGGATTAGTTGCACGCAACAAACATTCAAAATGGTGACAACAATATTATTTAAATAGGATATTCCAATAAACATTGCACCCAATTATTAGATACCTGCAGACCCAAATGCCAATAATTGCACCAGATTATTTTTAAATTTACTTTAGCTTGTGGTAAATGGATCAGTATGGATTGTTTTATGCTATTCCTGTCAAAAGTGCTACAATCTTCATTGATTACCGAATGTTTTAAAATTAAATGACAAATTTAAAGGTTGCGTAATGTTTTTCTTTTAGATATTGTCGCTTGTGTAACTACAATACTTTATATATTTGTGGAACTGATGAATACGGTACTGCTACCGAAACCAAGGTAATAATTACTAAAATTTTATCCTATTTTTAGCTTAATCTCCACTTACTCTAAAGAATTATTTTGTTTTCTAACCTCTCCTATATGATGCCTGAAAGGTTTACAAATATGTATCACCAGGAGGATAGTTGATAATGACTAAGAAATCGAAAGACATCTCTCTTGTATTGTTTAATCTTTAGAACAAACTGTTTGTTTCAATTTATCCAATCATGGAATTTTACTTCTTGTGTACCGATGCTATAAATAAAACTAGTTTATTTAATAAGAGAGACACACAATGTATGTAGTGATGGTTAATTATGTGATTATCAAGCACATCAGCTTTAAGCAGCTTACAAAAATAGTAATAATAATACCTACATATTTATTCCAGGCTTTGGAAGAGGGACTAACCCCCAGACAGATATGTGACAAATATTTCGAGATTCATAACTCTGTCTACAGATGGTTTGGCATAGGATTTGACTACTTCGGCAGGACTACCACTCCAGAACAGACTGAGTAAGTTGATTTACATGTACTATCACATCTCTTCTCTTACTGAGTAATTGGACGCTACCTATACCAGTTTTTGTAAAGCTTTTTGATTTGTTCATATTCTATTCTGCTTTTTTATATATCCAACACAATTTTTTGTATACATTATATCATAACTTAATAATCTTTTATTTCTCATTCCAGGATAGCCCAAAAAATGTTTTTGCAACTGCACAAGAATGGTTTTGTTGAGACTCAAACTGTGGATCAACTCCTCTGTGCTGGATGTAATAGATTCTTAGCTGATAGGTGAGAAATTAAATTGTTTATTGTCTGCGTAATTTTTTAACCCTACGAGATTGTGTCAAAAATATTGCAGTCCAAAGGATGAGCAGTGCCGAAATCCCAAATGTTGTCCTATATACGGCGCCCAACACAAAGACTCCCAAAATGATGGAAGGACAGTTGGGTCTCCACATCACAAGAGGATCTTCCTGCATGAACAGACCTTTGGCTTGAACAAAAGATTAAGAGGAAGTTATACATTCTTAGCTAATGTTTCAACTCGCTCCTGTCTAAACCAGTTCAGGCAATAAACAATGTTTGCCCAAAAAAAGTGCTTTTTTCAAACACTTTCATTCACTGTACACAAAATTTGTGAAGATTGCTCTGAATTAAAAAGTTTGTCAAGAGAATTGTTTAGGATAAATAAAAAATGAGTTTTTTAATAATCAAATCTTTTTAAACGTACTCAAAAAATAATATTAGAGTATTAGGAAAGATATAAAAAGAAAGAAGTTCCTTTTGACAGAAAAATACAATTAAATTAACATTCAGGCCAAATCAAATCAAAAGTTATGCAAATTAAATATTACTATTTGTAGGTTTGTTGAGGGCATCTGTCCCCATCCAGGATGTGGATATGAGGATGCCAGAGGAGATCAATGCGATGGATGTGGTAAACTGGTGAATGCTACCGATCTTATAAAGCCGAGATGTAAACTGTGTAATAAAGAACCAGTGAAAAGGGAGAGTTCTCATTTCTTCCTCGATTTGCCACAGGTAAAATCAAATAGTTCTTTGTACTTAAAATTTTTCTTTCAACCTGTGGAGTTATATTATGTCCTCTATCTTTAGTCTTCTTTCTAAAGCCTGGTCCATTATATGGGTTCAGTAAAAAGTATTCACAAATTTTGCTGTTTTATATCAATAAGCTATTTTTAGAGTATATTAAAAGAATTTGATATCTTGAGTAAGAGGAATCGACGTGCGTGTATGAGAAACTGTATGAATGTGGAGGAAGCGAAGGAAGTGTGTAAAGATAGATCTGTTTGGCGTTCCGTTCTCTCTGCCTACCCCACTTGGGATACGGCGTGAGGGTATAGTATAGTATATAGTATATCATACTTGATTGTTTTAGATAAATATAAAATAAAAGTTTTCATTAATACTAATTGCATGTAATAAATATACAAGCTGTGTTTTCCAAGTTGAAACTTGTTTTGAGTAACAAGACCTTCAGTTCTGACTTTTAAATATAACGATAACCACTTAATAGAGTTCGTCGGTAGCCTGGAGGTAGAGTCTCGGCCTATTGAACAAGGGGTCCGTGGTTCGATCCCAGGTGCCGGCAAACTCCCCTTTCACGACACAAGCTTTTAGCTTACTGTGGAAGGTGTATAAAGTTGTATTTGAGTTTATAACAAAACCGAGGTATATGAGGAGCTGGATATTTCTAATTTATCCCCACTCGCATATAAGAGACAGGTACTCAAAACTCTTGCTACAAACATAATTTTTAACCTGTAGACATGTCTTGTTCCCCTTTCCCCACATCCCTTACCCTTCTCCTCACATATTTTTCTAACAATACAAATTTTTGTACGTTTCTTTTCTTCTTTTCTGTTTTGTATGTTTCAAACTATATTTTTGTGTGTTAGCGATGGCTGCTTGTGTGATATGCTAGTGACAACAGATGAATGAGCGGAATGTGTGATACTTAAATAATTGACTTAACTGTGGAACATGTTTGTAGATGATCTATTTTTTGTAAATCATATTTATAGTTGTTATCTAATATTGTCAACCAACGATACTTGGCGCAAGTTTTGTGTTAAATTAATAAAAATAAGACACATAGGTATTTATTAATTTTTAGTATTTCTACCTTCCGCTCTCATCACCAATCGAACTTAGAGTTTTACGTTAGCCTGATGATGGAAGCGGAAACTTTTGAAAGCTGACTAGCTATTAATAAAGTTACTGTGAAAATACTAAATACAAGTGCTACGTATATGTTTTATTTTTTATTAATTTAACATATATCCTCCTCGTGTCATAGTGCAAATATGTTATTAAGTAGAAAGTGATTATTGAAACTAGACTAGTTGGAAGATATGACAACACAGTTTTGAACTAGCCTTCAATGCAATTTTTTTTTAATAATCGTTGTGTACAGTGATGAAATAAGATAAATAATTGTGTTATGTATTGTTTTTCAGTTAGAACCTCTTCTGACAACTTGGGTTTGCTCCAGTGAATCTGGTTGGTCCAACAGTGCACAGCAGATCACCAGAGCGTGGCTTAAGACAGGACTGAAGCCGAGGTGCATCACCAGAGATCTCAGTTGGGGTGTGCCTGTTCCGGCTAAAGGATTTGAAAACAAGGTACAACGTCAATTTTTTTTTAAATAAATTGTGTTTTGCAAGACTATTTTGAGCAGGAGAAAAGAGTGTTGAAGAGTTATTGAGCTGAGTTGATAAGGAATTGAAATCTTTATAGAGTAACTTTTATTTAAAAATGTGTGAAATATAAGGAATAAAAAATTACTACTATACCATCAGTATAGCTCACAATTAGGGTAGTCAGCAGACCAGCCGCATGTAATAAAAATTCAAGCTGTCCTCTCTGTGCTGACAAAAAATTAAGACATTCAGGATGGGTGCCAAACTTCATCACTGAATTTAGGATGTAAAAGTCTTTGTTTTTTCAACACCTTCTTTTTACAGGGCACTCGAAAACTTATGGAAAAGGAGTTGAGGACCAATTGTTTACCGAGTGCTCCACGGAATATATCATTTTCAATGTTATCTCAACGCCCCATGAAAGTTATTTTAATAAAAATCTGATATGATTTCAGGTGTTCTACGTTTGGTTTGACGCACCAATAGGCTACATCTCAATTACAAACAAATATACAGATAAATATGAACAATGGTGGAAGCCTGATCCCAAACACAATGTGTGTTTGTACCAATTCATGGCTAAAGATAATGTACCATTCCATTCTGTAGTCTTCCCATCTGTTCTGCTGGGTACAGGACAGAAGCACGTAATGGTGAAACATATTATGGCTACCGGTGAGTGAATTACAATAATTTTTCTTTAAGATAGATGAGAAAGATTAGAATCGTCCGTGAGATCAAGGTTCAATTAAATGGCACCGAATAAACCATCCAACATACATGCATACATCAATCATCATTTTTTTGTTACACTTCTGGCTAATGTGTCTATAACGGATGTGTAAATAAATGTTCATACAAACAAACCAACTTAAAAATTTGTGTTGTTTGGAATCGAAAATGAACGATTCCAAAAATTTCAATTTATTGACTAAGAATGCAGACATATTTTACAATGTTTTTGGTGGTGTACCTCATAATCAAGTTGTATGTCCTAAATTATGTTCACCTTGAATATTGATAAAATTTGTATTTTTGAATTTTACGCAAATATAAAATGTATTGAAGGATGAAATATATTGCTCTATCTGATTTGTAAAAGAAAACTTAGAATTATGTTTGTTTTTGTAAATCAAATATGTTTTTATTGCTTTCAGAATATTTAAATTACGAAGACGGCAAATTTTCCAAATCAAGAGGTGTTGGAGTGTTTGGTTCTGACGCCCAAGACACTGGCATCCCTGCCGATGTATTCCGATTCTATCTCCTCAGCATCAGGCCAGAATCACAAGATTCCAATTTCTGCTGGACAGATTTGGCCACGAGAAACAATTCAGAGCTTCTGAACAATCTTGGCAACTTTGTGAACAGAGCAGCAATGTTTTGTGCCAATTCTTTTTCAGGGACCATTCCAACTATCACTTTGGATGATCAAGATTTGAATCTTTTGGCTCTTGTCAACAGAGAAATTAAAGGTAAATTAGAGATTATTTCTGTTAAATGTATAATTAATTAGAGTATTTCATAACCAAATCAAAATTTGCAATTGACAGGGCAAATTTACATCTAGAATAATTTTAAAAATGAAGACCTTGAAATGAAAATGGGTCCGAACAGATAAGCCCCAGAAAAGCTGGTCTGATGGCATTATTATCCCTGTTGTCGGTAGGAAGTAGTCAAGAAAAAGATGAGTGGAGAAGCATTGAAGAGGCTTACACTTAGCAGCAGAAAGATGGCTAAGATAGAAGCAGTTTGTAGTCATTTTGATTTGATAAACCTTCATTCACAATGTACTATTATTTTAGTAGCAATATTGAATGATTATAAGATTTCTCGAATTTACAGAAATGAATACATTTTAAAGATAATTTATTGATATTGTCGGTTAGGTTATGTGGAAAGCATGGAGGGATGCAAGCAGAGAGATGCTCTTCGCCATGTCTTGAACATCTCCAGATTAGGGAACCAGTATATGCAGTCACAACAACCTTGGGTTTTGCTCAAAGGAACTGATGATTCCAAGTTAGTATCTGTATTGGAAAACTTATTGGAGACCTGTATTATATTGCTTGGACTTGAATTATAATTTTTGCTTTCTTTTAGGACCAGAGCTGGCAGCATCGTCGGTTTGACATGTAATCTGTCATGTCTTTTGGGAACTCTGTTGCATCCATTCATGCCTAGTACATCAAGAACACTGCTGGGACAGTTGGGAACTAATTTGGATTCCGTGGGACGTATCAACCCTGAGTAAGTACCCAAACATTACTTTAACTAGTTTAATTCCATTTGTAAGCATCAATGTGCTTGAATCACCTTTATTGAGTTGGCCATGTGCATACAGAATTTAGCTATATTATCATTTTAATAATATTGGCTTTAAACACTTTGTTTTTTTATTCAGATCTCCAGCTATCTATCAACTACTTCCTGCAGGACACAAGATTGGCACTCCTTCTCCACTATTCCAGAAATTAGAGGCTGCTAAAATTGAGGAGTTGAAGAGACGGTATGCTGGAAGACAGGCTACCCCTCCCAAGGAGGTGAATGTTGGAAATATGTCTGTGCAAGAATTGGAGAAGGCTGTGGCTGATCAGGTATAAGATTTATTCATTCAATGTTATAGAGAATATGCCTTACATTACACTTTTTAAAATCATTCACTATATTTTGTTTTTCTTTTAAAACAGAAATTTTACTCTTTAATCCTCTTGGGAGCATTCAAATAACCTCTTTCCAGAACATTCTAAACACTCTGATGTAGTTGTTGTCTTGTGGATGAATAGTGTTTTTTTTACTCAATTTTTACTGGATATTGTTAAAATTTATCAATGATCACCACCTGACATTTAAAACCCTCTGTAATGCTGGTCCAATTTAGATTTGTATATACATATTTGTATTTCAGGGTGAAAAAGTGAGGAAGTTAAAAGGCAGCGGTGTTGAGAAGGCTGTGTGGCAACCTGAGGTTAACATTTTATTAGATCTGAAGAAAAAGCTGGCTGAGGCTCAGAAGCAGGGAGCTGACGCAGCAAAACCCAGTGGACAAGCAGATACTCAAAATGTTGCTGAAATAGAGGCGGAGATTGCAAAACAGGTACAGTTACATATATTGTCTTTAATCTATGGTTCTTAAGATCTTCTGTCTTTGTTAAATGTGTAAATTGGGATCATAAGTGAACAAATCCAAAAATGACATTATTTCAACTAATTAGGTATGTGAAAATATTCTCTGTTGTAAATTCTATTTTTGAAAATAGTGCAATAAAATTTTATGTATGTTAAAAATAATGGATCAAAATTGGTTTCTAAACTGAACAAATTCATCGCTGTCACAATCGAATCTATAGTAATCCAAACCGACCAATAGGGGCCAAGAATTTTGTACGGAGTGGAGTAGTGTAGTTGTATGTCTGAGGTTAATATTGCTAAAAAAATTAAAGTGATTATTCAGCAATTACTCGGTACTGGAGATAAATCTAAATGTACCTTTCGTCTGACATTAATAAATAAATATATTTGATTACTTTTCTTTTCAGGGAGAGAAAGTTAGGACTTTGAAATCTGGAGGAGGTGAGAAATCAGTTTGGCAGCCAGAGGTGGACATTCTGTTGGCTTTAAAGAAGAAACTTACACAGGCACAACAACTTGTAAGTATTTATCATATTTTTGATACATTTTTCTGTCCATTTACGTATTATTTCTTTCTAGTCTTTCCCTCAATTTTGTAAATTGGGACTAAGATACCTGATCTCATTACCAATGCAATTCTCTGCACGGAACGTATTACACGGAATGTCTTTCGAGTGGCCTAATTCACTTGATCACTTCTCATGGGTATTCAATATATTCCCTATCTTCCTGCAAACTGTATCTATTTATACCGGCACTCTACTATGTGTAACTAACTGCTACCCTACTTCTGTTACTCTGATTGTTGAATATTGTCTTAATTTTACAATCTTATTTATACTCACCGAGCCGTGAAAGCTGGCGCATACTGTGCAATATTTAATAAATATAATTATGTGTACATTGAGTTTTGTATAGTATTGTTTTGCCACCTACAAGTATCTGCATGGCAGACTAGAAAACTACAGTTATTTCATGTTTTTTATATGAAGTCTTTTTTATGATTGAATTTACCATCGATTATTATAATTTTTGGAATATAATAATAATAATAAACTTTATTGCACAATAAGAAACATACCAAGTTATAAAACAATGTGATACAAATAAATGATATTGTGCAATGGGCGAGTTTATCGCAGAAGCGATATCTTCCAACTAACCCATGTATAATTAAGTAAAGGGAATATGTATAATTAAGTAAATGGAAACAAGTGTTTCTTTCTACTATAGATTATTGATCACGTTTTTAGACTTATCAGGTCATTATCAATCTGGCTAAAATCAATAATCTATAGTAGAAAGTAACACTTGTTTCAATTACATAATTATGGAATTCTACTACGTGTGCACCGACACAATTAATAAAGGAATATGTATATTATGGTTGTTTAAATGTTGTATTAATATGTTAATGTTATTATATACTGTAAAAGGCTTAGGTCGTTTACTGATTTAATAAATAAATAAGTAAATAATAAACCCAATGATTTTTAGATGGTATTATGTACGTATGTATGTATTTAGTATGAATAATACCAATAATATTATTTCCAGATGGGCATTGTGCCAGCTGGAGACGCAAAAGATTCCAAAGGAAAGAAGGCTGGTAAGAAGGGTAAATAGATAAATTGTTCCAAGATAGTAAAAGGATGTTAATGGCAAAGAGAGCTAAGAGAAGACAAGACAGTGTTACCCACTATTAAAAGTTAAGAATAATACTATTTATTACTAGCAATACATACTACAAATTATACTAGAGATAATCTGCTGCAATATTTACAAATTAGAAAAAATAAATGAACAAGGAATAATGATACATATTTAATTATCATTCTATTAGATAGGAACAGAAATAAATGAAAGGTTGTTCCAAAAAATTGTTTAAATTGTCTTAAATCTAATAAATAATGTCATGTTTTTACAAATCTGTGGCTATTTGTCAACATACCATTTGTATTTCAAAAACTTGCATCAAAATGGCTTCCTTAGCTTTTGTCAAAATTGTGTTTAATCGTCAGCATACCGATTGTTTTTCATAATGGTGACCATTACAGAAAAATCACTTCCTCGATTCTTCAAATTGGAGACACAATTTTTTAATAAATTTACATTCAGAATAACGTCAAAATATTCAATATTATAAATGTATAGGATTAGGTGATATTATCATCGGTTCATCTTTTTTTTAAAGATGTTTAGTTAAATCTTCACCATGATTTTAATTTATTCTTTTTGGTAAAATTAATCAGGAACAAAAAAATGTACATTATTTTGGTTACTGTTTGATAAACACGTTTGCTTATTTTTATTTAATTGTAATTTTAATGAATCTGGACTTGTTAGCAGTCCTATAATACATTCTTATACACGCCTGTACTTGTAACCTTAAAAGGTTTTGTGTACAAGCAAACTTTTGTTAGAAGGCATTGTATCGTCGGTGGATCCATGAATCATCCCATGTGTCAATTTTATCAAAAATTATACCAAATTATTTGTCTCATCAAGCTGAGCTACATCTACGGATAAAACAATCTATACGTTGAGAGATATCCATGAAAAAAGTTATTGAGAGAGGTTAACTCTCTTAGGTGCTGCTTTTTCTTGGAAATTCGTTAAAACTCACATGTACTTAATAAAATAATTCTGTGAAATTTTTCCAATCATGCCTAGAAATTCATAATTCACTCGATTATGGGTTCATTGCCGTAAAATTAAATAAGAAGAATGCCTAGAAATTCAATATACTATAGAATTTATATGATATCCTCCATGTAAAGAATCAGATACATAGAAAAGTAATAGGAAGCTTCATGAATCTACCGACGATATGTAATATTATAAAATTGTGTTCTCGCTTAGGTATAATGTAATTTATTTTATATATAATGTGTCTATGGTTGTCTTAACATTAAATGTGTTTATTTAATGTATTTATTATTTATAATAAATAAATCTTATACTAAGCTTATTCTCCTTCTTTTATTTATTCTTATCAATCAATTCTCCTTACTAAAGATATGGTGCTACTGTCTATGATTGAGAAAGATTATACCCACATGTGGTACTGGCAGGTAAAATAATTACCAGTAAATTAGTGTCTATACCATCAAATTCAGGAAGGATACTTTCTGAATTTCTTCAGTATCAAGGTGACGATCATTCACGAACCAAATTGAGCTGCAAATCTTCTACAAGTCTCGGTGAATGGAAGGCCACATAGACAAACAAAGAATAATTAAAGTCGGTAACTTTATTATAGCAATATTTAACAGATTAAAAATCTTATCGTTGTTGCATATTCAAAAAGGGATATGTGAATTCACAAATGTTTTGACATTTCTAGAATAAACTGCTTACAATGACATCTTTTTTTCATTTATAAAGTGATTCTTAGTATCAAATATTAAAACTAAATACTTAAAGAGTAATACCACATTCCAATAAAAAGTCCAAACTACACTTTTAATGTCTTAATGAACAGTTTTAAAGAAGTATGCCTGAATAAAAATGTGCGCACATGTCTCTTTTTGATAGCCGTAGTTTATCCATATAAAGTATAAATATAAACTACAAACTGTAGGTATTGGTGTTGAAGTAATCTGCAACTCTCACAAATTAAAGAATAAATAAGCTAACTGAAAATATTCAGTGTAAAAATGTTAAATTTGAACCACCCTAAATAATTATTAATGTATGAGGGGTTTAGATGCAAAAGCGCATCAATCTTAGAGCATTGAAACTGAGAAAATAGCACATTCTTACTTCTATTTATAATATTTAAAATTATGTTTTGAGAATATATATTTAAAATACAAAGTGTATATTTAAAATAAAATAAACAAAAAAAATTTAATCAAAGCATTTTTTGCATCTCAACAGCAGCAATTGAGTTTGCATAGTTGGTCAGATTCAATGCCCTGAAATTACTTTCTCATTGTGCAATCTGCTTTGTTGGAAAATTTGAAATAAGGACTTGTGATTGATTGATTCAAATGGACTGAAGTGTTTTTACTTCTTAATCAGTTTTTTTATAACTGATAATCCCGAGGACAGAGGTGGATTTTCATTGTATTGATTTAACTATATTGTAGTCAGTGAAAATAGAAACATCTCTGCATTCATACAAAGATATACTAGATTGGAAATTCAAAGAAAAAATCGGTTATGGGACCTATCAAATTTTGCAGCCAGTTTTAAACTGACGTTGGTTGAGAAAGTTTGTAAGACAATGTATTGCTAATAATACTTAAAGGACATTGATTGATTGTTGTTTTATGATAATTTTTATGATAGGAATGACCACCCTCGGCAGGTATAAAGGATGTCCTATACTTCAGGATTAGTAGGAAAGATGTCATTATCATCTTAAAGATATGGAGTGAACCATCATAATATTATTATTGTTATTATAAATGTGGGAACACAAAAATTAAGAAAAAATGTACCGCGCTGTAAGTCTAGTATGTCTATACATTCATAATTAAATATTTATGGAAAATGTATCAATGTGCTCATTGCATCTAAAAGCCCTCATATATGATGTGTAAGCATAATTTTCACTTGATTTCAGATAATGATAGGCCAATGAATGAAGTTTCTTAATTGCATTTTGTTTGGGAAAGGGTAAGAATTATTTGTATACCATTCCCCAGAACGGTAAAACATGAACACAGGTAACAATATGATGAATGAAAGGTTAATAAGACAAGAATATTACAGATTCATACGTAATGATATATTTCTCATGTTCACGTGAATAATAATAATGTATTATAATATATAACATACATATTACATAATACAACATGCCCTACTACAGCTGATAGACACAATATCAATACATACATACCACATTCAGTAATTTATACATTGATTAATTTAATTTTTTATATTCTTTTCATTTATACATCATTCCATCAATGAACTAAGTATCAAGCACAGTGTTTCTCTATTAAGGAAGATATTATTTGAAATAATTATACGCAAAGTATAAAACTACTTTCATACAATTCACAGTGACTTTGAATTGCATTCGTCACAGTATATTGTATACATTTTTTGTAGGATTTCTCAGTTTATTGATTTTGTAGAAGATAAATGTACGCATTGATTTAAACATTCCGTTTCTGTTAATTATAAGACATAATTCGATAAGTCTGTTTTATTTGCTGGAGCACTCAAATTGAGAAAAGTATATAACAAATATAAAGAATAAAAACTGTGATTTGCTATAAAAACAATATTTCTTAATATTGAAACAGATTTTATAAATGAAATATGATTGATAAACTACATTATCAATTTTGGCACGTTTATTTAAAAAACGTAATTTAATGAGTATTTAAAGCAAATTACATACAATATTTGACACACAAAATGGAGGCAGTGTCACAACAAAATGGCAACATTAATAGCTTGAACAGGTGACTAAGTATTTTGTATTGCAATCATTGATTGCAAAAATATGGATGGAACAATGTATAATTATGTTATGCATATTAATATTAATTATTTTAGACTCCATATAAAACAATTATAATATTTTTAGATTGCGTTGGATTATCGACAAAATTAGTATTTCTTGAAATCAAGTATTTGAATAGTAATTTCAAATAAATATGGCATTTATATCAAGTGAAATTTTTGCTGATTCAAAATATGTTTTTTACATTAATAAAAAGCAAAGGTACTTTGTTAAAACTTAGATTATTTTTTTAGTAATCTTAAGAAAAATATTAAATGTATATGTTTTTGGCATACAAATCAAGATGACATGAAAGCGTTGTGCAAATTTTCGTTAGAGAAAATTTTTAATGTTTGAGTATGCAAATAAGTGAAGTTATAAAAAAAAGTTTGTCGATTATCCAATGCAATATATTTTATTGTCATCACACAAAGCTCATTAAAAATTGTAATTTTATTCAATTAAGTGTATGAAATATCA
Source organism: Athripsodes cinereus (assembly GCA_947579605.1). Classification (NCBI taxonomy): domain Eukaryota; kingdom Metazoa; phylum Arthropoda; class Insecta; order Trichoptera; family Leptoceridae; genus Athripsodes; species Athripsodes cinereus. The sequence continues at coordinate 2,963,580 of OX388307.1, forward strand.
ACAACATACTTTTTACTATTCACTATATTGATAAATGTATTTGTACAAACAAAAATCTATGAAAAGATTTTTATTACATTTTTTTCACTGGGTATATTATGTAGAGGTCATAATTGTATTTAAAATGGTATAATTTATCCATTTCAATTGTGGTACAATTTAAATATTATGGCTTCTCGTCATTATATTATGGTAATACTTTAATATGTGTGGCTAATCGTCAAAATATTATAGTAATATTTTGTTACAAGTAACTGGTTTTAAGCAGTGCTTATACTATTATTGAAAAAATTATGCTCTTTTATATAATAATGGTATAAATGGCAACATGTTATTATGTTAATTTTACTCATTATTTAAAATTTACTTAAATAATGGCATAACTATAATTATGGTAATAGTGGTATCTTGTCATACTATTATGGTAATAGTGGCAACATGTCACATAATGATAATCGTATCCATTATTAAAAATATTGTAATTAAATAATGGTGTGAATATAATATAAAAGTTTTAAAAATTTTGTACCACGATCAATTATTGTTAATTTTCAAAAGGGAATATTAAAACAATAAAAACTTTTTCATGTTTTGTATTTTTTTAAATTACATTTTGAGGAATACATGGATTTGTTTGTTAAAGCAGATATTTTATGACATTTATGAATATAATATTTTTATGGATGGATAAATTCTGGACAAAATATGGTATTATAATAAAATGAAAAAGGACAGACAGAAGAAATTAATAATGTCATGATAATGTCAATTGTGCAAAAAAAATACATACTAAAAAGTGCTAAAATATTAACAGATTTTTTCTTCATTTAAAAAATCTTTAATTTTTGTAATTTAATGTTCTTGGTAGGAATATAAGCCTCTTTAATTTAAGAGTGATTTTATTCTAAAGATATTTTTATAGTAGAAATTATAAACATAAAAATATTAATATGATAGAAATGAGGGGTGCAGAAGTGAAGTTATTGATTCTGGAACATTTAAATTGAGAAAACAGCACATTTATATTTCTACTTAAAGTATTTTTGATACAAAATGATTTTCTGAAACTGATTTACTGTTAAATATCAACATGTCTCGGGGAAAAGGTTTTCTAGCTGTCATGCCAATATATGTTTATTATAGCTATAAATAAATACATATATATTTTCATTGTATTGTTAAAACCATAGTGAAGCTAACAAAAACAAGAACATTTCTGAATTCATAGTAAAATATTTGTAGTATTAAAATATGAATCTTACGTGCAGCTGATCTGCTGGCTACCCCACTTGTGGGATATGCCGTGATGGTATAGTATAGTATAGTATATTTGTAGAAAATGAATCAATTCGACTTTGCTTCTATACCCCCGAGTAAGGAGCAAAATATGATTAAAAAATAATTCACAATAAAAATCTAATCATAATTCTTCTGTATGTCCTTCGCTGTACATATAAATCTTATATAAACATAAAATATACAGAAATACAAAAATACAAATGTCTACAATATTACAACCTGCTAGAAAACTGTTCATATTTTATTAATCCTCTATGTAAAAAAATAATCATCAATCTATAAAACAAAAGATAAAGTTCTCTGTAACAAATGAACAACTTTCTATGTATTTTATGATTTAAATTAGTGAGGTAGGTCTTTTCCATTGACAGTTGTGCTACATTATGTAAATATATTTTTTATTCACTAAGAATTTTACATAAAAATGTCTATGAAGTACAAATGTAAATTATTTTATTAATTTATATCAAAAGAATATAAATAAATGTTTTGTCACATTTAAAATATTAGAATTACATTACAATAAACAATTTTTAAACCCTTTCACTGTATCTTGAATTTATTTTACTCTTCACTGAATAATCTCTCCATAAATTAGTTCACAATGGTACAAATATACAATGTGATTTAAAGCACAACAGAGAGAGAGTTTATTAGTGTATCGCAATATCTTAGTAATAAATCTACCTGTTTAGTTGAAAGAAATTGCAATACAGCAGTTATTAGCTTGCCCTCTACACAGGAAAGAATGAAAAAAAAGAGAATTCCAACCAACACACAATTTAATGTTTTGTGCGACTAAGTTGGGGCATTCTGTTTTAAAAACAGTGGGAATTGAACATTGTCAACAAATGCTCAAAGAGTCAGTTCATCGACATTTATATTTAAAATTCATTGACCATGTGATCAATTTTGTTTTGTTATTAAAAGTATATTATGAATGGTTATTTTTATTTATGTATTTTATTATTATTTATACTTATCTATTTTGCGATAAAAGCCATATTATATATTTTTCACAGCGCTGTAAAACGAGAGTTTGTTCAGTATATACGATTAAAATATTATTTTATTTATTTTTTGCGTCTTATGACATTGTTATAAAAACATATTTTACAGTTAATGTTTGTGAATATTAACTATATATATTTTTTTTTATATTGTTACGTCAAAAAAATATGTTTGTTAATAATTCTCACTTAAAATTATTGATAACTTATAAACCTATTCAAATGAAATACTACAGTAAATGATTATTTTAAAAAATAAAACTCACAGCATTCATACAAATTAAAAAAATAAATATTTATGTATCACTAAATATAACATAAAATATAAAAAAAATCATTTATTTATATTTTTATATGTTTTATTTATTTATTGTAAATATATGGCAACTACTATGGCTGAAGAAATATTTCTGTATACAATGACTATTCCGTATGCATTTGGCACAATTGTAATTCTATATTTGAAATAAACTACAGACAAAAGAACAGCGATAAGATTAACAATAATAATTATAATAAATAATAACAAAAGATAAAAAAACAATACAAAAATAATATTAATAAGAGTTTAAAGTAATATTATTTTATTTTATTAAATATAAAAATAAAATGAAAATAAAAAGAAAAAGAGAATTTAAAACAAAACACCACAAAGCACAAAATTGTCATAAAAATATTTTATGAAGAAAAAATATAATAAAGATAAAATGAGATCTTATACATAATACTATGAGTCAAGAGTTATTTTTCTGTATTGTTTATTTTATTATGCATGAAAATAAAGAACATTTCACAAAATATTTTTCAAATGAAACACTATTAATTGTATCTTGAAACAAAGAATATGAACAAAAATATTTGTATTTTCAAATCAAAATACATACAACAAAAATCTCCAAAATTTAAAATGATGTCAAAACACAAGTTGTTAAAAAATATGCGAAGTAAAATATATTTCTATCAAACAAATTTATTTGTTAATAAAACAATTCTGAATGCATATGTGTAGGTATTCTGATGCACAAAGATAAAAAAAACATTCTAATAATTAAAATTTTATACTTTTGTTAGTGTGTTTAAATAAAATATAACAGGTTCAATTTTTTTATTGGTTTGTGTGACCAAACTGCGTACAGTGTGAACATTAAAACACAATGTATAAAATAAATTTCTGTTTCTTTGTACAGCAGAATACGTATGAATTTATAATATACGACTTATCTCACATGTGTTAAACACATGCGTAGAAAGTCATGATAGAATAAAAGTAAAATATAAAAGTTTTTCAGTGCGAAAAAATAATAAAAATTATAATAATTGAAAATTCTCTCTCATTAATGTTAGGGTATATTTTTTTAAATTCACTTCACCTACGAAAAACCTCTATCCGATGCAACCAAACACAGTACATTTATAAATAATATATTCTTTCACTAAATATCCGTCACAGCCTAAATGTTTCATCAACGTCAATTCAAAGCTGATATAGGTGTAACAATAAAATTCAATCAGTTTATTCATAGGTTGGATCGGAGATAGTAAAAAAATAATATTTAATGTTATTTAACCCAAGCTCATCCATTTTTCTCCACATTTACCACTTAAGAAACTCAAAATCATTAATTGAGAACCTTGGTATACATTAAGAGGTTAAGTTGGCACTATAAAGGACAAGTTGATAATGTTATCCCAGTCGCTGATAGAAAGTGGGCAAAATTAGACCGAGAAAAGGATGATTAGGGAAATATAGCGAAGGTTGTACTGGAAAGATGGCTGAAAAATAGAAGAACCAAATGCTTACTAAATTTAAAAAGAAAAATAGTAGAAAAACTAATCTGAGTTAGTTACAAAATACCGCAATTTAGCGACAAACAATTATACAACTGATAATTTTACTTACTTTGTAATGATTGATTCAGAATTAACACCTAGAGGGATGATATGCCTTGGACTGATCAGATTAAGCAGGCTGATAAATTAACTCCGTCAATTTACGATGCTGTAGACTTGACTGAGAACAGAAGAGGATGACGTAGAGTTATCCATGAGAGGCTATCCGCAAATCACGACTCTCAGAATTGGGGAAATGAGAGACAAGAGAGAGAGCGAGAGAGTAATGATTGATGTTGAAATCAATGTGGAGTAAAGAATAAAATAAATAAATAGTATAAAAAAACAAACAAATACATTTGTTACCCATATATCAGCTTTAACACAACATATCACACCTCAAATATAAAGAGTACAACATTGTTCAAACTAAAATAAATAAAAAAAACTAATAAACTCATTGATACGTAAAATGGAAACATGGAGCTAGGACATCACGATCGCAATATCAAAATGATCACAACTTTTAAACTCAAAACAGATAATTTGAAAAAAATTGATGGACAAATTTAATTTCTCATTATACAGCAGAAATATTAAACGGGCATTATTTATTGCTTCAAACACCTATTCCAAATGTGTCTTAATTTTCTAACGGTTAGAGTATTAATAATGTTAAAATGAATTTAAAAACACTAGTGTTTTTAAATTCATTTTAATTATAATGAATTTCCAAAGTGTTAACACAAAAACATTTGATTTATTAATAATGTATTAGTATTACTGACATAAAAACAGATTTAAGTGCAATATAATATGCTTATAAAAAATATACAGAGATTTAATAAATAAAATATATATTAAATAATAAACACAATGAGATCAGGTATGGGAGAAGAAATATATATTTAAATAAAATTAAAAAGAAATGATAACTTGACTTATTTGTACACGCCAAAATCTATCAAATGCGAATAAAATTTTGAAAAAAGAATCATCATTTGTTTCTCTGCTTGGGGGTTGCCAAGCTAGAACAGAAAATGAGAATTACAGTTTAATTACATGACTCAACTGTGGCAACACCAAAAACATGGAATATTATTTAATATAGGTTGAATTTAACGAAACTTGTATTGATTTGATAAGATAAACCATAAATGAACATGCTTAACTGTGACAAAGATAACATTTCATTAAAACAAATTCCAGATAGATGTTTTGTTAATAACTGTTTCCGAGAAATGCGGTTAAATTTTTGATAAGGTTTATCAAATACGTCAAATAAAGATTAAGATTAAAGAGTGTTGTCAAATTTTAAAGGACGCTCACATAATTTGTAAGGTCGCTATTACTGAAATATTTTAAGTACAAGATAAGATAACGTTAATTTCTCTACGTTACACAATGAAAAAGATTAATTTTTAACTTTATATTTAACGATGACATAATTAATGCATAAAAAAAACTCAGGTCAAATTCCATTGTGAATCATTTGAAAAACATTTGACAAGTTTGTTATTAAATGATTGTGTTATAATAATTAATGACAGCCAATTAATTGTTTTTCTTTTTGGTAGGTATTTGAAATAAGTTATGTTTCGTGAAATCAAGGCGTGGTTCGTAATTTTAATTTTGAACTTAATTAACTGGAACTAAATGAAAATATGAAAAATATTTTTCTCAATTAATATTTATATTAAGAATGTAACAAATGAACAGCAAACTCTTTAAGCTAAACAAAAGAAAAAAAAACAAACAGTAAAAAAATAATCTCACATTCAGATAATATTGTAATAAATTAATCTTCTTATTCACTAAAAACATTTATTATTATATTATGTTAATTTTATTTATTCATAATATATGCTATGCATTTTCTTCTTATCAGAGAAGAAATGCTTAGTTTTATGCCAATATCATTGAATTTCTTTTACTGGAAATCTGACTATAATTCGAAAAATTTGGTATTCAAACAACAACAACAAAAAACTCACGATAATACAAAGCAGTTGAACTAAATGAACACTTTTTAAATCTCAAACAAATTTCATTTGGAAATGAATGAATACCGAATAATCAAAAACCGAAATCCAAATTAAGTTGTGTCTCAATTACATACACAATTTTGAATATTATAATCAGAATGTTCTGACAAATTTATTGAAAAATTGAAATTGAAAAAAAAAAAAAATTGAATACCGATTGTGTCGAGATTTTCATTAACAAGTCAAATTTCCAAGTATCACAATACAAAAAATGTAATATAACAACATTTATGTAAAACAACACAATATTAATAATATTACAATTAATTTTATATGCCTAGTCACAGACATTCACAGTCATAACAAATGTATACACCTTTTACATTTAATAATAATTATGGTAAATATCTAATATTTTCTTAACACATTAAATAATTAATTTATTATTATAAAACATGTATTTTCTTAGTGTAATAATCAATAAACATTATGTTAAATAAAAATTATAACATAATACGACAATGTAAACACTCCATTATTTGAAAGCGTTTTTTAGCCTTAATACAAAAATGTATACATATTTGCTTATTGTTCATAATTTGTTAACATTTTGTATATTATATCTACCCTCTAGTACACAATATCTATAAGCTTTATTATTATTATTTATATAATACACTTATAAAACATTGAATACCGAAAATAATTAATTATTATGAATACCAACATTGACAGTCGGTACAACTGAATACCGAATTAATTAAATTGTTTAAATTTTTTATTAAATTTAGATTAGACAAAATGTTTTGCATTTTTAATACTGGTAAAATTTCTTTGAATACTGAAAAATGTTTCAACAAGATTGAATACAAAAATCATAATTGTGTGAGAAATATTTTTATTACAGTTAAAATTTAATACCGTAATGTAAAACGGTATTCACTAATCAAGATGCAGCAGGTACATTGCATTTAACTATACTTATGTATGTCATAAATTAGGCCGGGATTATTGAACGGCTTCTGATTTTTATTTTTGTGCTTTCTTTTTTCAAAAATAAACACAAAAATAAAACATCATTACTGATTATTCAACACTTAAAACTTAAAGATAGTAAAAACATTTTGTCACGGAAAAACATGTATAAAATACATTAAAAATATTTTGAAGAAATTTTACAATGGAAGACGACACGTTTGGCAATATTTATTTTATTTTTGTACGATCTGGTGACACAGTATAGTAACAATGATAAATTTCATTTCATAAAAATGTAGCAAAATATTCATTAGAAAATATTTTATAAAACAACAAATAATGGATAGTTTACACAAGGACTATGTTTTGTTTCAAATTGTTGCGATGACCAAGAAAAATATTTTTTTATTAGTTGAAGACATTTAATATTCTTTTTGAAGTGATAATTTCACAATAAAATCAAGTAAATGATAACACAAAAATTATTATGAGTTAGAGAAATTCGGTATTAGTAAATTACTAATTGTTATAAAATATTTAACGGTCACAGTATTCAACAGTTGAAACAAAACAATAGCCCCTACTCATGATCCTTTGTCAACAATAAAATAATTTATGTATTCAATACACAAATTTAATATAATTTAAAAACTAAATGAAATGATATAAAACTACTCTTTGTTAATATGGTAAAATGTTTCTAAAATTAAGAACTAATATTAATGACTTTGAGCTAATTGTCATCATTATTTTAATGTCGCTTAAAAAAACTAACGAATGTCAATATTTTGTCATTAAATATTTGAACACCACATGGCTTAACTGTTCTTATTTAGTATGATTTTTAATATGACTAATATATATATGTATATAAATAAATAAAACGACACAAAAAATGATAACAAAAGCCCACTAGAGACCAGATATTGATGACTGACATGATATAAAAAAAAAGTTTAATCAAAATGGTATTGAAATCACAACAAGGTATTTGAGGTATAAATAAAAAAAAATTACAAAAAAAATCTTTGTGGAATTTGTATTTATGACAGACATGTCATTATAAAATGGCGAACTGAAAATGACCTAGCGTATTAAAATGACATTTTTTAAATATTTTTTTCTTAAAATTTAATGAACACTATAGTGTGCAATATTAGTATGTTAAAAATGATTTTAAAACATAAATGAAATTTATTAGTATAAAACTAAATTACAATGAAATGCTTTCAAAATACTTTCAAAATAAATATCATCAAATAATACATGCATCATAAAAAAATAAATAAAATAAAAATCTAATTATATGGCAGATTGGAATACCAAATATTTTTGTTGAATAAATAACATTTAGATTTTAACACCAAATCCCTTTAAATAATTATTATTTAAAAAAAAATATTCTGTAAAAAAACAAAATTATTTAAATAATATCACTAATGGTATATGAGGTATCAACAATATATTAAAAATAATATATAAAAAATATATTTTCAATAAAAAAAGTTTAATTTCCATTTTTATGAATTTACAACAAAAAAATTATCAGTACCCAAGGTACTAAATATTAACAATGGTTAATAAAATTTCCTTAAAATATAATAAAAAAAAAGTATCACGCCTCATTCACAGTGTTATATAAATCTCCTTCACACACGAATATAAAAATAATAATTTATTTTAAGACCTAAAAAATATCAACTAGATTGAAATGTAATTTGAGCGATGATCCATGAATAATATTTTGGGAAAAGTACTCCGAAAAACAGCAATTATTTTTTTTTCAAAATCATTGGAAATATTTGTTATTAGAAGAATATATTTATTCTCAAAAAATATTAGTATTTACGACCAAGGAGAAAACAAAATAGATTCAACTAAAATGGTAAAATAAAATTTATTTTCATAACAATTTTATAAATTGAATTTCAAAATTTGCTGTTCATAATATTTTTAAACTGTGGTTGTTGTCTAGCTATCAACCCAAATGAGAGATTTTCTATATTGGGGCAGCCAGTAGACGCACAATTAGACAATTACTGTTTTCGGTACTAAATTCCAATACATAATACACCAAATTTGTCGACAAAGGACCTAAACAGACAAAATATTAATAATTATAAAAAAAATCAAAAAAAAAATAAACATTAATAATCACTTGTTGCAGTTCTTTTCCAAAAAGTCCATTTTTAATTTGAGTTCAATCAAAAACAGCTGCTTTTGGAGGGAAAATATTTCTTCTTTCTGTCTTAGTTCCATACTTAATATTTTCATTCTCGCCTCGTGTTCACTCAACGCGTGTTTCCGCTTGGCGATAAAATAAAGTTTCTCTTCTTCTGTTGGCGAAGGATTTGAACAATAATAATTCCCATTATTGTTATTGTTGTTATGCGGAGAGGATGTTGAATCATTTGTGCCCGTATTACAGCACGCATTCTCTTGGAAACTATTTCCCGACGTACGGGAATAAATACCTCGTCCACATTTCTTTTGAGGGAAAGAACTAATGTTGGCACAACGAGAATGTAAATTTACGCTAGGAATGAACATATCATTCTGCGGAGAGGGTGTGTTTATACACACTCTCGGTTCTAAATGTAAATTCATCGGTTCGGAATCGGAGTTAATGATGTGGTTATTCGGATTTGTTGCGATTACTGTGTGGGTTAAGATTCGTCTATCTTGTAACGGCGAATCTGGTTGTGTGGCAGGTGATACGGTGCTGGGAGAGTGTAACATCCGGGGTTCTAAGACTTCTAAAGGGGCTCCTATGTGGATCCTATCTTTACAGTCCAAATCTCGAGATCCAGGACCTTCCACTCTATCACTTGACATCTGTGAAAAACAAAACAATGCTTATTACTACAGATATAACAAAAAAGAAAAATAGATTTGTAACTTGTAATTTTGTTATCTAATCATTGTATTGATTTTTTTGTTGATATACTCAAACAGAATCATATGATTTTAATAAAGAATATTAACAAGTGTAGTTAATATCAATGGGGAGAATAAAACCTAATGTTTACTGTCTGTAATGGGTTATTATTATTGTGGTGTGGAATATATTAGCAGAGTACTCACATCTACAGGTAAGAGATCATCTGGGGGAGGGATGGACAAATTGGCCGTTAAATCTCTGTGCTCATCTGAAAAAAAAATACAACAAAGTGATAATGAAGATTTTCAGTGTTTTCTTTTTCAACAAGTTCACTTTCTAACAAATATACTTCAAAAACATGCATCCTTAATTATCTTTATTATGTGCCTTTCATGACCAAACACATATTTTGTCACTGAAGTCTGATAGTTTTTCATAAAAATGTTAAAAAATTTCCTTTTCATATACCTAGTTATTAATTTAAGTGGTACATAAAGATTTCTAAGAATACCTTTAATACTGATAGCACCCACAGTCAATGGATTGATGGGCCAGAGCCTTCCCTCCAAGAGGCTGGATGGACTTTCTTCCACTGCGCTGGGCTGCAACACAACAAATACACAAATTCAAATATTTATAACTAAGATGACTTGAGATTTCCTGCAGAACGAGCCGAGCATGTGTGATTGTGGCACTGAGCAATTTAATATATTATATTATCACAATATCTACTCGAGTGGCCTCAATGTCCAGTCACAATATAATGACACAATGGAAGATATTCTTGACATCTCTTTAGATGCTGTGCAATTGGTTTAGTACCAGGCATCTGAAATATGAGATCCCAAAAGATGGTTGCTCCTATGGTTTGCAAGGAGTGTTTCTCGATTGGTGGACCTTACACCGTGACACTGAGAATGGTGGAATTGGTGAACGTCATCCATGAACACCGAAAGTGATCACTTAAGCCAGCCTAGAGCCAATTCGTAAGCATTGGGAAGCCTTTTTCACTTTTTCCGATTAGATTTTGCACAATGTTACATTGTGTAAACATGGTTACCCAAAAAATGTATAAGAAAAATAGTTTTTATATACCTCTTGATAACGCATCTTGCACTTTTTCTTGTAATTCTCGTACCACATTTTCACCTGAGCCGGAGTCCTGGGATTCTCTGAGCGACATCTCTTGTTTACCTCCATGCAAATTTGTGACCATACCATCTGAAAGCAAAGTCAAAAAAGATCAGAAAGTTAATATCCTAAAAGTTTCAAAAAGTTGATTTTATGCTGTGGTCGGCTAATTTGATAACATCTTAGACTTGGCATCTCCCACATGTGGGATAGCTAGTGTACTATTTGTAATGAACATACCAGTTGTCTTCTCAATGTCATAAAAATAAGACAATCAATATAGGTGGCATATCTCATCATCGCTAAATTGAAAATGTTAAATGTATTATGAATCATCATCATCATCATCGCCCTCAACGCTCCTCTCGGGAGCACAGGGCAGAAACCAGCCTCCTCCATTCAGAGCGTCTCTGTGCCAATTGCGTCACCTCTTCCCACGACATTCCTGGCGCTCTGATATCGTTGTCATAGGAACGGTGTATTGTGAAAGAGGGACGCCCGGGCCTACGGAACCCCTGCGGACGGAAGAACAGTGCTCTTTTTGGCCAACTATCATTGGGCATTCTAAAAACATGTCCCAGCCAGGACCATCGTCTCTCTTGTATTACGGAGATTACAGGTTTCTGCTGGGTGCGCCGGCGCACAGCATCATTTGTAACATGTATTATGAATACCAACCTTATAACATTACAAAAAAAAAACAAAAATTATTTATTTATTTATTTTATTCTTCTTGCACATCATCATTCATATAACAAATAAAATAGGGCAATATACACAGGAAAAAATGTGATGATGTGCAGTGGCGAGATTATCACTATATAGTGATTTCTTCCATCTAACCACGTTATATGTTCCGTGGAGGACCCGACGAAGAATCAGTCTTCCACTCTTTTCTATACGTTCTCTAGTGTGCTGTAAAAGGCAGGTGTTCAAAAAAGAAATACATTCTGCATCTTAAATTCAGCGAAAAAAATTTGCCACCCATCCTGAATGTCATAATTTTTTGTTGGCTCGAGAGTAGAAACGCTTAGCATGTTTATTACATGGAACTAGTCCGCTGGCTACCCCACTTGTGGGATATGGTGTGATTGTATAGTAGTAGTAGTAGAAATAGTTACCTGTTTACTCTTGTTAGTTGCATTATTGGACCTGCCCTGTTTGAGCACCTCCCTATGTTGCGCAATAAGCTCTAGCACAGTGCTCTTCTCCAGCTCACTGAAGTTCTTGCTGCGCTCTTTATTACGTCGGGTCCTCACCGTATTCCTGCTAGACATTGTGGTGGCCCACTGCTCACCCTGTACCCAACTCGCTCTCTCCAATGCCTCCAATACATGGAACACTAGAAACAAACAATAAAATTACTTACAATATTGCAACAGGGGAAAGGGAGCCCTTTTGACAAACTCTGATCTTTCCCTTAAGAAAACAAAATTGTTTTATCAAGTCTAGATAATATGGGAATTCATATCTTGTAATATGAATTCCCATATCCAATATCTAGGGTGGTATCTTCCAAAACCATTTATTATTTCAAAAATTGTTTGCGGTTTGATTATGAGTTATCAAAAAAAAGTAGTAGTGATATTACACATATTCACATTTACAATATTATATGTAAATATCCATCACATCCAAATCCAACTTGTAACAAATAAAATGTATCTTGTACCTAACTTAATTTCTTTATACATTAGGCAAACGACAAAAAATGCAAACAGCTTGTTCATTAGTTTCTCAATAACGAAAGAAAAGCATGTTTAGTGTGAGTAATTATGTTTGTGGGTTTGAGTCCCAACATGCAGATGACAACACCAATGAGACATCTCAATTGAAGATCCATATTACACAATGCAACAATGTGCAAAAACTAATTGTGAGAAGAAAAAGGGAGAAAGGTGTCCCAACGCTTATCAATAATCACTGCACTGAGCAGTGACACCAATGAGCTAATTTGTGTATCAGTGTTGGGATGCCTTTCCAACTTCTTCTGATTAGATCATGCAAACATCGCAATGTGTAACATGGTTCTCTTATCAAGATATCCGATAGAAATTGACTATCTTACATGCACAACTGTTTTTGAAATAGTTATCATATTTAAAGGTTGCCCTGTTTAGAATCCTTTATCGCTTACCTCTCCTCTAAATGAGTACAGCATAAAGGTATAGATATAACTTAAGGAAGTGTGGACGACCATATATATAAAATAAACAAGACCAGTATATAGATAAACAAGACCAGTATATAGATAAACATACATACTTTGTCAGTTTTCAATACTCAGATAATAATGAATAAATCATAACACATCTTATATGACGAAGGTGAATATATTATTATACCATATAAAACTTATAAATTAATTAATTCTGAATTATTAATATCATATTAAATACTAGCTGTCAACTCGTTTCACTTAGAAAATCAAATATTTTATTATCTATTGAAAAAAGTTTTAAATTGGAAGTATCCAGAATGTGCTACCCAAACCAAGTGTTCCAGAACAATATTCGCATATGAATCTGTCATTGGAATTCAAAAGAGAGCATTTGGGAGCCTTCTGTAGTCACCAGGAAGCTTACAAACAAAAAAGGATGGGTTGCGGGTTCAAGTCCCATCTGCGGTACTACCAAATAAGGTGATTTTGTCTTCTATGCCTTATATGGTAGTTTCATGCGTTAAATTTTCTTTTAAACTAATTTTAACAAACTCCATTAAATTATGCTGGCTTTGTTGTGAAAGACATGTAAATTTTTATATAAAAACAATTTCACATTATCTGTAATTTCTAGGATTCAAGTTTAGATAGAGGGAATTGGTTTCTCTGATCTATTTTTGTTAAAGTATTATATTTGGTCTAAATTGCACTATTCTTGAATACGCATAGTTTTTGGTGGCCCGGATGACTTTTTCTCATAATACTCCATTCCTATGACAACAACATCAGAGCGTTAAGAATATATTCGGAAGATTTGTCTCGATGGGCGCATTTTCATTCTGAATTTAGGGAGGAAGCACTCAGAACTTTGTGTTCCTGAGAAGAGCGATGAAAGGTGAAAAAAAAAAAACTATTTCTATAGCGCATATACAAACATACATACCTACATACGAATAGATTCAAATAGTTATTAGATCCCCAAACAATTGTACGCGGTGATTGGTTGTTGTGTTGGTAATCTCCTTACAATGTCAATAAACATCACAATGTATACATCTATACAAAAATAGATTGAACCACTGTGTAAAGAGCAAGTTAGTTTACCAATATTTAAAAAATAAAACATTTATCTATTCCAGATGTCATCATATACTTCTGTTGAAAGTCCATTAAACGACGGACTTACGGATCATAGTCAATCACTTTTGACACAAAGTTAATCGATAAGTTATAAAATTGACATTTTAGCGTCTTTGCTCCTCGGTTCAATTTTATTTCATATTCCGCTTGGAAATGCAACCGGTCTGCGAAACTGGTTGTGCTTCATTATATGTTTACTCATTAGTAACAGAACACAATTAAATATTAGCAATTTAATGGCCGGTGCTAGAGTAAACGGTGCACTTCGACCCATTGTCAGCAATGACAATGTGTCGAACATGGCTAAAATGCTGGTGCACAATACCATTCTGGTACCGTCACTTACGTATGCAAGCGAGACATGGACGTGGTTGAAGAAGGACGAAAGTGGAATAAATGCAGTAGAGATGCGATCGTTGAGAAGAATGGTTGGTAAAACGCTGCGTGATAGAGTGAAGAATGAGGATATTAGAAGAATGAGCGGATGCAAGAAGACTGTTGTGGACAGAATGCGTGTAAATAAATTGAGATGGTTTGGTCATGTGGAACGAATGAAAGAGGAAAGAATGACAAAGAGGATATACTTATCTGAAAGAAAGGGTGTGAGGAAACGCGGGCGTCCGAGAACCACGTGGCTTGATCACGTGGATCAAATTCTCAAGGATGGCCGCGTGTTGAGTAAGAGGAACCGACGTGCGTGTATGAGGAATTGTATGAATGTGGAGGAAGCGAAGGAAGTGTGTAAAGATAGATCTGTTTGGCGTTCCGTTCTCTCTGCCTACCCCACTTGGGACACGGCGTGAGGGTATAGTATAGTATAGTATAATCAAATAATGGACAAAATTAGTCCAGATGCGGAAAGTATAAAGTATCAGAATAGTAGTGTTGGTTAAATATATACCAAAATATTTTTATAGAGTGTAATTTTGTAAAATGACAACATTTCTTTATAGAAAGATCCATGTAAGGGCATAAGAACATATATGAGCCCTCAAAAACTATACCATCCATTCCGAAATGGCAGACCGTGCCCGTGACACAATGGACATATGAGTCTGTGAGTTGCAAAATCCGCTCTGACCAAAATTTTCTTACTCTGTGCATAATTCAAACCAAAATATTAAATTTTTCACAATATTATATACATTAATTATCATGTAATTCGTATCATTTTATACATTCCAAGATATCTAATGCAAAAAATATAACTTTCTGATTTTATTTACATTCGAAATAGTACCTAATTCGTATTTTACTCGAAATTGAAATTTCTACCCAGAGTGGTTTTTGCAACTCAATGACTCATATCTTTGATGTTGATAGTGTTGAAGTAATAACAAGTTGTAAGAAAGGAAATAAATTATATATTCTGGAATATTAGAGATACATAGGAATAATAATTACGTTAATAAGCAAATACCACTCTTAACATCTAAACATCTAAATTCATATAACTTCTACATGTGTCATCACCAATGACCGCCGATTCTGCACCTCACCGTACATTTACCCCAACCTGACCCGATCTACATATCATACAACCATTGTTGGGACTAGATTTTTTATATCAGTCACGTCTTGTGCAAATAAGTGAATGTTCTTCAAAATAATAGAATATAAAAATGTACATATTATGTATAACATTGCGAGATGAACGAGCAGATGCTCAGATTTAAATGGGAAGATACAGTGCGAGTAAGAAATTAATGAGACATTACATGCGCTGTGTAATGCAAACGAGGTGATAGAGATGGAATTATTGTATGATATATATCTTGAAAAGCATATTAAGAAGACTAAATTGAAAATGCTGCAAAATTTTTCCTGGCCGTGGTGGAAACTTCAAAACAAAGTTGATAAGATTTTCTATTTATTTTAGGAGATGCGTTGCATATTTGCATTTATGAAAGGCACGCCGCTGCATAATACACACTTATAAACATATAAATACAGGGATCAATAAGGAATGGTCTTTTTCAAGTGGAATGTCATGGATCTGGGTGTTACACGTATATGTGTTTAGTGCATTGTATATAGTGTATCGTCTCGTTAGTATCCATAATTTCAAATTTCATATCTGAGTTTGGGAATAGCTTTATCTGTGTGAATTTTTCATATAATAAACATCCAGATTGTTCTCTCGTGCCTATAAAAAATATAAGACATTCAGGAGGGGTGGCATGCCTCTAACAGAATTGCAGAAGTCTGTCTTAATAATAATAAAACCTTTATTGTCAAAAATAAATTTTACAAAAGGTGTACATATTGCCTTGAGGCAATGTCTTCCAGTAAACCTGTCTTATACGTGAGGTTTTACAAACACCTGCCTTTTACAGGGCACTTAAAAACTTACAGAAAAAAATGGGAGATATTTTCTTTAACGGGGACTTCACAGAGTTTTAACTATTATTTTCTTTTATTAATACAATTAATTATGACACAAGTTATTTACTACTTGAATAATATGAGCACTGCCGCAGTATGGATGACTCGTAATAATAACTTAGTAATCAAACAACAGTAGACAAATAAAGGTAAACACATTCACACACAAACAATATACATATCCGTATAATATCTGTAGGAGTACTAATTAATAATAAAATGATGCAACGCGATCAAGTTACACAAAGATGTAACAGACGTAAACTAATCAAAATCATGTAAAACAATTCTATATAATCATACTATAATATAACATAGACACATTTACGTGTTGTCTACCTAGGGCAGTGGTCCCCAAACCCCGATCCCCATAAAGAACATTGAACCTTTTTTGTTGTGTCCTCCTTTTCGATATTTAAAACCAAGTAAAGTAAATTTGTGAAGCGTTTCCTAACAAAACCGAGAAGATCATGAAATATTTCAAATTACTGTACTGTAACTGGATTGGCCACATCATCAGGCACCCAGGCCTGCTCATCACCATCGTGGAAGGCAGGCCCAAAGGCAGAAATGGTAGAGGCTGAACAAGAGACACTTATATTGACCAACTGAAGAAGGACATGAACTGTGGCACATATGTAGAACTAAAGAGACTAGCTGAAAATAGGGAGGAATGGAGAAGAAAATCCAAACTCGTTGCAGACCAATCCAATCGATTGTAACTCACTATACATATACACTGTACCTTTTAGAAAATCTGACGATGAGGGGGTAGAAATTTAGAGTGTAAGGGAAATCATCAATTTTAGGAATCTGAGGCATAAAAAAGGAACTCACTTTCACTTTTTCATTGCAAACAATCAACATTTCCCCCTGAGTGAGCTGTGGTAAATTTACCAAATATTGACCGGTTCGCAGCAATTAAAAGATTGAGGATCACTGACCTAAGGTATCATACAGTGTCGAATTCTTTGGAAAATTCTATTTTATAGTTAAAGTATGACTTTAAATTTGTAAAGAGAATAAAATTTTATTGATTCGAGTGTCTGGCATTTACATATTCTCATCATCATCTCTCCCTCCAACGCTCCATTCAGGAGCACAGTACAGAAACCAGCCTCATTCACTCAGAAGGTCACCAATTAAGTCACCTCACCTATGACATTCCTAGCACTCTAATGATATTGTCATAGGAACAGTGTATTGTGAAAGAGGGACCCCAGGGTCTCCGGAACCCTTATGGACGAAAGAACAGTCCTCTTTTTTGCCAACTATCACTGGGCAATTTTATAACACGACTCAACCAGGACCATCGTCTCTCCTATATTACAGAAATTACAGATCAGAAAATACACAAAAAATAAGGTATTCAGAATAGGTGGCATCTCCAATATTGAAATGAAGATGTTCAATTTTTTTATGTGATGTTTAAAAAAAATTGTCTTTGACACTGAAAAATTTATCCAGAGGACTCCCCGGTAAAATATAGGTCTTTCATTTTTTACTGATAGTTTTCGAACGTCCTGAAATATGCAGGTATTTTTCGACATCACGTTTAAGACATTTAACATATCTTCAATTCAGCGATGAGGTATGCCACCCATTCAGTGTTCTTGAACCTACCGATTTTTCGGTATTTATACCGAAATGGGCCGCGTCCTACCGAAATGCCCTAGAAATCTACCGATTTTTACCATTTGTCGGCTGGTAAGTATAATCGGTAGATAAGTACCGGGTATTCAGTAAAAGTACCGGATACTTATGGATTCAAGCAAATATTCTTTAAGAAAACCGAGGAATTTTTGAAATATTCCAAATTCCTATACCATTTTGAAAATTTGGCGACGGGGGAGTAGAAATTTTCGTGAAAAGAAAAGTATCCGATATTGACCATCGTTGGTACAAATACCCCATATACCGATTTTGGGTACAAAATATACCATTTATACCGATTTTAGCGGATAGTTCTACCGATATTGGACAATGTCGTTCGAGAACACTGCACCCATCCTAATTGTCTTAATTTCTATCACCACACAGAGGACAACTTGCATGTTTGTAGCGCGTAGTTGGTATTAAAAAACGGTATGAAAAATTTACGAAAAATATTTAGAATTTTTTTTATTGGATGTTGGGATGCTGCTCATAGTTTCAACGATATTGGTCTACTTAAAAACTCGTCACATAATTACTTACACAAATAAGGTTTCCAGCTGCAACAAACTATACACAATAGGCTCTCTATGTTATAATAATGATAAACACTAATAGTAGGTGACTTCCTCGGAACTAAATAAAATAAAATATTACCAATAAAACTGATACAAAACGTTATGTTACTAATACTTATCTTTCAATTATGAAATTATAAGTAATAGTACTATATCAGTTATCTTAATCTCAACTGTGAAATATTAGCCCTATACACAACATGGAAAAAGCCTAGAATCAAGTTAGAAGTTTGCATTAGTTGGGCCAGGAGAACCTTGTTTGGATACCTTTAAAGCGGGAATATTGGATAGATGATTTTTTCTGGTAAAGCCAATTCTGCATAACCAGAAAAAGATTCCGCACGTGGGTATCTTGGCTGGCCAGCCATTCAGGCTGCCTTTCATGAAACCACTTATGTGGACAGATTTCTTAGCATATTGGATAAATTAAAGTCCCTAGGCTTTGAGCTATCCGGGCGGTAGGTGGGTCATCTTCAATACCACAGAAGCATGTGCGAAATGTCAGGTCAAAAATGACTGCCAGACCACAGCCCAACCCAAAGGAGAACTCATCTAATCAATACAAATAATTTTCATTATTAATCATTTGTTGTACTTATTGACAAGTTATTGCAGGTAATTTAATAAGTCCCACTGACTAATTGGTTATCAAAGTTGTATTTAATACACAAACTCAACTACATTACAAATAAAACATACGCGTACAACTAAAGATAATAATAAATTTGGTAGTTGTGTCCTGTTTCCACCAGTTATGATATGGTGAAATATTCCTACTAATATAATCTTATGTCGTATCCCTAGTGGGAAGTAAGCAAAGAGGACATAACACTGCACAGCTCTATTTCTACATACTTTTTAGGCTTCATCTACATTACATGTACAAATTATAACATTTTATAAGAATGGGAGTTCGGCTCATACAAAACAATGAACCACATTGCCAAATGTCTTGTGTATGGTTTTGAGTTTGTTTGGGAGGACTTGAGCGAGGTGAACACTGGTACAGCCAACCGATAAATAAATTTAGGACTAAAAGTGCTTGGCCATGGCCAGAATGACATATGCAGTTAACATAATATGCATAAACAATCTACACAGATCAAGCTAGTCTTAAATTAAGATATGAATCTTGTTTTACAGGTACTAATGTAATGATATACATATATACATGTTACACCCAGACCTAGGATAATTTGGAAAGGTTCATTCTTCATTATACCCCGGATTGGAATCGAACCTGAGATCTCGTGACTCAAAGGTAAGAACATTACATCTGCGCTACACTGGTCACCAAAACAGAATATAAAATGTTGAAAATTGTTATTATACATGGAAATAGTGAAAATTTTATCGAAGATATATTTATCAAACTAAGTAAATTGTGGCTGAAAGATTGATCAACGCATTGATCAAATAAACTGCTTACATTGAAGGTGTTCTGGGTTGAGTCGGATAATATTGCAATACAGGAAATAGTTCGCCCTCAATATATTGAATTTAAATATTTTATGTTGCATTGCCATCTAGGTATGCCCCTCATACTGAATGTCTTATTGTTTTTATCATGTAAAGAAGACAATCTGTAAGTTTAAAACATGAAGTGAATTCACTGTTTGCTCCATTTGTAGTACAGAAAAAACAATCCGAAAAATATTGAAAACTGCGACATTTTTTAACACAATTAAAAATCATTTGAATTCATCAATATTATCATCAAGGCATTTCCCGGCAATGGGGTAGCTACTAGCCGGTTAAACACATGCAACAAACATACATCATCGCTAGAATGCAGAACTATCCTAAGTCCAATTTTAAGTAAAATTAAATTTTCCACCAAAAGGCATTTATGACATGCTTGTTCACGGTATGCAGAAATATCCCATGTATATAGGATATTTTATTAATTTTTTTTAATTATTAATAATTATATTTTATTTTTATTAAATTTTTTTAATTATTAATAATTAATAATTAAAAACCACCTTATATTAATAACCAAAAAACATTAAAACAGAAGTAACCTATGTAAAAGTATGTATTTTATTAACATGTCTTATTTTGTGACATAGGATAGTTCTGCATTATGGAAATCATAGACTCACTTGCAAACTGGCTACACTTACAATATTGGTAGTTGTCAAAACTATCAAAATTTGCATTGTCTGTCGTTGCTGTTCCGCGCTGTGCTTTATTTCAATTGACTCTCCTCAACATTTAGTTCATTTGGACATAGGATAGTTCAACATTCACGCGACGACATGCCGTCCTCTCCATTCCAATAAATTTAATAAAAATTAACTTCACAATATTAGTTAAACGTGATGTTAAAATAATAAACATCCAAAAAATACTTATGTTCCCAAAAGGAACTCGCAGGATACAAACCGAAAAAAAGATTTTAATGATAACAACATTTCATAAACAAGTTTAATAACAAAAATTCTTGATAACTATGAATCTAAATATTTCACTATGTATTATTAAACAATGTTGTAATACACAAAGAACAAAATAAACGCAAAAACCTGTATAATTTGTATTCAAATCTGCTAAATAATAATAAATATATAATATTCTAAGCACCAGGGTCTGATCTAGTTTTTGTGCCGTTTCAGACGAAAGTAATAATTCATAATGTCTTCAGTTTTGCCAAACCTTTTTTCTCAAAATTCTATTTTTGATATTTTTTCTGGACATTACCAAAATTGAGGACCTTTATTTAAGATCTCGTTTTCGCAAAATTTGATAATTTCACATTAAAAATTTCTACAGGAGTAGCCAAATTTTTGAAAAAGTAAAGGAATTTTAAATGTTTCACAATATCATCGATTTTGTCAAAGAATATTTCCAAGATACCACCAGGAATTGATTTTGCCACTGCCACTCAGGCTTGAATTTTGTCGCACTTCATATTCGCTACACTGGGCATTTGCGCGACTCGAGTACCCTTTATTGGGCCCTGTCTAACACAACTTTATCCACAAACAAGGAATGACAACTATTTCAATTATTAGACTTGATTAAATGACATATTATTCACATATACAGATTAAATAAATAAATAAATAAATATACAGATTAGCATTATTAAGTCAAGGAGCAACAGGTTAAAAATTGGTCTCCCACTCTTTTTCATAAGTTTTTGAGTGTCCTGTAAAAGGCAGGTGTTTGAAAAATAAAGACATTTTACATCTTAAATTGAGTTATAAGGTTTGCCACCCATCCTGAAAGTCTTAATTTTTTGTTGGCGCAGATAGCTTGCATGTTTATTATGTGCAACTGATCTGCTGGTTACTCTACGTGGGATATGTCATGATGGTATATAGATATAGATTATTCCAAATTAATGTCTGACTTAAAATATTCTTTATATTCATGTCAAATATTTTTGCTCTACACTAACTATAGAACGGTAGTTGCCATTTGAAAAATTCAAAAATGACATTGTAATGAAAAAAAAATATATTGATGACAAACTAAATTTTTCAAGCTAATATAAATCTTGCTTACACAATAAATTGTTTAAAGAGTAAGTTTTGATTAATTGTATCGGCATTAACTTTGTAACACTTCATTTTAAATTATCAAATAAAATAAAATAAATATTTATTATTTTTGTTTTATGTTACTGTTGAGTAAGACTAACGCTCGACCGGTTTCGCGGACTCCGAGTGTATAGATCAGCACCTGATGATGCGAAACCGGTCATGCGTTAGACTTACTCAACAGTAACATAAAACAAAAATAATAAATATTTATTTTATTTTATTTGATAAGTAAGTTTTGACTTCATTCAGAAAGAGAGTTTTTTGTTTGGACTTACAGATATCATATATACAAATAGGTTGCAATCAGAAATCAATGTACGGATTAAAGCCTCACAGCGCTAGTGACGTGCCCACGCAACCACGGTCCCTCTAAAATTGTTTTAACCAAGGACAGCAAGTTGTTTAGTAATGTTTTTCATTTAGACAGAGTTAACTCTAGACATATCTAGTTGTTAGCCAGGCTTAAATGTGCATTTTCTTCGTGGGTATGGCTTTACTAACATTATATACAAATTGTTCTAAACTAGGTAATTTGAAACAACTGTTTCTTTCTACTATAAGTAATTGATCATGAGAGAGACGTCTTTCCACTTATCAGGTCATTTTCAATCTTTGGGATCTATAGGATTGATAAGTCGAAAGACGTCTCTCTAGTGATCAATAACTTATAGTAGTAAGAAACAGTCAGTATTATATCGCTCGTCAATGGTATAGGTTTACCGAAATCGATCGCGATTTAAATAATCAAGTAATGGATGTGCATTGTAGAATACTTAAAAAAACATTCAAAATGTAGAAAGAAACACTAGTTTCAAATTACCTAATTATGGAATTCTACTACGTGTGCACCGACACAATTGATAATATGTTCTAAACTACTTTGGCGACTGGTGTGACGCGAAAGTAACGCTCTTGCCTCTGAGTCACGAGGTCCCGAGTTCGATTCCCAACCAGGCCAAAATGAAAAATGACCTTTTTCAAATTGTTCTGGGTCTGGGTGTTAGATACATGTAAATGTGTTTAGTGCATTGTATATATATGTATCGACGCATTAGTACCTACTCAAAATTTAACATTAATTTATATCAAAATTTGGGACTAACTCAATCTCAGTTAATTTTCTATGCATATTATGTTACTTTATTATATTTTATATTATGTTAAATGTTTGTCAGTTAAAAACTGTGCTTATATCACTATTATTCTATTCTAGGTGGATCAAGGTTTCGACAGGGTCATTCCGTGTCAATTCAACACAATTTTGAGAGATTTTCAGACTTGATGTCTCAGATTTTCATGATTTTTTTATGCAGCAATATATCATAGATTTATGAAAAAATACCAAATTTCAGTTTAGTAGCACAATTATTTTTGAAGTTATTAATTTTTAAAAAACACAATTTTTATGAAAAAATCTCATGTTTGTCAATTTTTTGGAATTTTTAAAATTGTCACTTTTTGAAAAATTTAATTTTAAATTAAAAATTTTTTCAAACCGTGACCCCTATCCTGTGGCACATCAGATTAAAGCCCCATTCAACAGCTTTAAAACGAGACCTCTCCCAGGTTTATATCATCACTAGTTGCCAGTCTATAGGCATCCAAAGGTGCCAAGGCATGTGATTTTTTCATAAAAATTGTGATTTTGAAAAATTAATAACTTCAAAAATAATTGTGCTACATAACTGAAATTTGGTATTTTTCATAAGTCTATGATATATTGCTGCATAAAAAAATCATAAAAATCTGAGACATCAAGTCTGAATCAGTGTGATGATTTGACACGGAATAACCCGACAGGGATCCTGTTATTTTCAAGCACAATTGAGAATGACTGGATCCTTGTCGAAACCTTGGTCGCACTTAGTATAAAATAATAATGTTATTAGAACTGTTTTTGACTCCAAACAATAATTGAAATAATGTTTAGAAACTACCAAAATGTTACCGCCAAATCAATAAATGGTATTATATATTATGTATGTATAAAAATACATGTAAGAAGAATAATATTTTGCATTACATTATGCATTTAAACCATCATCACTCTTGTGTATGCTTACTGTGTTATGTGTAATAATATGTAGTATGTGATGTTATGAATAATTTAAAAGCGGTTTAATACTCAAGACACTTCAACTCAAAGTAACACATAGTAACTGATTTAGATGTTATATTTTATGTACTATATTTATGTATTATGCATAATATTTGATTATTTATAGCAATAATAAAAATGGCTGAACAATAATATTATAATATTATATTAAATAATTTCATATGATATTATTAACAAACCAATATTTAGTAGAGTTATTATGAATATTTCCAATAATCACATATAATAATATAATATAGATAACAACATAACATAAAAACGACAACACATTTGTATATTAAGCGTTAATAATACAATCAAGTTAGGTAAGTAGTAGTATCTGTACTTAAAATAGCAATGACATTATACATCTCAAGTTAACTGACAACTACAGCTTTAACTTGCACAGCCACTGACACAAACAACACAATATTTCGATACGTGAGAAAAAACTGGTCAGCACAATGTAATAATTGCAAAATAAACACTATATTATTAAACAAATATGTAATAGTTACGGTTTAATGCGAATTACGTACGTGTCGACGACTAGTTAAAAGGTTAATTGACTACTTAGTTATCTCGAGTTTTTGTATTGGTACAGTAAACACAAAACAATTTTCATGAAAGCTTTCCTTAAGATATCATCCACTTACCAGCATCAATATCACAATTATAATATTGGTTTCGTTATTATTTTAGAAATGGCACACATCACCACACTCGTATCGACATAAAAATGACGAAAAAAATGTTTTAACTTTGCGAAAAAAATGTATAAAAATTCCTCAAAATGTTCGTCGGTCACACAACTGTCAAATATTGTACAAGTTGAAGTCATAGACAACGTATCACATAGATAAGTACGTACCATGTACGTACCTACAAACCATAGCCAACAACACACCTATCTGCTTCTCCTTCACACACATACACGAAACACTATTATTGTTCGTACATAATAATACACATAATATAAAAAGGCAAAGTGGCGGCATCTTGAATATTAATAATGGCGGTAAAACCAAGTGTCCTAATCATGGGTGGACAATAAAAAAGGAAACGTTTTAGTTTTTTTATCAGCGTGTGCAGAATACACTAACTCAAACATCTTAAAACATACACATCTATCTTGTTATATACATACAAGCGACGATTAAGATATTTGTGTAGGTTTGCGTTTTAATACACATAGCAATCATCAGTTACTCTATTTTTGGATTTAGCTACGATGATGTTGGAAAACGTAATGAAAAATGGATACATATTTAACGAAACGCAATGTTTCAAAAAGCACATTATATTTTTTATCTGGACGCCACTATTTTATCGCCTAAATATTTGATGAATCTTTAAAATATTATATCACAAAGGTCAATACACTTGTTATGAATCATATGACGTCATGATATTTTTATTACTCAAACAGAATATTTCACAGCTGGTGTTTATAGTAAAGAGGCAATAATTGTATATGCAAATTATTTAACCAAAAGTTTGTTAATTAAAACTAAATTTAGCAAATAAGTTATAACACTTGAAAAAATACGCACTTTTATGAAGTACCTACTCGTCTTCTAATAATATTATCCAATCAATCAAGTTAATTTGTTTTGACATTTTATTTTTGTAAATTTTCCTATTAGACATCCATGGAAATGTCTAGGTAGGTACCTACTTTATTAATTAAACACTTAATTATGTCACGGAATAACTGTAATTCTAAATATTATGTCTGGGTAAGTGATATACTATTCATAAGCAGAGATAACTGCTGTTCCGACTTTAAGTCTGGCTAAAATTATTCCAGCTGTCAATTGCTTTGATTTGACGTACCTACGTACCTACATTCTATTAAGCTGTTTATGAAAAAAGGTAATATACCTGTAGTTATTCCACTGTTGACTTTATTAATTGCAAATTACAACAAATATCAGCAACAGTGGAATAATATTATCTTGTTTCATTAATAACTTATTATTATGAACTTCCACCGAGAACCGTCGGTCGATAAATTTAACTTTTCGTACAGTCATTCTGACCATAGAATGACATACAGCTGTCATTTGATATTTCAAAAATAACTTTATGGAACAAAATTTTTATTGAACGGGAATATGAATTTTTGTATAAATATGTGCACCTTGAAAAAGAATGTACTACTGTGACCCAAGGTTTTGGTTTAATTAGGGGTAACTCTTTTCTCTCACAAAATGTTAAACGGTAGGTATTTTTACATTGCACAGTCATATTTCTTTATGAAAATAATTATATACATAGGCGTACCCAGGAGGGAGGGCAGCTATCTCATTTTGTCCTATTCTAGGATTTCAAAAATAGAACGAAAGTATGTACCTAGGTAGGTACATGTATTAAAGTGTGGAAAACTTGACATCAAAGTGGGAAGCTGCCCACCCCTAGAAATCAGACTAACTAACTAAAACGTGGGTCTAAAATTGCTGGATAAAAACTGGACTATCGTGGAACATTTCAAATTCCTTTAACAATTTGCTAAAATGTTGTACCCCGCCCTAGAGGAAAATATTCTAGGTACGCACAAGGTGCTAAAGGGATTTTGTTCAAATCAGCTGATTGAGCAGATGAAATAATTTCTGTTGACCAATATTTTACGGTCTGAATAGGTATATTTTTTTTTGTGATTATGGGTGATACACGCACCTAGAGTGTAAATAAATAAAAAAATATTACATACTTACACATTATGAGTAGAAACAATTTAAATGATGGCAACGATTAACAAACTCAATGGCCACCCACTCCAATAAGGCTACTACTTACGTGATAAATTTATTATAAAACTTGAACTTGAAATGATTGTAAATAATTATTATTCAATGGTATAAAGTCTTATAGTATAGATAGTAGGTAAGTATGTTCATCACTTAACATTGAATGAAAAAAAATCACAAATACATTCGCGATTACATTAAAAATACAGTTTATAATACCTA
This sequence comes from Athripsodes cinereus, assembly GCA_947579605.1. Taxonomy (NCBI): domain Eukaryota; kingdom Metazoa; phylum Arthropoda; class Insecta; order Trichoptera; family Leptoceridae; genus Athripsodes; species Athripsodes cinereus. The sequence goes on from OX388307.1 coordinate 2,991,232, forward strand.
TATAAGAATTTGTTATATTTATACATTTTATTATATTGACAGATACCTACTTCAATACACGGTAGATAAAATATATGGGTATGTAATGTAACAAAAAATGAACAATGACATAAGGACCGCGTATTAGTCATCGCAAATGTAATACATTATAATTAAAACTTAAAGTAACTTATAACGAAATAAAACGATTCACTATTATTAAAATAACGTAATAAATAAACAAAGTTCACAGATTAGGTAGTAAAATGACAAGATACCTATAACGAAATCTTTAGACCTTATTATTATAACGAAATTAAACTTTTTTTTGTGAACGTTTTATAGGTACGTATTAAAAATATTATGTGGAAATCTTAAACTCAAACTTATTGAAATTAAACCAAACTTGGGGCACTATTATTATAACGAAATTAAACAAAAATTTAGACACATTTATCATAGCGAATTAAACACCATTTTAGACACTATTTAAAATTAATTGAAATACCTACTAAAAATTAAACAATTTAGTAGCTGTTTAAACAACTTTTCACTTATAGGTAATATGAACTGATAATAAAAATGTATGATGTTGTTTCGTGAAATTTTGATACGAAAATGATGATATTATCAAAATGGCACATTGTGTAAATGTTTTTATGTAAAAAAAATCGATGGTAAGTATGTTAATTATTTGGTATTTTATTAATAAAATAATGTATAATATATATATTATTTACCTGATCCTCGGTTACTTTTAAACTTGTTAAACTGCTCTTTGCTGCTAAAACAAGTGTTGTCGTTGATTGTGGTCAACTTGTGACATTTGAAATATGCAAATATCTTGCACGGTTTTATTAGTTTATGTTAAAATTATTGTTATTTTATTAAAACGTTTTAGTAACTTTATTCTCATATAAACATAAAAGTATTATTGTCTACCCAATGTCCTTGTATTTTACGACAAAGATGACACGCGATTGTGATATATAGTTGAAAATTATTTAAACAATTTTATTTAGGTATCCTGGAATTTTGGATTAAAGATTCAAACACCTCGCTACTTTTTTGTATCTTACTTATTTCCCTTTTGATAAACACATTAAAATCGCACAATAATGTACCAATAATATATTATGTCCTTGTATTTGACGATAAATCCGCTTGTTTTTCAAAATATTTCAACGATAATTTTATACAGCTATCCCGGAACGAGAAAAACCTGCCATCATTGTTTTGCATTACTAATACATGTATCACATAAACCACAATTTTCCAATAATAACTCTACAAATTGTCCTTGTGTTTAAAAATAAATTGATACTTAAAAAAGTCATATCATGGATTAAACTTGAGAATCCATACGTCACTATTTTGTATTTCAGTTTTTCCTTTTCAAACACACCAAATAAACAATGTAATATATAAGTACAATAACAACAATGCAAGAAAAACATTTTCCCTAATCTTTCTAGTATGTATGTACGTATTATTTTAACATTTTATTTTTTATATTGGTACCTATCTACCATTACCCTGTTGTGGAAATGGGCATCGAAGTCGTACATATTCCTATCGATATTTTATTCAGTGTAAAAGGTAAGACAAATTTTTCGTCCTGCACAGATAGTAATTTAAATAGAAGTATAATTTTTTTTTTTTTTTTTTTTTATTTATTTATAATTTTTTTTTTATAACATATTTACATAGTTAACAAATTCATATAAATAAAACATTATTTTTCAATGACTCAACTTCAAAAAGAGAAAATCTCGTGTTTTGAAGTGAGCTACATTGTTACAATATTACAAAACAATACAAAAGTAAATAAAAAGAAAACAATTTCAAAAACGTTACCAGAATAAATCCTGAAACTTTCCATAAACTTGAAAAGAAAAAAAAAATACTTTAATTGAATTAAATAACAATATTTCCAATCAACAATCTATACCCGAAGAAAAGAAAAATCTACTTCAGTAACTTTTTTAAAGCTAACTTAAACTTAGCTATACCAATATTATTGCTAGATCCTTGCAATCCACCGGCAAAGCATTATACCACTTCACTCCTAGGTAGGAGTAGTGGTTTTGCGCAAACGTTGTGTTTTTTTTTGGTATTTTTATAAGACCACCTAAACGAGGCAATGTGCTAATGCACTCCACCGGGTGGATCGGATCAGTTATATATTCCTTACAAATACGCAGTACAGCTTGTCTCCTATATATTGTGTCCAATCTTAATACTCCAAAGTCAGAAAACAGTTGGTCAGATGGGTAATCACTCGGCTTATGCAATATAATCTTAATAATTTTTCGCTGTATGATGTAAAGTGGCTTCAAGCTGGTAGAATATATTCCTCCCCATCCTATTATTCCATACTGCATAACCGACTGCGCAAGAGCATAGTAAACCATTTTTAACACATTCGTACATAGAAAACTTCTGAGACGATAAAATACATAAAATATCTTTCTCAATCTCTCTACAGTCATAAACAATTGATCTCTCCATTTTAATTCCGAATCAACCAGCACACCCAAATACCTAACCGAACTATGTACTTTCAATCTAACACATTCAGTTTCTTCACCATAACATTTCATATCACAATCATAGCGGTGGATTCTAACATCCAAATTTTTAGGTACATTTTTTTCATTAATAGAGAAAGGTAGCACAGCAGTCTTTCGAGCATTCAGCGTTAACAAATTTAGGTCGAACCATGATCTTAGAACACCCATCTCCACATTTGCCACTTCAACAACCTCATCCCATGTGTCACCCACAGATAACATCACCGTATCATCTGCGAAAGAAAAGCTTATAATTTATTTATTTATTTATTTTTATTTACAAAAACAGTTTTTAAAAGATAAGTCACTAATGTCTACCTAACTGGGCATGAGCCCGTACCAAGGTAGACTGACAATACCTATAATACCTATAATACCTGATAATACCTATAGCTTTTGTGTAGTTTCTAGTTTTAAGCTATTTTTTTTACAAATTTAATTTGTAATCACTCGAGAAACTTTTTGCACAAAATTCTCTGCCCTTATCACGAAAATTTACAAACCCAATAAACTTTTTTCAGATTTTCAGTTTACACACTTTATAAACCTATCTTCCCAAGTATAGGTAGGTATTTTATGGACATTTTGTGAAAAGATAATGGTTTTGGAGACAGAAAATCAGAATATTGATTTAATTAATGCCACTAGATCTCTGTTGTTGTACCACTTTAAAGCAACTTACAATAATTTTGGGTTAGTTGGAAGATATCGCAACTCTGCGATAAACTCGCCCGTTGTACAGATTTTTTCATGCATGTTGTATATAATTCCTGTTATCATATTCTGCACAATAAAGTTTATTATTATTATTATTAATAATTACTTTTAATTCATTGACTCCAAACAAAATAAATGTAAAACATTTCCATCTCTGGATTTCACAAAAACCAAGACAAAAGAAATTCACAGTGTGTGTTATAGGTAACGACTCATCCTTAGGGATGTGCATGCATGGGAAATTTTTGTCGAAACATTGTTATCAAATTATTTCATCGAAAAACTTAGAGGATCGATTAGAAATAGTTCAGAGTACAATCGTACGAGTATGTGATATGGTATGGTATGTATGAAGATAATATTTACCTGATTATAGTGGAAGATGATGAGTTAAGAGAAAAATCTGTAAATAATACCAAGCAATAGTTAAATAGGTAGGTACCTAACTAGTAAAGATGTACAATTCTATCTGCCTACATTTGGAAGAATCCAGCATGTGATACCCATACTAGGTATCCCAGCAGGGTTACTCTTGACAAAACTAAACACGATCTTAATCTAGTCTTGATCTTGATCATACGACGCACGAAGTGACTATTGGCCAAAAATACATACAAACCGATCGCGCGTTAGCGGTAGCGCGGTGTTTTTGACCATAGTCCCTTCGTGCGTCGTATGATCAAGATCAAGACTAGATTAAGATCGTGTTTAGTTTTGTCAAGAGTAGCCTTGCTGAACAATACCTACATACGAAGCCGTTATTAAGGATTATATAAAAGAGAATATCAGCGCCTCAGATTAATTGGATAAAGCCATAGATTTTTATTTATAATACCTAGATGGAGTATTCGTATGTATTTTCATTGTATTAAAGTGAGGCACCATTTTTCGGCACTTTTGACAGATAGGTAGACAAAAAGAACTGTGGTAAATCGCTAAAAACGTTGACAAGAAATTTACAAAACGTGTAATTTAAATGTAAAAATGATATATTTTTATAAAAATGCAAGAAAGAGTCCATAAAATGTAGGGTCCGTAAATCATATTTTTTTGCCTTAATTTTGTTAACGAGTCAGGGTTCTAGGTTTCGTATGGAATTCTGTGGATAAAGCACACCTAGCGAATAGCATAGGTTTGCGGGTTCAAATTCTGTCCAGGGTTCTACCAAATAAGGTGATGGTGTCTGATAGTATAATATTAGTAGGAATTACATATTTAATTAAGTATTACTGATACTACTACTATCGCGGCATATCTCATAAGTGGGGTGGCCAGTGGAATAACTGCAAGCATGCAGATAGTTCTCTCCGTGCCAATACAAAAATATGACATTTAGGATGGGTGGAATGCCTAATAATAATAATAATAATAAAATGAAAATTTAAATAAAGCTGAGCAAGATAAGATAATAAAATATCTTGATCTTGCTCACGAAATCAAAGATATGTGGAGAACACCTACCACAATCATCGTGCCTATAGTGTTGTCTGTGAATGGTTTAATACCTAAGAGTCTGTCAAACAATCTCAGAAAACTGGGAGTAGATGACAGGCTCAAATACAGCATGCAGAAGGCCGTACTTCTATCGTCCACCAGGATAGTAAGAAGGTTTTTGTCCCTGTAGCTCTGTAAGTGATCTCCCATGATTGTACTATTTCATAGAACATCATGGAAGAATCAACTCGAATAATGTTGGGGTTCTACATTTTGAATATACATAAATTTATTTTAATATTTTATGGTTTTTGTTATTTAATGTTATTTTTAAAATTTTATTGTTAATCTTATATTGTGTTCAAAATGTAGAATCAAATATTGTTTTGTTTAATAAATGAGATATGAGATAATAATAATAAAAATCTTTATTGCACAGAAATAAAAAACATGACATCATAACTACTGAGTGCATAATTTTGTGCAATGGGCGACATTATCGCTGAAGCGCGATATCTTCCAACTAGCCCATCATCGCTGAATTGTAAATATTAATTGTCCAATACGTGAAGTTTTATGAACACCTTCCTTTTACAGTACACTCGAAAATTTACGGAAGAGAGTGGAAGGCATATTTTTAAATTATTTAACTAAGCTTTTAAAATATACTTTTAAATTATTTTAATATATTATTCTATGAATCGATGACATCGTTAGCGGATTCGATAAAATGTCTCATCTATTGTTTTTTAAGTAGGTACTTATTACTATCAGCTGATATCTTATCATAAAATAATCGATATTTATACCTAATTATAACCAAACGTACCTATCTATAATATTAGGGTGACCATTTTTTATAATGAAAAGGAGGCCCTGGACTGATTTTCGATATTGGTTTATGAATTAGAAATATTTCACAATCTCCTTGGTTTTGTGAGAGAATAGTTTACAAATTTATCTGAGAAGTGGCATCCATACAGATATTAATAGGTAAGAAGTACAAAACCTTCAATAGGAAGATACTTTTTGAGGAAAGGCAGAACCTACAAAAAGATGATGATTGGTCACTTCAATAATATGTTATGACATGTTTGTAACACGTATAGTAAATAATTATACATTGTGTTTACGTGATATATAGTAATTTATATTACATATATCTATACACTTATAATATTTTGTAATACTGTATTGTGTAGGTATCTACAGATAATTTAAACAGTCTACGTACTATCAAATCTAATAAATGTTTCAACTGTCCGGGTCAGACCCCCCCCCCTAGACAAAATGTACTTGGCGATCGACTACAAACGAATTTTCGACTATAACCGCAACAATAACGCATAATTACAAGGTACATGTAGGTAGATTGTCGAAAAGTTCGCCAGAAGTCGATCGCTAAGTACGGTTTGTCTACGGCACCAGCAGTTCCATAACTCAACAAGTAGAAATGTCTAATATTCATGAAGAAATTATACAACAAATGTATTTTTCTACGACCTCTTTGAATCGTTATCGACTACGTTGTTTATGTTACTGTTGAAAATTATTGAAGGCAGATTAAAAAAAATCTAGAATGGCAATAGAAATGAGCAGAAGAGTTGTGGAATGACCTTTTGATATTTTATATGACATTTTGCGAATACTCTACATTTATAGAAAAATAAGATCAACTGAAGACCTTCCAGGACATTCGTTCAATTGTAGCATTGTCATTTTCCCACAACTTGATCCTCCCCGTGCCTTTATCATTCATTTTATAGTATTTATTAGAGGAAACATGACACATATAATGTTCTACTTAGGGCTAGGAATGTAATTAGTTATAATTAAATTTAGTATTAACTGTTCACTTTTAGTATTAATTACACATTGTCAACATAGTATCACACATTATTTTGGTTAGCTGGAAGATATAGCCTCCAGGCAATAAGCTCGCCAATTGCTCATGATTTTTTTTTCTGATCAATAAAGTGTTCTTATTATTATTATTATTTTATCATGGGCGCACCCAGGGGGAGGAGGGCAAAAACGGACAACTGCTCCACCCTAAAGCTGTAAAATAATAGGAAAGTAGACATAATTGGTATCAAAGTATAGAAAATTGCCCACAAAGTAGGAAATTAGTCTCCTAGAATTTAGGCTAAATATAAGGTGGTTCCAAAATTGTTCAACAAAACGAATAAATAGTGAAACGTTTCGAATTCTTGTACCAAAGTGAAAATTTGGTGATGAAGGAGGAAGGAGAGATATTTTATTTTCTGTTTACTAGACTAGATTAGCAATTATCAAATAAAATAAAATAAATATTTATTATTTTTGTTTCGTGTTACTGTTGAGTAAGACTAACGCACGACCGGTTTCGCGGACTCCGAGTTCGCATCATCAGGTGCTGATCTATACTGAATTAAAACAAAACAAATACAAAAGTTCGTTAGGGTTTACAGTGAGGGTGTAGGGGTAGGCGGGGTCGTGTTGGTTTCAGGCGTGGAGTTCTTGGAATATGAGATGGGGAATAGTTGTAGTAAGGGAGATGAATTCGGAAGATTATTATTATTAATAGCTGTTTTAGTCGAGTTATTATTTTTATTAATTTCTATTGCTTCCACAAAAATAATAAATATTTATTTTATTTTATTTGATAATTTAAAATGAAGTGTTACAAAGTAAATGCCGATACAATTAATAGATTAGCAATTTTTAAACTGTTGCCCCCTCCAGACAAAATTCTATGTACACCCTTGGTATTTATTATCTTTTTCAACCTTATCATTAAAATCATTTCTGATTTGTGCCTTTATAATGTATTTAAATATAAACAAAAGATGTATTTATAAAGATATATTTTTTGCCTATTCATGTACGTGTTTAAGCTATTTACTAGTGATTACTCACCTTCCTACTTTTTTCTTACATTCTTTACTAGAGAACAATATGTGACAGAACGACAAATAAATGTATATGACTCAGAGGAATGGTGGTAAAAAATGTGGCTGTCCTAGGATTTAATGCAAGAGCATTCAAAAAAGATTCTTCAGAACGGATATGTGTTGAACACATTGAAAAGGAGAGCAGCCTGCATGAGGAATTGTATTAGTGATGGAAGCGAAAATTACGAGTATATGCAATGGCTGCAGTCACATCGATCCACTTTTTATAAAATATCAAACTATGAATGCAGGAATGTTCGTATTTTCACTGGCTACACAGTAGTGAAATCGACACAATGAAAATCCGCCTCCACCCTCGAGTAAATCCATCAATCGATTGAAAAAAAACTGATGAATTGAAGACTTTTCAAGTAGAAACAAAAATATGCTGTTTTCTCAGTTTCAATGTTCTAGAACCGATGTGAATATTTTTCTCTACACCCCTCAGTGATAAAAAAAACTATACAGGATGTTATAATGATTGTATAAAATCAGGCGGGTTTCTTCAAGTCTGAAAACTCAATGACGAGCAAAAAAACTTCGTGTTTTAATTATTGCCAAAAACCGCAAATATATAATTCTTCTTGTCTTATCGGAAAGGTTTAATGAAAATAACAAGTAAATAAAGTATCTCTTAGTCACTACAAGCTGAAGGTTTAAATTTAGAACCTCCAAAGCGCCAAGTTTTTACATTACGAAGAAGTGAACTTTAAATTTGGAATAGAATCTTTGACGAAATCATATACCTACCTATGTACTTATAATGACGTCTTTTATGATTACTTTTTAGTAATGTAAATCTCTTAAAGGCCTACTGAATTTTGGATATTGGCTACTTTGTTACCATTTTTCTAAATATTGATACCGATTATTCTTCTTTTGCTTCCTCTTCAAAAAATGCAGATTGTCCTTTACGTGCCAATAAAATAGAAGATGTCCAGGGTAGGTGGCATGTCTCTTCGCTGAATTGTAGATGTTGTTGATTATTGCACGCGAGGTTTTACGAACACCCGCCTTTAAAAAAAACATATTCTTTACAGGAAACTCCATAATACTCCATAATAATGAACATAATAAATATATTATATGTATGTAATTTTGATTGCATATGTTTAGGCGTCAGGCTAAAACTAGCATAGAGTGTATGTATTTATATTTCTTTTTTATCCTATGTTGCGATTGATATTTTCTATTCTATTCTATTCTTCTCAAGACCATTCACTCGTTTCCTAGACATCCCAATTAAGGTCTTCATAAAAAGTCATATAAACATACATGCATTGCATATTAACATAATGGACTGAAAAATTATAAATGAATATGTATGTAGATAAATAAGATATATTATCTATCTAAAGGGTTGTTCAACAAGAACTTTGTTTTTTAATTGTGGCAACACCAGCAACATGATAGTTTTGACATTTAATTTTTTGACGTATTCGTAGTGGATGCATTGGCAATTGTTGCAATGAATTCAATTTCGCTTGAAAATCGCATTAAAATAATTAAAATCCATTATGAAAATGGTGGTTCTGCTAAAGTGACATTTTGTCAAATTCGTGATATTTTCGGACAACATAATCGTCCTTCTGAGACCGCTATTAAGAATTTGGTCGCTAAATTTGAGTCGACAGGCTCGATACAAAATGTGTTAACACCAACGCGTGTACGACCGGGTCGTTCAACTGAAAACATCGCAGCCGTGAGCCACAGTGTTGAAGCAGATCCAAATTTGTCAATTCCTCGACGTTCTCGACAATTGGGGTTATCCAAAACCACCACATGGCGAATTTTGCGTAAGGATTTGGCTTTGAAGCCTTACAAGGTTCAACTGGTGCAGGAATTGAAGCCGAACGACCATTCAAATCGCCGTAGATTCGCTCAATTCATTCAGGAACAACCCGCTGGTTTTTCTGAAAAAATCATTTTTTCAGACAAAGCCCATTTTCACTTCTCAGGGTACGTCAACAAGCAAAATTGCCGCATTTGGGCTTCTGAAAATCCTAGAGCAATTATTGAGAAGCCGTTGCATGCTCAGCGTGTCACTGTATGGTGCGCTATGTGGTCTGGAGGCGTGATTGGGCCGTTTTTTTTCGAAGATGAGACTGGAAATGCGGTAACGGTCGATGGATCACGCTATCGCAAGATGTTGACAACTCAATTTTGGCCTATTATTGATTACGTGGATATCACTGACATGTGGTTTCAACAGGACGGTGCCACATGTCACACAGCCAATGAAACGATCAATTTATTGCAAACCAAATTTCCCGATCGCATGATTTCACGAAACTCAGCTGTTAAGTGGCCAGCCAGATCGTGTGATTTAACGCCACTGGATTATTTTTTGTGGGGCTATGTTAAGGACAGAGTCTATACGGAGCCAATCGAATCGATTGCAGCCTTAAAACTCAAAATCTTGATGTGATTAACGAAATAGTCCCGCCATTTTGCCAAAAAGTGATTAAAAACTTTGATGAAAGAATCGACATCTGTCAGCGTGCTCGTGGTGGACATTTGTCAGATATCATTTTTCATGCATAATTGCCAAACTTTTCTCTTTGTAATTCAATAAAAATTTTAATCATCTTCATCAAATTTTTTTGTTTTATTTTGTTTTAAAAAACAAAGTCCTTGTTGAAAAACCCTATATGAAATGAGCAGGGTTACTCTTGACAAAACTAAACACGATCTTAATCTAGTCTTGATCTTGATCATACGACGCACGAAGGGACTATGGTCAAAAACACCGCGCTACCGCTAACGCGCGATCGGTTTGTGTGTATTTTTGGCCAATAGTCACTTCGTGCGTCGTATGATCAAGATCAAGACTAGATTAAGATCGTGTTTAGTTTTGTCAAGAGTAGCCCTGGAGGATATGGCTGTATATATTATAAAATATTATAATTATAAACATGTAGATGATTTGTTGTAGAGAAATTAAATCTTTTACGTGCTGCTTTTTCTTGGATAATTCCTGAAAACTCATATGTACTCAATAAATGATTCTGTCTAATTTTTCGAGTTGTGTCTAGAAATTCAATATGCTCTGTGGCATCTTCCACGTAATGAATCAGACACAGAGACAATAAAATCCAGCAAAACAGTTTATTTATTTATTTATTATCTCCTGTAAAATCTTGATAAATTCACATTGGAGGTCTGATGAATCCACCGACGAAATACGTGATAGAAACAGGTTAGATTACGTGCCATAGACGAAACAAACTATATAGAAAAAAACAACGGTCACAAAATAATACCCTGGGGCATGCCCGCTGCTAGAGTCACTCAGTCCAAGAATCCCTCCATTTGAGACGTACACTTTTTTTAAATAAATAGTTTTATATATTTACAAAATATAAAAAACATTTGTACCTATATATTTACTTACATGTTTAGTTACCACTCTCGTTGCATTGAAGGACCCACCGACCACCCGGATAGCGCAGAAGTCTGAGGACTTCCATTTATCCGAAATTCTACACTTAACAAATTTTGTCCACAACGGAGGCGCCATAGTGGGCAGCCTGAAGGGCTGGCCGGCCAAAACCTCCGTGTGAAATCTTTTGACTAAACTCCTTCGATGTACCTCTATACGAGAGAAGCAAACAACATATATGAAACAAAATAAAAGTATACAAAAACATTCTTAGCCAATTTTACAAACCATACAATAACAATTAAACAGAAATAAAATAAAATAAGAAAAAAAAAATTTATATACATATTTGAGCACAAGGCTGAATTGAGGTGTCCAGAAACTTTTTCAGGTTTTAAGGTCGGCGAGCAAGCGAGTCGCCGATACCGTCAACGCTGCAGAGACGCTTCCCTCCCTAGGGGACATCCCACCCAGACCTAAGACTCTCCACCAAGGGAGACAGGACAGCACAAAAACAAATGAACGAGTTCGCTCGCGACAACCATGATCACACTAGACCAAATCAACCATGTAGCTCTCCAGGTGAGCCCGGCTCACGTAAGAGATCCCATCGAGTTACCCAGACATCTGCAAACTTCAAGAAGGCCCTGAAGTTCCCTGGACAAATCATCAGTTCCCCAGACCAAATGGGTCTGGGGGTGTCATCACTCATACTATCAATCATAACGTCTCTAGCATCCGTCATCATTGGGCACTCCCACAGGATATGCCTAGCAGACTGAGTTCCCGTCCCACAAGCACACCACGGATCATTCACCAGTCCAAGCTCAAAGAGCTTGGCTTTAAATTCCCCGTGGCCCGTTACCAACTGAACGGCAAAGTGATTGAAGGACAGGAAGCCCCTTTTAATCCTCTCTCTTACATCCGGAAGAAAACTGTAGACAAGTCTAGCAGTTCTCCCCCGGTCCCATCTTTCTTGCCACACTTCAAATGTTCTGTCTCTGATTCGGCTGAATGCCCTACTAATCCCCCCATTCCCGGGTTCCGCTTGAACAGAAATTCCGAGATGTTCAACTCTACCGTCCGCCTTGATCTTACGCCTGGCTACACTATCTAGGACTTCCAAATCGGAAGGCAACACTCCAGCGATGACAGGAAGACCATCGCTGGCGGCAGTACGATACGCACCTGTGACGGCGAGCAGCGGGAGTCTTTGTCCCCTCAAGACTGCCGCGGACACAGAGCCCACCGAGAGTCTGTGAGACCAAACACGTGCAGCATAAGTGACTTGCGCCACGTATGTGGCCCGATATATGGTCCTCACAGTTCCCGACCTCAGGCCCCATGTTCCACGGCTAAGTCTGCGTAAAGTGAAGAAAAGCACCTTCGCTCTCTCAGCAGTCGCTCTCACGTGAGGGAGAAAGGAGAAGCCCCTGTCCAGAACAACCCCCAGGTACCGGACTTCATCGACCACCCTCACGGGTGCCCCACTCATCCGGAGGACCGGGTTTCTGCCCCTTCCAAGAGTACCCTTCAGCCACATCGCAGAGGTCTTGCTTGGCGAGAAGACAAGCCTATTCACACTGCCCCACGTCAGGATGCGCTCGATCGCGGTTTTAAATTTGTCCTCGATCGCTCTCCTCGTGCTGCCCGACAGCACGAGAAGAGCATCGTCAGCATATGCAAAAACAGTGCAACCAGGCGGAAAATCCATTCTGAGAAGATCATCGAAAAGAACGTTCCACAGGAACGGCCCCAGGACTGAGCCCTGAGGACAGCCCATGTCAACAGTCCTTTCTACCATGTGTCCCGCGTGAGTAATTACCACTGATCTATCCCCAAAATAGCTGCTAACGATGTTAAACAGCCAACGAGGACAACCCCGCATCTTCACTTTAGCCAATATAAGTGGCCACCATGCATTATCAAAGGCCCCAGCTATATCAAGGAAGACACCTAACACATTCTTCTCCTTACTATCATCCTTCCATTTCAAACAGGCATCAATGGCATGCTCTGTGGATAAGCCTCGGCTAAAGCCAAACTGTTTAGGATCCCCAGGCGCAAGGGCCCCAGCAAGCCGGTTCCTCACCAAGATTTCTAATATCTTGCCGAAAGAAGGCAGCAGGGTGATGGGTCTATACGCCTTGAGATCCGACAGAGGCTTATCATTACCCTTGGGGATTACCCTGAGCAAGCCTCTCTTCCAAACTCTCGGAAACACTCCCTGTCTTAGACAAGTCTGGAAGAGTCCCAGCATTTCAACTGGGCAAATCCTCCAGACCTGCTTCACAATCGCACCATTCACTCTGTCGATTCCAGGTGCCTTCCTTGGTCCTAATCCCTTGACGATTTCTCCCAATTCTTGATGTGTCACATCGTCAATCTCGATTACTGACTCATCAGGGGGGCAGCGTGACTGAAAACGCAGCGCCGTATGGAACGGTGTGTCCCTCGACATTGAGTCAAGAGGCACTAAACCATCCAGCAGCGCCCTGAGTGTGCCGTCAATACACACTGTTTCACTATCGCCAGAAACAATACTAGTAAGATAGTGATCAGCTGACCTCTTAGTCTTTACCGCAGTTCGAGTCACAGACCAAGGGTCGGCGTTTCCCATTTCTGTAATCCACTCCTTCCAGGCCGAGGTCTTTGCATGCCTTATGGCCATTTTGAAAGAGCCCCTCGCTCGCTGGAGCCGCTCAAAGAGTTGCTTACCAGCTGGAGAGTCCCGCAACACGCTGCCACTTCTCACGGGGCAGAAGGCCCGTTCGGCGGACTTAAATTGTCGTCTTAAGGCCGTGAGTTCCGGGGTCCACCAATTGGTGGAACGACGTCCCCCAGGCCTACATCTACCCAGCGCTACTGTCGCCGCTGAGACGACCGCTGAATTAAATTTTTCCCCAGCTACTTCAGCTCCATCAGACAGACATACATCAAAATCTTTCAATTCTTCTTTCAAGCAAATCGCAAATGAATTCCAGTTAGCATTCGAACGCTTGAAACTCCACAAGCCGTATGGTTCGACTTCCAACGAGCCTCCGACAGACCAAGTGATCAGCCGATGGTCGCTGACAACCTCCCCAACGTGGACCCTCCAATTGGAGAGATCCGTAAGCAAATCATCGGTGCATAGGGTGAGATCAATCCAACTCTCCCCCATTGGCCCAGCAAACGTGGCCGGTTGACCAGCAACATTGAGAATACTGAGACCTGTGGAAGATATAAAATCCTCCACAGGCCCACCACTCCCAGTGCGGTCCGAGCCAGGTCTGTCGTGCCAGAGAGGCGAGCGCGCATTAAAATCACCAGCCACCAAGACAGACTTACCCTGCAAAGCGTCAAGGGCCCGTTTTAGGCCCCGGAGGTGAGTCCCTACATCATCAGAGAACTTAAAGTACACAGATATCAAGAAAATCTCTCGTCCACCTATTCGGAGGCAAACGCAACATCGAAATTCATCCGAAAGTCCATCCAAAAGCAGCGGCTGAACCTTACTGGTGTCTATTAAGAAACCCGCCATGGGACGAGACCCCTTGTCGATTACGGCAAGTGGTACATCGGCACCATCGAGGATTACTCGCGAAAACAACTGCTCCTGGACGAAGACCAATGGAATCTTCCTTCGCTGCACGGACCTAACCAAATCGATAGCCGATGCTCGGCAGCGCCCCAAATTAATCTGGCCCAGCACGACGACAGGCTCACTAGCCATCGTAATTCGTTGCCTGCACTACCCTGTCAATTGCGTCCCGCAGAGCGGGACAAACCCGATCACCCGTGGGGTGGGACGCATTCCTCCTGAAGGCTGTGCACGTGGCACACACCCCTCTTGCAACAGGGACTTTGCAGTCCCTCTCCTCATGCCCCTCTTTGGCACAACGTGCGCACACTGGAGCAGCGTGTTTGCACTCCCTCTGGGTGTGCCCATACAACTGGCACTTGAAGCACCTTGTGGCGCCTATGTAGTCCCGAATCTTGCAACAACTCCAGCCCAACAATATTGCCCCATGAGCTAGAAGTGCAGACCTGACCTGCCCGCTACAGATCAGGATGCTGCCCACTCGTGACCCAGTCTTGGGGCCAAACTTAGCCACTCTTCTCGTCGTGGACAAGAAGGCCTCTTTAGATATATCAGATTTCCCCTCTAAATTAGCTCTGAAGATCTCCTTTAGGAGATCCTCGTCAGAAAGATCCCGCGGGGTGTCATACACCACAACGCGCGGAAATCTCCCCTTTGGCTCGGCAGCACTAAGCCCTTTGCTCTTGAGCTTCTCTGAAGCCAAGAGCTTTTTCGCGCCCTCCTTGGTGGAAGTCTCCACAACGACACCAGCACCGTACGCCCCGCGAACCCTTACCGGAATAAAACCGTCTTGGACGGGGTCCAAGACTTCCTTTAAAGCTTGCTCCGTCTTCTTAGACGTAGCACCCTCTTGCTGATCTGGCCTGATTATGACAGCTGCAGTCTTGTTTTGCGCTGCTCGGGAAATTACCCGAGACGCTCTTTCAGCATAAGTCTCCTTGGGTGCGCTAGCAGAAGCCAGCGACACCTGCGACACAGCGGAAGACACGGCACGTACATCTCCCTTGAGGGCCCGAAGGTCCTCACGGAAGGCCGACACCATAGCCTCCGCCGCGCTGGCCCTCGTCATAGCAGCCACCTCGCGGAGATGGCTCTCCGCGAGTAAGTCTCCCACCACGGCAACCAGGCCTCTCAATTCAGCCTTCTGCTCCAAATTGAACTTATTTTGCGAGCAAATCTTTTCGACATTTGAGGCAATTCTCTTATACTCCTCTCTATCTCTTCTGATGTCACTTAACTCTTGATCTGCAGTACCCAAGTTATCTGCTCCAGTAGACATAGGCGGGCTATCAGCTAGACGTCGCTTTTTAGACCTAACCGTTGGTCCACAATCCCCGCTTGTACTGGGAAGCACCTCCATCGATGCATCCCTCGATGGCTGCTCCCTCGTCGTCTTTTCAGTAGCCACGCTTGATATTGTCGACTTGTTCGACGTTGTTACAGTGGCAGTCACCACCTTGCTCCCCTTCTTCCCCTTACGGGGCACAATAGATCCCTCTGTATCTGCATCTGAACCTCCAGCACTTCTTATGTTTTCCCTTCTTGCAGAAGGAGGCGATCGATGTAGGGATCGACGCGGCGTAAAAACTGCACGCGCCTCATCCTCAGACGAATTCATAATTCAACTAGGTCAAGCCACGATAAAGAAAAAATATGAAATTTTTTCATGCAAATATAACACTATGAGTGTTTTTCACTAAGAATAATATAAATCACAATACAACACTGAGATTTAATAAAGCATTGTCCGTTTATTTATTATTTGTAAACACAAAAGAGTATGTGGATACAATTTTAGAATGAATACATTCATAATTTTTTCATACAAATATGACACCTTAAGTGTTTCTTCAAAAACAAGTCACAGAAATATTTATACGAACTTTACAGCTTTTTCCACAAATAGAAAACTTATTGGAATCTTCACAACTTTTCATACAAGTATGACACTAAAAGTGTTTATTATATGGGGAGAAACTATTGCAAATTAACAATTGAAATAACAGTTTTTTCATACAAGTATGACACTCACAAGGTATGTCACTTAATTCACATCCCTTTTTGTCTTTAATACAAATATTCCAAAATTAAAAAAAAGCGCATAATGAAGCCCAAGAGGCACGCTCAGAAATAATGCGGGGGTACCCAGCGGGGAACCCCTACAACAAGAACACAAGACAATGAAAGTACGAAATTCACAGATGTAGACAGATTCACACGTTTATGTATTATTATCCAAAATTAAATAACACAAGCAAATAGATGTTTATTTACTTGAGGAACACCGAGAAGTACGCAATTATTAAGATGATAATGAGAAAATAAAGTTTAAGAAAAACAAGATAATAAATTAAATTATTCAAGAGCTCCACGCATCACGTCTGTATGATCTGACAGCGCGAAGCGAACTGAATTTTGAACTGAAAATTGCAACTCTCGTTGCAATAAATTACTCATGGCGAATTATAATAATTTTTCTATTCTACCTCGTACTCGTGATCTCAGTACTAAATGGGTACTTGATCGGCGCGGACTTACACTCGCGCTCTATGAGAATAACATATTCTAACTTTAAAATAAAACAAAATTCAAAATACTTTAATTTTTTACATGTGTGTTTGTGGAAAAGTGGTAGGATGTTTATTTTAGTGTAAAAAACATTTGTTGTGCATTGACTGAAAATACAAAATAATGAACACAGAATTCTAATCTAAGATATATGTATGTTAAATAAAACAATTGCAGGAGAGTTTATGGCAAGAGTACGAATTCTTCCAACTTCGATACATTTAAAGTGCAGAATATTGTGATGTACAAGAAAAAATCGTGATTTGTTAATTTTAATTGTTGTTACTCGAATGTTTTTTAAAATATATTTTGTGATTAAATTGAAAGTAAGTGTAGCATTATTTAGGTACTTGTTAGATTTAAAACAGGTTTGATTTCATCAAGCAAAAATGTTGGAACTGTGTCATTTTTTTAAGCGAATAGAATTTTAATTTTATATTATTGACCCACATACATACATCAAACATTAATATGATTTGATTTAATTTATTTATAAAATATGACACAGGTTGGATTCCTTTTTTTAATTAATAAAAAAATTTAAACTTTTGAATTTAAGTCACACGTTATCCATAAATAATACTTTTTTGTGGATGAATAAGCTTTCCATTGCATAAACATGATCTATTTATTGTTTTTGTACATCATCATTTTACGACCAGAGTAAACAAAATAGTATTTTAAAATATTAAGACAGATTTAAATATCAAACCGTGGAGCAACCGGCAAAGAATTGGCCTTTCACTCGTTTCCGTAAGTTTTCGAGTTTCCTGGCAGGTGTTCGAAAAAATTAAGACATTTTACATCTCAAATTCAGTGATGAGATTTGCCACCCGTCTTGAATATCTTAATTTTTTGCTAGCACAAAGAATACGGCTTGCATGTTTATTAGGTACAGACAGCTGGTCTGCTGGCTACCCCACTTGTGGGATTTGCATTGATGGTGTTGTAGCACTAGTTAATATTAATATTACCTATCAATAGACGAGATCAAAACTATACAGCGATTTTTTTATATCTAAACACGTTACATTGAAATAATTTCAATGAAAATAAATATAAACAAATCATACATAGAATTGATTTACTAAAGCAAATTAGATTTATAAATTGTGTATAAAGGGTTAACAATATTTATCCAGCTGACTGGAAATCATTTTTTTTGTTTTTCATTAGATAAGTCTCACTATTCGATTAGACGTTTTTATTTCCATCTCTTATTATAACATTTTTCAGACACAGCGGTAAAGGAACTCAGGACCTTGTGTATGCAAGTACTTATTGCCCCGGTGCACCAATGAGATCCTTTGGTAGACGATAAAAAAACTCAATAAAACAATTTATTACACGATACAAAAAAACTAGTCAATCTTCAAATATACATAAACAAATCACGAATACTAATAAAGCGATGGTATAAAGCACAAAAGACACATGTCCACTTTTTAGGTAAAATGAGTTTATACATGTACAAGATCGTTTGCAACGCCATCTATGTCCTGACTAAATATTACCAACAATCTTAATATCATTATTGAAATATTTAATAAAAACCAAATGTCACATGTCCACAAATGCACTTTGTTTTGTGCACAGATGTGACATGTCACATAAGATATGAAGATTCTAAAAAACAAATGTCCATTTAGGACGGACATGTGTCATCTGTGCACGCATAAACGCATCCCAATAGTCGCCGTGAGCGGCGCTTCTGTGGTGTTCTCACTTTGGCGAATATCGCCAGGCACCAAAATATCGCCAGCCATTTGAACCGTGTGAACGAAATGACAGCTAGTCTGAAACGATAAAAACCAGTAGAAACGATATCGTCTCGAGTTGACCACCTTCCAACTTTCTCGGCCGATTGAACGATTTGCACATGCGCAGATATGCGCGGCGTTTGTATCTATGGTAAAAGCTTTATAACCTATAAATTTTATAATGTTTCCCGCTTCGTGACAGCTGTTATCTTTTTGTTGGTTTGTGGCGTTTGTTTCTTTAATTAAAAGGCGCCTTATAACCTCTACTTTAACATTTTCGACTAAAAATAAACACTTCGCGATCTCCATTTCGACGCCATTTTGAAAACAGTGTCAAAATCAAAGCGCATCTGACAGATCGTTTCTATATCGGTGGACTTGTGTGAACAGCCCGTAGACAATTTGTACTTGGCGATCGCCTACAAACGAATTTTCGTCAATAACTGCAACAATAACGCATAATTATACGGTACGTGTAGGTAGATTGTCGAAAAGTTCGCCAGTAGACGATCGCTAAGTACAAATTGTCTACGGGCTCAGGTGTGACGATCAATGGGCGTACGGCGAATTTTGTTTTTTCGCCTGGCGTTATATTTTGAAATTCGGCTGGCGATATTCGCCAAATGTGAACACCCCATAACATCACACTTCCAAACACATGTCCATGACCATCATCTAAAAATGGTAATTCTTGACATTCTGGTTAAAAATATAATAAAAAATAAGTAATTAATGACATTACAAAAGAATAAAGATTATGATTTTCAACACCTTCTGCATTAATTTGAAGCTAGTGAATTAATTGAGAATCTCAAACTTTAAAAACCTGTTTTCTCTTAACTGTCAAATGTGGACATGCGTCTTTTGTGCTTTATACCATCGAAAGGACATCCATGAAATAATTATTTGACCTTAATTCACAGTGTTGTCGAGTACTTTAGGTATTATATACACCTAGGTCAAACAATTATAAATTTATTTATTTTTACAAAAATTCATGGCATAAGCCTATTACATGTCTAAATACATAAAATTTACAAGTATAACATATATAATTTATTGATGTACATAGTATTTTTACGTTAGAGTTTTATTTCTTCTAATGTTTGCTCATACAAAACAATACTATTATCTTCGCTGTCAATTAAAACCATAGCTAATTTGACAGATCACATGTAATAATTATATACCTGTCAATTTAAGTTCGTATATTATGACATCATCCTCCACGATCTCTCACAAAAATGATAGCCAGCGAACTAAAAGTGTACAACAAAAATATACATGGCTGATGTAGATACGTGGCTTTGATTCAACGATGAGATATGCCAAAGGACGAACTGTGTGTTTAAAAATATACCTAGCCCGATTTGCCATTCTATCCTCTACGCCAGTATAATACAAAGGAATATTAAATAGCTAGGTAAAACAAAAATCAAGTTGAAGCTTTATAGTTATTTTTCATTTATTTATTAAAAATCGAGCTAGTCCCAAACTCAGATATCAAGCTTATTTTATGGCCTTTAGGAGTTGGAATACGTTTTAACGAAAACTTCACATATATGCCGTTAACTATCGTCTGCAATTTTTCAGCTATGAGGCATGCACCTGTCTTAATGTTTTATTGACATGGAGACGACAGGTATATTTATCGTTGTTGTTTTTACAATTAACCATTGTAAGAGGTCACATATACATGAAACTACCATATAAGTTGATATTTTCAACCGACGGTACTTGGTGGAAATTCATGTTGAATTAATTAAAATAAAACACTTATTAGTAGTATATCCACGGTGACTTTTTATTGGACGCGAGCCGGCTTTCAAGAGCTTCCGCTCTCATCATCAGGCTGGCGAAAAGCTGGCCTGATGATGAGAGCGGAAGCTCTTGAAAGCCGGCTCGCGTCCAATAAAAAGTCACCGTGGATATACTACTAATAAGTGTTTTATTTTAATTAATTCTTCCATATAAGGCTTAGAAAAGACAACGTCACCTCATTTGGTAGTGCCCCGGACGGGACTTGAACCCGCAACTTAATTGGACAAAGCACATCTCGCGACAAGATGGGAGTACGGGTTCAAGTCCCGTCCGGGGCACTACCAAGTGAGGTGACGTTGTCTTTTCTAAGCCTTATATGGTAGTTTCATGTGTTAAATTTACATATGGAGACGACAATTTGCATTTTTACTACTTGCGGTCAGTCTGCTAGCTACCTCACTTGTTGGATATGCCGGGCTTATATGGTGATAGTAGTAAATAATTACTAACAGAAATGTAAGTTTAACAAATAAACTAAAAAAAGAATGGCTCTATTCGCTGTAGGAAGGTTGGTTACGTTTCTATATAGTTATCTGAGATCATAAAATGCCTAACACAATGTTTTATGATATAAGCTTATTTGATGAAAAGATTATTGCATGTATAAAACAAATTAAAGATAAAAGTTATCATTGTGAATAAAGATGTATATACTCGATAATTCAAAGAAAAAATCGGTCATGCGGCCGATCAAATTGTGCATCCAGTTTTAAACTGACTTTGGTTGAGAAAGTTTGTAAGACGATATTATATGAAAGGAATCAGAAAATAGCTCGGTTCTTTTGATTTTATTATTATAATGAATTTGTAGCAAAAAACTCTAAAGTTATTCTATTAGACGAATAAATACAAAAGCTCTTAAACAGATTTTTAAAAATGAATAATAAGGAATAAAAACATTTTTGACATATCAAAATATTTTATCCTCGGTTAGATATTTGTAAAACTTGATGATCTCTTGTAGACGTGCGAGTAAATGACCTTTGTGAATAACAGAATCTTCTAGTGCCTTTGTGAAGAAATACTTCCATAGAAACATAAATTTGTTATAAAAAAGTAATAGGTACGTGTCATAAAAAATCTCCATAAAACTCTTTTATCCCGTTCTTATAATTATACGTTCGTATGTCTATATTAGCATGTCGCGAATATTCGCATCCGCAAATGCGAAGCTTCCACATGAATTTGAACATCTTCATCCGCATCCACAATAATCGATGCAGATGATCATGTGGATGCGGATGTAAGACACGGTGCGACTAGAAAGAAATTGGGCGGGAGCTACGAATGTCTCGAGCCGTTTGCACTTGACAGTTTAACCAATAGGAACGAAAAAATTTCACATCCGCAACATCTTTAAAAATCGACATCCGCAACATCTCTAGTCTATATCATCAAACTATATTGTATTAATTAGCAATTCAAAGGAAAATTTGAGAATGCAACCAAACAAATTTTGCAACCAATATAATAAATATCATACCAATCAGTATTAAACGAGCGTTGGTTCAAAAAGATCTATCTCCCTCGAGTCTCTCGTTATAGATGCATTTATACAAATATATTACTGTTTATACAAAATATATTGATGGTCCATATATTAAAAGTGCTTCTTTTTACAATAATGATCGCTTATCACCACAGTGTGTTTATATTATGTTTATATAGGTCACATAATAACTGTGTTACAGACTTATGTAAATTGTCATTAATGTTTTTTTTTTTAATTATTGTTGGGGTCCTTCTATCCATTTAAAAATCATCGTAAGAAAAATACTTGATAGTAAAACAACATAGTAATATTGTATCTACTGTATTTGGCTCTTTGCCACCATAGATCACCATCGTAAGAAACGTCACGATGACGTCACAGAGCCCGTGATAAGTCACATTGCGTTCCGATTAATGTCAAATTATTGTGTTTTTTTTTATTATTTTTGTTTAAGTCATGACTTATGTATTCTTGATATTCAATCAACCTTCAACTATTTCCATTACCACTGCAACAGGCTAATCAATTTTTATTTATTTATTTATTTACAAATCCACGGCGTGAGCCTTTTACATGTTTAAAAATGTACAAAAAAAACATACAAATCAAATTTCTCATCAACAAACACTGCTGGAGCAAGATAAGAACAAAAAACCGTCGAAAAACAAAAACACAAACGGGAATCAATACAAAATATCAATAATTTTAGTCAAATCACAATTTTTAATTTAATATTTATTTCCCGTGTGAAGCCGGGGAAAAATATACTAGCCTCTTAATTTAATGATGAATGATGTAGTATGTAGGTAGGCATATACAATAATGATATTCATAACTCATATTAGGTCTAGGTAAATATTTATAATGTATTGCATTGTACATAATTATTTTTATAATGTATTTTTTTCAATGTATGATTTTTAAATAATTTATTTAATTTCAATTTCCTGTACACACATTACGGAATTCGTAATAAGAACACGCCAAAACAATTATCTTAAAAAAAATACAAATCATTATTATTTTGTGTTCTCCCTTTTGTTAGATATGTTTTATAGTAATTGTTACAAAATCAAGTAAATATACCAAGTGAATAATATTGTGAGGGTGAATACAATATATTATACCACTATTATCCTTATATCATAATTATATCACTCCCAAATGATTCTATTCTTATTGCCTAAATAAGAATAGAATCATTCCCTTCTTCACGTCACATCATTCAACGGTGGTTGGAGTGGAACGGAACTATACAAAATAGGAATCTACCAAGACTCCTCGAACTACAAAATATTATAATAGGTGCAAAATTATGTTATTGTTACAATCACGTGAACATGGGAGTTACTAGATGTGGGTAAATGCGGCAGTGCTAATTGCTCGAATAGAATTACATTAAATAAAATGCTTTCCCAATTCAATTTTCTACCCCAGGGTTACTTCATTGCACGTAGGTGTATGTATATTGGTGATACTTTACCGGCCGGGGTTTCCCCTTCGTTTATACGAGTATTGTAATAAATAAATTGTAATTTCAATGGAATTGTTGAAGGTTGAAGTTACTTATTCATAAAAGCACTGCATCCATTCACAAGAATTATTCCATTTTGAAAGTTGTTGGTATGAGGATAAACCAACATAATTTCCAAGAAGTTATTTAATTAATAAAACATTTACATTTAGCACTTCATATTGACTTTAATTTTTTTTTATTTTATCAAAAATATTACAAGGAAATAATAAAAGTCCTGTTAAGCCATTTAATAAGACTTGTCAACAGGTTCCTTCTTACATTTCTATATAAAAATACAATTCAATGTCTCGATACTTTACAAAAGTTACATTATCATTTTTTACATAATTATAAATTATTATTCCAATATATTATATACTAATTTTATATGCTTACTCTAAAATATAAACAGAATATTCCTGACTATACTATGATGAATCATAAAAATAATGAATGGTAGGTAGACCGTAAACCGAGATCATTAACTTTCAATATGACAGAGATAGGTCACTGAAAAATGCTACAGCCAGCATTTACATATTGGTTACACCATTTAATATCCAGTAATAATCTAGACCAGTAATAGACCAATAATAATCTATACAAAACTATGAATTCAATGAGATTGTTCATTATCAGCTGTTATGATATTTCATATTGCATTCAAGGGCCAATAAAAACCATATTTAATAATCCACAGAATATAATAAACGTTATACCAGAATGTAATAAAGTTATAATATCAACCATCTACAAGCCATCAACTATACGTTATATTAATCGATTGTACCTACATAGTACTTATTTTATTCAATTCAGCTTTTGCTCCAAAATATATGTAATTTTGAAAATATTATACGTAGGTACTTTTTATCTTAACGGGAGTATTTTGGCTGGCCAGCAGTTCAAGCTGCCCATTGTGGAACATTCGGTGTTGACAAGATTTGTTAAGTGTAAAGTTTAGAATAAATTAAAGTACCCAGACTTCTGCGGTATTCAGGAGGGTCTCCTTCATGGTATTGTAGAAAAAACGGATGGATACATTTCGAAATCAAAATCCACGCTAAAAAGATAGTAATTATATTTCTAAACAACGCAAGTTTGTTCAACTAAACCTGTCACCGATAGAACAAAGATAGAACGGTCTCTCCTGATTACTGTAAAATTAGTATCTACATACATGTCGTACGTTTTGATAAAAATCAGTAATTTTTCGCTAAAATGGGATCAAAAATAATTAATCCAAATAAATGATGAACAGATTCACAGTAACCCATATTCTTGGAAGCGGGAGGATTATAACTTGAGATTTCCTGGTTGAAAGTCCGAGACTATTAGGCTATCGACCATAAAAAGTGTACATTTGCTTTTTTTTAATTTCCAGATATTTTAAAATGACGTCAGTGATACACAATAGGTGCAGATAAATTAGACAAATCCTGCCCCGCAATATCCATCATAATGGCAGCAAACAACAGAAGTTTTGTTGATGACGAACATGAAAACAAAGTAAGTTTTCTTTTATATTCAATTTTTATTTCTTTATATGGAGAAAAATCTTATTTACTCGATGGTCCTATTTCAAAGCCTATTGATTTATTTATGACCATCTGGTCATTAATAAATCAATAGGCTACAACAATGCTACAAGATAACTAAAAATACAATAAATTATTGGCATCTACAGTCAGTCATGAAAAAATAAATAAATAAAGGTCAGAGGAGAAGGAAAGAGGTCTGAAACTAGTCCTTAAGCAATTTCAAGATTCTCAGTGTGGTCAAACTTCGAGTAGTAGCAACCGTCTGTTTCATTAACACATACTTTAGTACTATACTTGCCTTCTTTCAAACTATTTTGGAGCTTCTAGTTACATCATCGATTGATATTATTTTCTTTTTATTTTTTTAGATAAAACAAAGCAACGAAGAACTCAATATAACCGTACTTCGAGACTTATCCGAAAACAGTATCGTAAGTTTAAAACCAATAGTTTTTGATTCATCATTTCCATAGTGATTATTTATTTATCAATTTTTTGTCAATGTACAATTTTAGAATGGAAGTTTGGAGAGTAATAATAAACAACAACACGGTGACAGAATTCTTCCAATCAAAATACTTGTCGATGGAGTGCAATGGTTTGGAAACAGCACATCATCATTTCACAATGAACACAGAAAAGCTGTGCGGTATATGGGAATCGCAGTGTTGAACATAGTTATTTTAGCATATTTCTTCATAGCATTGAGTTATTGGTATAGAAATAGTAAGTTTATTTCCATGTTCATCATCATAACATTCATAAAGATTGAGCTAATCCCAAACAAAGATAATATGAATCTTGTATTATTATAGGCACTAATAATTCATACATCTAATGCACTCAACTAATAAACACGTAAGATCCAGATGAAGGACAATTTAAAAAAGATAATTTTTCATTATCCCTGGTCAAGAATCCGCATCCACTTTACTCCAGCGGTTTATTTTAACATAGCATCTAATCTCTCCATGCTTCCTTTGCTTGCCTTTCTAGATTGCCAATCAAGAAATTTCTCGATCCATTATTAGTCGGCACTCCTGGCAATTAATCTCAATCAGGTTAATTTTTAACTTTTATATCTCCGAATGACAAATTCTGAAAGTGTCCACTCATTCATTGAATAAAGACGACAAATTCCAACATTCATTTTCAGATGTATTAGAAGAATGGAAGTTCTGTTCCGGGTTTGGTTTCCTGGTGGTTATTTATTCTATAAGCTATTACCTAGTCGCCTACTACATGATCATCAGACCATTTTTTGGGAGAGCCATATATAAAGCTGTACTATCACCCATAAGCAGATTCCTTAGATATGTTTGGTCATCTTGGTAAGTTTAACTTAAACTTAATTACATATTCATAATATCTTTTTGGAAATCTTGGAATAAATAGTGAAAGAACCGGTTGATTTTCAATGATAAAAGCTCTGGCCCTACTGGATTTCATCAGTTTTGCAAGAAGACTTTCTGTGTAACAAATTCCACTGCCATCGTCACGATACAAACTATCGATTCGTGTGGTGAAACACGTATAAAAATACAGTATTTAAAATCAGCCTACATTAAAATCCAAACTGATCTTTAAAAAAATCTCATGCACTACACAATAACCTACAATTCACTTGAATCCTAATATTTTACTTTAGCAAGAAAAATGTGAGAAACGATAATCTATGGCAATGTCAACAGCCTTTTTCTTATAAATGTTGAGTAAACAAACAATAAGAAACAGTCAATAAAACAAAATAATGCAAAACAGAAGAAGTCAATTATTGGATTCAATACTTACTTACTTTACTTTTCGGGTCCGGACTTTAGACTTTGCCACTCCAGTATTCAGCGACGTATATCGCCTTGTCATTCGCCATCAATAGGTCACTCTCATTACATGCATTCTGCATGAGCGGGCATTGCAATAAATGAGAATCACTCTGCACTTCCCCGCAGTCACAGCTAGTGTCCTCCTCATCCAAAAAGCCCCACCTCTGCTGGTTACTTTTGCACCTACTCACCCCAACCCTTAGCCTGTTCAGTGTCTTCCACGTGGATTCAATAGGACTACGTTAAATAAATTTCATTTAATATGTCAATACAAACAAGCATGAATATTTCAATAAAATTAATATTCAATAAAATTCAAGAAATAAAATACCAATTTCGAACAAGAAGTGACCATCAACAAAATAAAATATTTTGTGTTGGAATTATAAATTAAAAACACTTTTGTATGATTTGCAGGATCGGTAAAATCATTGTAACTGGCTTGATGCTTTCCATATTCCTTATAGTCACCATCTTAGACACTGTGGATTCCAGATATCGCTTTACTTCATTAGGAGGATATGTCATCATATTAACCGTTGGATTTATCTTCTCGAAAGCTCCAGGAAAAGTCAACTGGAAACCAGTATTCTGGGGTAAAGCATATTTCAGTCTCTTGGAATAACTGCATATTATTATAATCAATATCATGGTCATATTTTCTAAGCCATATTTTCTACAGAATTTACATTTCAATATTTATGATAAACTTTTATCCTCATAAGAAAGATGCAAACTAATTTAACAAAAGCCCTCATATGCCCTTTCAGTTTCTCTTTTTCATGGATTCATAATGAGAGAAAAAGATACTGTGAAAAAATACCATAAAAATGTTCTTTCTGTTTATTATTTTCTTCTGTATTTACATTGACTTTTATTGATTACATTTTATTATATCCAGTACGTGACGCCATGTGCGTACCCAGGAGAGTGCAAAAAGGGACAGCTGTCCCCCTTGAGGATCTTGAAAGTAGTAGGAAAGTAGGCAAAATATGAATAAAAGTAGGGGACTAGTATGGGAAATTGGTATTGAAGTGGGGAGCTGCCCCCCCCCCCCCCCAGAAGTTACGGAAATCAATGTAAGGTGGCTCTAAAATTCTTTAACAAAAACAGTCAGTGGGTAACGATGGGCTGGGGGGAGGGGGCAGAAAAAGCTAAGTTACCAAATTGTGAAAAATGAGTCCACCCATTTGATAGTAGTCAGAGTTACTACTTAGTTCTATAATATTATTTAACAAAGACAAGGAGATGAGATGACCAAACATATCTAAGGAATACCCTGCTTAAAATCATGTTTTTTTTTTCAGGAATCATTTTACACTGGGTTATGGGATTTTTAACCATTAGATGGAAGGTCGGTAGGTCCATATTCCAATGCATGGGAGACAAGGTTAGAAAACTTACCAAAATTTTAATAAACTTATCTCGAATCTTGGAAACCCAGTTATGAACCCACTATATAAGAGTGATTTTAGAAGAACTAAATATAGTATCCATATGTGGATTATTTCTAATGATTTGATTTATGATTTGTTTTTCAGATTAACACCTTCCAGATTTACGGACTTGAAGGTAGCACGTTTGTCTTTGGAGAATATCTAGTTGTGGAGAAAGCAATTTTTGCTTTTAAGGTGTGTTAGTTTATCCTACTATATGTCTAATATAATTTGTATTTCGTATTATATAGCAGAATCTCAGAGTTATTTTTGCAATTAGCCATTGTTTGATGTTACAAGACATTTTACATCTTTAATTCAGCGATGAGGTTTGCCATCCATCCTGAATGTCTTATTTTTTGTTGGTAACGAAAGGACAGATTGCATGTTTATAACATGCAGCTGGTCTGCTGGTTACCCATTTGTGGGATATACTACGATCTGTGATGGTATAGTATCTTAGATAAAATGGTCACTGAAAGGAAGTGAATTAATTGTGACCGGTATTTATGAAAATCCAAAGTATGGCTTAAGTCATATGATAGCCTCAAAGTGATTGAAGAAGAAGGAAAACTTTAAAACAGTCGTTTCCCGCGGAACATATTCAGTGTGTATTGTGAAATATTCCAAGTTTCTCTTACTGGAGTACTTCTCTTTGAATTCTCTGACGGTTTATTTTTTTATTCAAATCACATGAAAATTGATACATATAGTTATTGTTCTTAACCTCAACGATTCCCAGAAACTGTAATTTCATAAATAAAAATTCACTCATCGAATGCATCTTTCCATTTATTTTCCAGGTTTTGCCAGTAATATTCTTCTATGGTACAGTCATCGAAGTCTTATTTCACTGGGGTGTAATGCAGTGGATCTTTCTAAAATTTGGATGGTTCCTACAAGTTCTCTTAGGAACGACTGTCTGTGAAAGTATCATGGTCTCTGCCAACATATTCCTTGGAGGGGTAGGCCACCTATTAAGATTATGCTTCAAAAATATGATTTATTTATGAAATACCTCGTAAAAATAAATTAATAAGCATACGATTAGAGTACTTTTTATACCTAAAAAAGCAGTCATGAATGATTATTGACAGCCTCACTTCAATTTATATCGTTTTAGTCTGAATCTCCACTTCTGATTAAGCCATATATTCCAGATTTGACCAAATCAGAGATTCACGCAATTATGACCTCAGGATTTGCAACAGTATCAGGTTGGTATATTAGTTCTTATATTATCATTCATCTTTTTCCAGTTATAACGTGGTTATCTGCACAAGTTTACAAGGCATATAAAAACTATTTACAAAATAATTTTAAATTTTTCTAACAAGTCACTCACAGTGATTTTTACAAACGCGGATATAAATGTAATATTTAGCAAGCTATGAATTATTTATCAACCCAAAAAGACATAGGAATTTATAAATTATGATCAGAGTCAATGCATAACATTGATGGTTTTATGTGGGTAGTTTTAGTCACATCACGCCAGCGTTCATCTAGCCATGTTGAAGTTTCAATCAGCTGTTGTTTTTCTTGCTTTTTGCATTATATCTCTTAATTTTAAAACTTTTTTCAATTGAGATCATTGTTTTTATTAATATTTTTGACAAACAATCATATTTTTTTTAAATAAATGTGTCGATTATGTAAAATAAACATGATTTCTACGTATACTTTTGGACAAATAAATATTTAGATTTTGCACAATGTTACATTATGTTAATTTGATTCTCCAATCGAGAAGCCCGATTGGTTTTGTTATCAGTGCGTTGGGTCCGAACCCAATTAAACAAAAAAATTGAAAATATTTACCATTTCAGGTTCTGTTATGGCTGCTTATATAAGTTTTGGAGTAAATCCTGCTTATTTGATTACTGCTAGTGTGATGGCTGCTCCAGCAACATTGTGTTTTGCCAAATTGTTTTGCCCTGAAGTGGAAGAATCAAAGACCGACGTTGATAATATACAGACAATTACCACGTAAGTAAACTAGATTAGGAAGAAGTCACATCATATTTAATAGATTACAAAAAGATTGGAAAATTTCAATAGTTTCTAAATCAGAATGGGTATAAGGTGACATGACTTACAAAAAAGGGATGGCAGGTACAAGCGGACAGTTCAAAATGTTGTCTATGCTTGTCTGTCTATACCATCACGGCATATCCTAACAATTACTTACAGCATATACTACTTGCAGCAGTCCTCTCCTTGACAATAAAAATTAAGGTTTAATTACTTATGTATTCATGATGTTTTACGAATATCTGTCTTTTAAATCACATGCAGAATATTCTAAGAATTATTTTCCAATATTCTCAAACCGAAAATCTCCATAAAAGAAAATAAAGTTTCAAAATAGTTGGAGACATGGCCTTGGTTTTTCGAAATAAGTATACGAAATGACATTGATGTGTATTTTACAAGTCTGCCACAAGCAAACAAGCAATGTTGTTAGCCAGTATATATGTTAATGAAACTCATTACGTGATAGTCAGTGGAGTTCTGGGTGTTATAAATTTCTTCCAGAAAAAGGCAAGAGGCCTTATATATTTCTGTTGTTTTGTTCTAGACATCATTCTTCTGTTCTGGCGGCTGCTACCTCAGGTGCGTCCAGTGCTATTCCTCTGGTTCTTAACATTGCTGCAAATCTAGTGGCTTTCATGTCTGTAGTTGCTTTCCTCAACGGTATCTTGTTGTGGCTTGGAATACTAGTTGGAGTAGACTTTTTGAGTTTTGAATGGATCATTGGAAAGATATTTTGGCCAGTGAGTTTTGTTCTGGGTAAGTTCATTTCATTATTTCGTACTTATTTTTAAGCACCCATTAAGAAATGGTTAGAATGTTTTTAAATTTTTCGCCCCAGTGGGCCTAAGCTCAACGCGCAGGTAACAAAACCAATTAGATACCTCAACTGGAGAACCATAGTTTTAAAAATACAACACATACAAAAAATGTGCAAAATTCAATCAGTAGAAACGTTGGAATACTTTTCTTACTTTTGTAATTGGAATATGGTTCTCCAATTGAGATACATTAGGAATGTCGTGAGAAAAGTTAACCCGATTGGCGCAGAATCGCTCTGAAAATGAGGTATTGAAGGGTCTAGAAAATACAAAATTCAACACTTTAAACTTCAGTTTGGAAAATTTGATTCTATTTGGAAGACTTTATTATTATTATAGAAAAGTAGTTTTGTATATAACTCAAGTTTTATAATGTACCTTCTTTTTGACTTTTATCGACGTTTAACATTTTCAAACTAACGATGAGATGTGCCAACTATGTCTTATTTTTTATTGGCGCAGAGAGAACAGCTCACATGTTTTTAACATGCCGTTGGTGTAGTTGTGATATATTCCGTACTGGTATAATAGTAGTACATATAATAAATTAACAATGAAAAACAATTGTAGATTGTACCAACTGCAAGTAATAAATATGCAAGCTTTTCTCTACGTGCCAACCTTAAAACATTCATTATGGGTGGCAAACCTCAACGCTGAATTTAGAAATAAAAGTCTTAATTTTTCCGAACGCCTGACTTTCACAGGACCCTCGAATTTTACGAAAAGAGTGGGGTACCATTTTTTTCTAGATAGATAGATAAATGATATTTGTACTTTTTCCTTTATTTCAGGTGTTCCGTGGTCGGAGTGTGAACTGGTTGGCAACTTAATTGGTCTTAAAACGGTGGTCAATGAATTTGTAGCATACAGAAAACTGGGTCAATATAAAGATGAAGGACTTCTATCCGTAAGTAGATGTTTGTTTAAAAAAACATTAAACACCAAACGGCATTTTCATTAACTGGGGCAGCCAGAAGATAAACTGCAAGTAATAAATATGCAATTCGTCCTCTTCGTGTCAACAAAAGTCAAAACGTTCATGATGGGAAATCAATTCAGAGATGAAGATGATGTTTTTAGTATTTTGTTTGAGTTTCCAGTCCGTAGAAACTTATTTGTACATTAAAATTTTGATGTTATTGACCAAAGGCACTTGTTGGAAGTCCATTTCAAGGTGATAAAAAAAAAAACAAAAAATACACTATTTAGTTTACGTCCACGTGACTTTATTATTTACGCTTACTTGTATTCAGAGACTCTCGACTTTGTATATTTCTTTTAACATAATACGTACTTTTAACATAATTTGTCATTTTTCATTTGTATCATTTTAGCCTCGTTCTGAAGCCATTGCTACTTACGCCTTATGCAGTTTCGCAAATCCCAGTTCTTTGGCTGTTTTGATAGGGGCCCTAACTTCATTTGCTCCTAGCAAGAAGTCTGATGTAGCTGAAGTAGCCGTCAGATCATTTTTATCTGGATGTGCTGTCTGTTTCATGTCAGCATGTATCGCAGGTAGACATTTTATCTTATATTTGTTCATACTGACATTAACTTCAAATTAATGTATTTTTTCACATTGCTCTTTTTCTTTTTATTTATTAATTCATTTTGGATTGATTTTACGTTGATTTATATTGATTACAAACAAATTAAATACAATCAATATAAAGAGGGCGTGATCTCTTCCAACTAAACCAAAAAAAATTGACTTGAAATATAAATGTTTTATTTTATATACCTACACATTTTTATTGTTATCTCGTAACAAAGTTCTGGCGTTTATAAATTTTCTCGTTTCATGATATTTTCAATTTATCTTTATTTATATTTTTAATTAGTTTCGCCCTCTTTTATATATTTTAAAATTTTTTGTTGTTATGCCAAGGGCTCAGTTGATTTGTTCTAATAAACAATATGCTAATGCACTGTATTGATATTTTTATATTATGATTATTTTACATCACAAACCTCTATTATACTATTCTTTTCAATGAAAATTTCATAACCATTATATAATTTTTTTTTATACGTCAATCCACTCGTAACGGGTGGACAATATTCATTTGATCTAAAACTTTTTTTTTGTTAATTTTAGGACTTTTGATCTCTCCCGAAGACTACATGCGTACAGAGTGACAAAATCAAGACAACATAACACAATTTCTGCTAAACATAAGTAATCCTCTCACTACCAATTAAATTTGAAGTCTTGGATTTTTTTATTAGAAGAATGAGCGGATGCAAGAAGACTGTTGTGGACAGAATGCGTGTAAATAAATTGAGATGGTTTGGTCATGTGGAACGAATGAAAGAGGAAAGAATGACAAAGAGGATATACTTATCTGAAAGAAAGGGTGTGAGGAAACGCGGGCGTCCGAGAACCACGTGGCTTGATCACGTGGATCAAATTCTCAAGGACGGCCGCGTGTTGAGTAAGAGGAACCGACGTGCGTGTATGAGGAACTGTATGAATGTGGAGGAAGCGAAGGAAGTGTGTAAAGATAGATCTGTTTGGCGTTCCGTTCTCTCTGCCTACCCCACTTGGGACACGGCGTGAGGGTATAGTATAGTAGTAGTAGTATTTTTTTTCTTTAGATATGTATTTTTTAAAATAAGTATTTGTGCTTTTTTATAATAAGTGTTGAAGATTTTTTTAACTACCTCTTAGCGTTTTACAAGGAGACTCATATGTTTGTACAAGGATATCGCTATAGTTTTAGGGACATGTTACAACCTCTATATTTTTTATGTAAAAAAAGAAACCAAATATTCCATAACAAAATAAATCTTAATACCTAGACGGGGTAGTACAAATGAGTGGATGTTCTTGAGAAGAATAGAATAGACGGGGTAGTACAAGATTAGTTAAAATTGTGACAATACTAAACTTCATTCAATGCATCGCACAGCTGTTGTTTACTTTAAATACACAGCTACCTATCATAGCTACATATACTTATTATATTTCAATAATAAGACAGGTGACTTGAAAAGTACAATATTTTTATTATAATTGCTAAAGTAGCATTCACATTGCTTCACTTTGGATGATCATCCAGAGTGTCAGGGTCAAACCTGTTCATCGAAAGTGAACACGTCTGTTCACACTTGTTCATCCTATGCTCGCACTGCCATGTCAACACTCTCACTCATGTTGTATGTAGTTTAACATATTTTCGAACAAAAATAATTAAACAAATTCAAAAATGAAAAAATAACACATAAAATAAATTAATATAGCTCTCGACTGCATCATAATTTTGTACACGATTCTGACATTCAATACAAATTCATAGACAATAAAACAAATAATAAGATAAAACTTGTTTATGGTCGTTTCAGTGAAAGGATCTTTCATCAAAATTATGACGAGTGGTAATCTCTTTCCTCCGTCATCACTAGTGATCACTATTGATGAAACGCCCGTTCACCCGTTCACACCTATTCATCTTGGAGGATCATCCGGAGTGATCACTGAAAGTGAACAAATGTGAACGATCCTTAAGATGAATTTTGTCATAGGTTTATAAATATCAAAATTGACGACAGCGCTCGAGATTTGAATAAATATAAGTGAAAAGTTAACTGTTTTGTTATTAAAGTAGAATATCATCAATATTATTTTATTGAGATTAAATTAAGTAAATATCTAATGAAAAATGTGAATAATAACATTTGCTTTATGTCTGTGTCTTAGAGTCGGATAATTATTTAACTAACATTTAATTTAATTTATTTTGTATGTTGTCTCAAT
This sequence comes from Athripsodes cinereus, assembly GCA_947579605.1. Lineage (NCBI taxonomy): Eukaryota > Metazoa > Arthropoda > Insecta > Trichoptera > Leptoceridae > Athripsodes > Athripsodes cinereus. Next base: position 3,026,405 of record OX388307.1, read on the forward strand.
CATGTCCTCCCTTTATTTTTATGAAATGTTAGACTTGATGTTAGACATTTTAATTATTTTTCTTCTGATATTTGTCTTTTTTGTAAGTTTTTGAGTGTCCTGTGAATGGCAGGTATTCTTTCAACATCACGTATTCAGCATCTTTGGTTCAGCGATAGAGAGTGCCACTCATTCTGAATGTCTTGTTTTTTATTGGCACGAATAGGACAACTTGTATCTTTATGACATGCAGTTGATCTGCTGGCTGCCTTACTTGTATGTGGGAAATGCAGTACTGGAATTTATATTTATTTGGCACGGAGTGGTCAATATGTATATTTTTATATGTAGTTGGTTCGCTGGCTGCCCCATTTCTGGGAAATGCCGCGTTGGTTAGAATGAATGAATGAAAGAATAATTGCATTTATTTATATTTAAAATATATTAAAATAAACATATGTTTTATGAAATCTCGAATGACTTTTAATCACTTTTTAAATTTATACAAATATAGGAAAAATATATATACAAATATATTTTTCCTATATTTCCCATTTGATTCTAGAATGAAAACATTCGAACAATAGAATCATCCAGAAATTTTAATAATTCAAAATTTCCATGATTTCGTATTTTTTGTGTTGTGTCTGTACAAAAATAAGAATACTGTTTTTTTTTTTTTTTTACAATTATATACGGCGTGAGCCTTTTACATGTTGAAATTATGAGACAGAGTACAAAAGCATACTAATTTTGATTATTTATTGTGAAATAAATTGAATATGAATAGATGCACACCAAATAACTTTTCTGTGGCCAATAATATGGTTGTGGCTAAGGATGAACAGAGAGGTATGATATTATACTTTCGGGTGATCTGCGTTGCTTTTGTCTACTTTTTCCTTAACGTTTCAACTTATCTGATTGAAAATTAAAAAAAAGCATTTGATAGTACCTCAGAACAGACAAAAGTTAAGCGAGGCAGTAATTTCAGGTTATAATAGTATGAATCCATTTAAAAACAACCAGAAAATAGAAAAATGGCTCCCAAGAAAAAAAATCATGAGTAAAAATAATAATATTTGTTTGAAAGTCTCAACACATCAGGCAAGATACAAGAAAAATCTAAGACATTGAGCAACATTGTCTGCTTGTTCTGAAATGGAATAGATCAAATCATTTTTTTTATGAACATGTTAATTTAGATTGAAGATAAAGTGTGATGTTTAGTGTTTTGTAGAAGTTAAGCTTTATTTTTCTGGAAATGAATAAAATTAAAATAAAAACAATAGAAATAAATGGTCCAATCAGAAGAGTCGGTAGTCAAGAAGGAATAACAACGAAGTTTACCCGAAAATACAACCTGATCATCCAATGAAGATCATGGAAGTCTACAGCAACTAATGAGCAAAGTGATTCATTGAAGTTATCCGATTCTTTAAGATCATCATAAAGATTTGGCTCAGAATCGAGACAACGAATCAGAATCAGAATGAATGAGGTATTCAACTTCGTTTCTATTCAACTCAGTAACTGTTAGGTCTTCTCCTTTACTTTCAAGGCAAAACACATGAAATCGAACAAAATTGACTCACTTTTAAATCTTTCATCCAAATCTGAAAACTATTATATCTACCAAATAACAGTTTTCGATGGACTGTTGCCAACAAAACAATGGATTTCAATATCAAAATGATATGTGGCAATATCATTTTTGATAAATAGATACATACCTAATGGGTTTTTCCAAAAATATTTCACTATTACTTTAATTAATTACTAATCAATCTTAATTTAATCATGTAGTATCTGAAGTACCTGCTAGTTCTTTTAATAAATTCTATATCTCTACAACTTATCTACATTGTATGATCATGTACAAAAACTATTTATTTCATTTTATTAATTCCATGCTTTGTTTTTTTTACGATGTTTGGAAAAAAAGTGTCTTGATGAAAAAGCTTCGAGAGTGAAGCTGAAAATTTGTAATGGAGGAATGGAAATAACAAGGAGGAATGGAATTTCGAAGATTTTTCGATTTCCTGCAGAAAGAACCTATTATGACACACGTTAAAATACCTACCTATTGGAGGGTCCTTGTTGTCTAAAGTTACATACAAATGGAAGATATTTTGAACACTTTTCTAGCTGTTTGGAATCGAAAGCAGACATTTTTTTACAACTATTTATGTCGAGTTTTATAAAATTGCATATTCCTAAACAGTCAAATCCTATGTAATTTATTTGAAAAACATGAGAAATATTTGAAGATTGTATTGAAAACAGTCAAAGCTCAGTTAATTTTTTAGCTCTGTTGGCTCTTCTTAGACATTTTATTATATTGTAAATGTATGTGTCTGAATATCTTACTCTGACATGAGTAAAGGAGAATACTGGATGTGTATTATGGGGGTTTAATATTCATCAGAACCTGACGATGATGATTCAGACTTCGTGAAACTGGTCTTGCATGTAAATAATAAAATTGGATGTACTTAAATTAATTTACACGAAAGGAAAAAACCCACCTTCTTCTTTGGTTGGAATCTAAGTCGAAAAGTAAAAATATTTCATTAAGTGCCTACCTACTTCATTTTGTAATATGTTTCATTGCGTAATTTTTTTACTATCGATAAATCACTTTAATGCATATTATAAAGATAATATAAAATTTTACTCATACCTACATACTACGTACCGAAATATTATTTTTTAAACACACTTAATACCTAAAAGATTTTGTATCTCTGACCTTAAAACGTTTACACAATCGTTTAAATAATTCGAAAACATACAAATCAAAACTAATTAATTAAAAACACTCCCAAAGGTATAAACATTTATCTATTATCTCATACTTCAGATAATCTGAAACGAATCAATGAAGAATTTTTTTTAGGTTTAAATTTAAATTTAGAAAGGACACTTTCAGGACTCAGCAGCACCACTTCCTTCTATCTTTACATACACCTTTCGTTTCCGTCACTGTCATACAATTCTTTATACATTCTTCTCCTATTTAATTATCTCAACATGGGTTCACCCTGTAGGATCTGCCCCCCTAGCCAAACATGTAGGTAGGTACTTGACGACTACAAACGAATTTTTGGTTATAGAGCCAATTAAATTTGCGGTTATAGAACCGCAACAATAACGCATAATTATACGGTACATGTAGGTAGATTGTCGAAAAGTTCGCCAGTAATCGATCGCTAAGTACGGTTTGTCTACGGCCCTTGGTTTATATTATAATCTTACAATTTGATCATCTCTCAGCCACGTCTCCGAGCATCATTCTTCTCAGCCAAGTATATTTTCTAAAATGAGGATATTATAAGAATGAGCGGATGCAAGAAGAGTGTTGTGGACAGAATGCGCGTGAATAAACTACGGTGGTTTGGACATGTTGAAAGAATGAATGAGGACAAAGAGGATATACTTGTCTGAAAGAAAGGGTGTGAGGAAGCGCGGGCGTTCGAAAATTACGTGGATCAAATTCTCAAGGACGGCCGCGTGTTGAGTAAGAAGAACCGACGTGGAGGAAGCGAAGGAAGTGTGTAAAGATAGATCTGTTTGGCGTTCCGTTCTCTCTGCCTACCCCACTTGGGACACGGCGTGAGGGTATAGTATAGTATTTTCTTTACAAAGCATACCTACTTGAATCAACCAAATCAAATCAACATAAAGCAATGAGAAACAAAACTTATAAAAGTTTAGTCACATGATCCCCTACAAGAAATTTAGAAAAATAATGGAGGAGAAAGAATAATGTTTTACTTTATTTCAATAGCCTGCTGCGCTGTCATAATGATGTCATTTCAAATACTTTTAATATATTTCAATAGCCTGCTGCGCTTTCATAATGATGTCATTTCAAACACTTTTACTATATTTCAATAGCCTGCTGCGCTTTCATAATGATGTCATTTCAAACACTTTTACTATATTTCAATAGCCTGCTGCGCTGTCATAATGATGTCATTTCAAATACTTTTGCGACGAAAATATTTTTATATTTCCAGTTATAAAAAGCTTAACAACTACGTAAATGTATTACCAAACTTCACTTTATCTTAAATCTAAACACACGTGTTCTTAAAATAATTATAACAAAGGGAATTTACTGCCTCACTAGACTTAAGTCTGTCCTGAGGGAGTATCTATATAATTATGTACATACGTAATTCTTAATTATAATATAAATTTGTAAATTGAAACAAATTTTTCTTACTTCTATAAATTATAGATCACTAGAGAGACGTCTTTCGACTTATCAGGTCATTATCAATCTTTGATCATCAGTGTTGATAATGAATATGTTGAAAATCAGAGATTGAAAATGACCTAATAAGTAGAAAGACGTCTCTGAAATTAACCTAATTATGAAATGCTACTACGTGTGCACCGACACAATTATTCTATAGTTAGTTTTTGAAATGTATAATGTGTTTTATGGAAAAAATAAATAAAGACAATTTGGATTAATAAGAATGAAGCCAGCTTCTCTCTCTCTCTCTCGTCCCTTTCATAACTGCAACACCTGCAATAACATCCATTCGTGTCATCCCGATTTACGTAACCATCTTAAAACAAACCTGTTCAAGTTCACACTGCTTCCAGGCACACAATTATTCGGTATATTTTGCATAATTTTATATTTGTAATTCAGTTACAACGATGATGATCGCAAACCTTTGCAAAATAGAGAGCCATGTAGAAAAGAAGAAAAAGAGTCTTTCCTGATACATGGAGACCGTGGTAAAGGACAAAGCATTCTTTGCCAGAGACTCTACGGACAATTTCAACCTCATCTGATTTTTCTGGTTTTATAAATGCTTTTGTCTTACCTTGACCTTTAATATAGACTGGAAATTTAACGGAAAAATTGGGAATGTAACCAAATTTTGCGACCAATATACCATCTATTTTCATATCATTTTCTGCTTTCCTCTGGGTCTGCGAGAGTAGATGAATGGAGATAGCTTTAAAAGAGGGCTGAAGACGCTCCTTATTGCTGGGAGTTTCGGGTGATAGACGCGGTATACGGCGTTTTACAAATTGTCCGTATATTGTCATGTCAATGTTATGGAGAAAGACAGCATAATATTATTTTTAATTTTGGAACATAGTTTCTGAACAAATTAGTACTGCGTAACCAGTCTATTAGATCAATGTTGTTTTAATTAAAATGTATTATTTCTGACGTAGTTAATCAATATAACATCACAGTGTAATATCATTATCTTTTTAATATAATATAGATTTCTATCAACTATTTCATAAGATAAAATTGTTTCATCAATAAACTAAAGATAACCAATACATTTATTTGTAATTTTTCATTACGCTAGCTACCGCTGACAGTAATCTATCCATAAAACAAGAGAAAATTGCAAATTTTCTAAATTTAAATCTAAGTAAATTCCAAATTCAAAATCAGTGTAGTTTCGTGAATCAAACATTTTTATGTCCTGTTTGAAACTTATAGTGCTAAGCGAGTTGTATGTGATTCTCTCGTTTTATTTACGTGGTACAATAGTTTATCTAAACAGTTTTTCGATATGATCGCGAGTGTGAGTATTAATATTTTGATTTTAATCAAAAGAAAATCGATTTAAAATATATAAATAAAAATATAATCCGATATTTTATATTATATATTATATCCATTGTAATATATCACTTGAAAAACAACCCCATCTTTCGGCATTTTATCACTATTACTATACTATCACGGCATATCCTTATATTGCGGCAGCCAGCAGACCAGCTGCATGTAATAAACATGTAAACTGTCCTCTCCGTGCCAACTAAGGCATTCAGGATGGGTGGCAAATCTCACCTGCCTTTAACTTAACCCATAAAATCGTATTATCATGATTGAAGTGTCAAAACATTAAATCATTAAACCGTGGTGGACCTGTCAAAAATATTGATAAAAGACTTTGTTCAAAATTCATCAGATTAACCACAATATTCGTCATATCGTGATTGAAGTGTCAAATCATATTCATAAAATCTTCACATCGTGGAAGACCTGTCAAAAATATTGATATAAACATTTTGATCAAAATCGGTCAAAAAGCCACATTTCATCGTCAAATCATGGTTAAACTGTCAAACATATTCCTAAAATCATCACATCGTGAAAGACCTGTCAAAAATATAAGATAAAAATTATAATCAAAATCTATAGAAAAACCCATATAATCGTCAGATCTCGATTTAACTTAACACATTCATAAAATCATCACATCATGGTAGACCTGTCAAAAATATTAAAAAAACATTTTGATCGAAATCTATCAAAAAACCCATACAATCGTCAGATCTTGATTGAGCTGTCAAACATATTCATAAAACCATCACATCATGGAAGACCTGTCAAAAATATTAGATAAAAATTTTGATCAAAATCCATAAAAAAAACCCATATAATCGTCAGATCTCGATTGAACTGTCAAACATATTCATAAAATCTTTACACCGTGGAAGACCTGTCAAAAATATTGATATGAATATTTTGATCAAAAATGGTCAAAACGCCGCTTACTATCGTCAAATATTGGATGAACTAAACACATTCATAAAATCATCACATCACGGTAGGCCTGTCAAAATATTATTATAAAGCATTTTGATCGAAACCTATCAAAAAACCCATATAATCGTCAGATCTTATTGAGCTGTCAAACATATTCATAAAATCATCACATCATGGAAGACCTGTCAAAAATATAAGATAAAAATTTTGATCAAAATCCATCAAAAAACCCATATAATCGACAGATCTCGATTGAACTGTCAAACATATTCATAAAATCTTTACACCGTGGAAGACCTGTCAAAAATATTGATATGAATAGTTTGATCAGAAATGGTCAAAACGCCGCTTACTATCGTCAAATATTGGATGAACTGTCAAACACATTCATAAAATCATCACATCATGGTGGATCTTTCTAAAATATTTAATGAACATTTTGATGAAAATCTTTAAAAAAAATCATAAAATCATTAGATCATGGACAGAATAGTCAAACAAATTCATAAAATCGTCACATCACGGTAGACCTGTCAAAAATAATGATATGAACATTTTGAGCAAAATCTTTAAAAACACTCGTATACTAGATCATGGACAGAATAGTCAAACAAATTCATAAAATCATCACATCACGGTAGACCTGTCAAAAATATTGATATGAACATTTTGATCAAAATCGGTCAAAAAACCGCTTATTATCGTCAAATATTGGATGAACTGTCAAACACATACATAAAATCATCACATCATGGAAGGCCTGTCAAAATATTATTACAAAGCATTTTGATCGAAACCTATCAAAAAACCCATATAATCGTCAGATCGTGTTTGAACTGTTGACAGTCAACTGTTTGAACACATCATAAAAAAATAACTTCACGTCAAACCTGTCAAAAATATTGATATTTACATTTTGATCAAAATCTTTCAAAACACTCGTATAATCCTAGATCATGGACAGAATAGTCAAACAAATTCATAAAATCATCACATCACGGTAGACCTGTCAAAAATATTGATATGAACATTTTGTTCAAAATCGGTCAAAAAACCGCTTATTATCGTCAAATATTGGAATACCAAAATTTTTGACAGGTTTAACGTGAAACTATTTTTTTTATGATGTGTTTGACATTTCAAACACGATCTGACGATTAAATGGGTTTTTTGATAGGTTTCGATCAAAATGCTTTATAATAATATTTTGAGAGGCCTACCATGATGTAATTTTTTTATGTATGTGTTCATTCATCCAATAATTGACGATAATAAGCGGTTTTTTGACCGATTTTGATCAAAATGTTCATATCAATATTTTTGACAGGTCTACCGTGATGTGATGATTTTATGAATTTGTTTGACTATTCTGTACATGATCTAGGATTGTACGGGTGTTTCGAAAGATTTTGATCAAAATGTAAATATCAATATTTTTGACAGGTTTAACGTGAAGCTTTTTTTAGGCAAAGGCTATTTTGATGATTTTATGTATGTGTTTGACAGTTCATCCAATATTTGACGATAGTATGCGGTTTTATGACCGATTTTGATCAAAATGTTCATTTTAATATTTTTGACAGGTCTACCGTGATGTGATGATTTTATGAATTTGTTTGACTATTCTGTGCATGATCTAGCGATTGTACCGGTGTTTTAAAAGATTTTGATCAAAATGTAAATATCAATATTTTTGATAGGTCTAACGTGAAGTACCTATGTTTTTATGATGTATTTGACAGTTCAAACACGATCAGACGATTATACCTATGGGTTCATTGCTAGGTTTTGATCAAAATGCTTTATTCTTCAAAATGACCGTGATCCCGCACGTAGATGATGCCATAGTAGTAGGTAAGCACATAGATATTGTTTCCTTTAGTATTAAACATTTTGATTTTTTTTCAGTTAACTTAAACCATGTCAAATAATATAATCTGTAACGCATGATAAGAAAGTGGAAATACAATCGTGATAAAACTCAGGACTTGGACTCTAGGACATCGAATTCAATGGCTACAAACGAAGCATTCGTTGGCGACGATGGATATGTCCAGGTACGTCAGTGAAACGTCAGTGAAACGTCAGTGAAACGTCAGTTAACACTGTTTTCACAGTATTTCTGTTTTTGGCTTATCTTTAATAGTATTTCAAAGTAAGAGCTTTAGTTTATTTTATTTAGTAGTGTTTGATATACTACAATCTATATGATATATAATTTTCTTCCACATTGTTGGTCAGTTTTTTTTTATTTAAAAAAATTATATATTTGGGTTTTGATATAAACCCAAATACAACCTTATACACCTTTCACAGTAAGTTAAAAGCTTGTGTCGTGAAAGGGGAGTTTGCCGGCTTTTGGGATCGACCCACGTACCCCATATTCACGAGGCCGAGACTCTACCTCCAGGCTATCGATGATCTCTACTACTAGCTACCAACTAGCTACCGGCTACCAGGCACCAAGCATAACAATCCCTCTTTTCTCAAATATTTTACTATCTTCGGAATTTTGAGTGGATCAATTCCACCCCCTGATTTTAGCGTCCTGATTCTTGCGACTCCTACAGCATTATGTAATTTAAAACAAGTGTTCCTTTCTACTATAGATTATTCATTCTGAGAGAGATGTCTTTCGACTTATGAGGTCATTATCAAGATTGATAATGACCTTATAAGTCGAAAGACGTCTCTCTCAGAATCAATAATCTATAGTAGAAAGGAACACTTGTTTTAAATTACATAATTATGGAATTCTACTACGTGTGCACCGACACAATTAATATCCTACAGCATTGTTGATTGCCAAAAAGCGCCGAAGAGTCTAAGCACCACCTTTCGTAAATAACAGCTTACGTATATTTTAGAGTAGGTACGTAAAAACTAAATTTATTAATAATTGGTTCCAAAATACAATTAGACTTTTTAAATATATGGCTCTACTCCGAGAAAACTCATGACACAATCTAAAAACTATCTTAATCTTGTCTTGATTTTAATCATTGTTTCAACACGCGAAGTGACTATAGTCATAATTACGTGCATACCAATCTTACATACGGTAGTGGTAGCGCGGTATTTTTGTCTATAGTCCCTTCGCGCGATGACTTTAGATCAAGACAAGATTAAGATCGTATTTAGATTGTGTCAAGAGTTACCTTGCTGGTTTTACGTTACCTGATAATCTTGCAACAACAACAGTGGAATAGAACAAAATGAAAATAATTGTGGAAGAACGTGGAAACAATCGTCCAGGAACTATCTTATTTGATTGCGTGAAATATTATGCAATGTGAGGAAAACGGAAGAGGCAAGGAAATATTATAATAAAACTCTTGTTTGTCAATTTCTTCTCTTTGCCTGACCCGATAGAGGTATAACAAGGTAGATTATAAACAAATAGAATTTTACGATGTTAATATTATAAAACTCTGCACCATAATCTTAATAACCTAAGAACATATATTTTGATTACATTATTGTGTAATTTCTCAGATAACAGTCCCGTTATCTATATTGCAGTACATAATATACAATATTATCATTACATATTGTAAATCTAATTCATTATAATACACAATTGAAAGAGATATCAATGTGTTGTTTAGTTTAGTTATGACTGAAGAATTATTCGAAACACAAAGTGTTAAGGTGAGTTATTTGCAAATTTTAATTTAATTAGCAGATGATCTTTACTTATTTATTATTTTAACAAAGTGCATTAACAGGTACATGAATAATATGTAATAAATGACACAAAAACGCATACTCAGTATAACATAAACAATAAAATACCCTTAGTTACAAGTGCATCTATTTAACACGTTTGAATAGATTAACCACTAAGCTACATCAAAAAACTATATATAACACAAGGAAAACAAAGTCGTGGGTATCTAGAGAAAGAATATACTCAATTTCCAAAGAGAATTATGTACTAATTTAAAAAAATATTAAACATAGTTTTCGTAAATAAGTAAGTCAGCTTCGTTTCGTAAGTAAGCTTTGAATATGAGAAAAGTGCCGTTTTCTGGCGCCTTCTAGTATTTCAGGTTAACAATCAACGAAAAGGAATTTTCACAATCTGTTAGGATGTGCAGATGAAGTGTCTTTTGATTTAATTTATTTAATATTTTTTATAGTTAAATGGTGTTGAATAGAAAATATCTTAATTCTCAAAACCATACCCTTATTTGGCTTAGACTTTCAAATAGTTGGTTACAATGTAAAATCAGTGCCTATTTGTCTTTTGAAATGCCGTAATATACCTACTCGCATTAATATCAAAAATTCCTTCAGTCTTATTTTTAGTGTAATTTTCCCTATTAAATAATCACCTTTTTATGATGTCAAGAAAATAGTTTTATTTTGAGTTTTAAGTTATGGTTCCTATTTGTGCGTAATGAAAGTCATTGACTATGAAAATGGTACCAGGAAGAGTGCAACAACATTGATAAATAACAGAACAAAACCTTTGTTTTACTTAAAATTAAAAAGGAGCACCAAGATAGATTCAAAGTGGTTTCTTTGGCTGATGTCTTAAAAATTACTGCACTGGTCACATTGCAATATTCATTATTCAAACCTGGAATTTTTCTGATGGATCAGAGAAAGTAGAATTTGATGTAATAATTTAAAAATTGGCTTATGACCAGTTTTCACAAATCTTTTTCTTTTTCAGACTAAAAACAATACAGATGAGCTGATAACTGTACATCCAGAGGATCGTAAAATAAGTCAAGTAAGTTTATATTATCATACTACTGCAGGTTGGGTCATTGAAAAGAATGGGTGGAAAAAGTCTAGAAAACGTAGGGGGTAATAGTAAGATTCGTGAAGTTCGTAGAATGAAAGCTGGGGTGAAAGAAAATGAACAAACTAAGGTGGGTTGGGCTCGTGGAAAGAATGAATAAAGACAGAACGACAAATAAAATAATTATATAGTATGGCTGTTACCTTTATGCGATTGTTATTTCTATTTAATTGTATTCTTCCTCTGTACCGCTCTTGATTCGTTATGTTTATTTCATTGTCTGTTGATGTATGGTTTTTGGATATTTTATATGTAACTGTTTTTTATTGTAGTGTCATGATCAAATGACTATTCTAAGAGAATTATCCCTCAAAGCACGAACTCTGCTTGATTTGGAGGAAATAAATATTTGGACTTGATTGCATTGAACTGAAAAGCATTTGGTTCTTTCTATTGAACCCAGCGAGATATATACGACTATGTATATGAATCAATCTTTTTTCACTCAAAATTCATTCGAATTGGTCGCCAATATACCAGAGCCCGTAGACAATTTGTACTTAGTGATCGTCTACTGGCGAACTTTTCGACAATCTACCTACACGTACCGTATAATTATGCGTTATTGTTGCAGTTATTGACGAAAATTCGTTTGTAGGCGATCGCCAAGTACAAATTGTCTACGGGCTCAGTTTTTATTCCAATTCTGCCAAACTTTTCAAACCTCCTATATAGTGTGTTCTACAACGTATGTTCTCCATCATTTATCTTTTTTTCTTGGTCGGCCTTTGTAATTCTCACTTTTGGTCATGCCTTCAGCGATGGTAATGAGCAGAGATAGTTACTTGATTTGAATTGAAAAAAAAAACACTCACACAAAAAAACAAAAATTTGGGGATAAGTATTTCCAATATACCAATAAGTAGACCAATAAATATTACCTTACAGTTCCAAATCAAAATCTCGTGGGACAAAACAATAATTTTATTGAAATAAATTGGAATTTTAACCAAAAGATTTTCAGTTCTCTTCTCTACACATTTCACATCTAATTGAGCATGCGTTTTTTTTCAGAATGGAAGCATTAAAAATAAAACAAAACAAAATGAAGAATATATTCTACCCCTTCGTTGGATCGTTGGTGGTATGCAATGGATGGGTAAAACAACATCCTCCTTCAAAACAAGACACAAAAAGGCTATTCGGTATACTGCAGTAGCAATACTCAACATGGCTGTGTTGACATATTTCTTCTTAGCATTAAATTATTGGCATACTTATGGTGAGTAAATCAATGAATTTTTATTAATATGGTTCATGGGTTTCTGCAATGTAGTGTTGTGGAATTCTCAAGAAATAATTTTTGGAGAAATTTACCGAGAAATTTCTCGGTAATTTTCTCGAAGTAGAGAATTTTCGGAGGATTTTTTTTATTTTTTATTTAACAGTATAGTAATAATAAATCCTTTATTCAATCAATCAATAACAATGTACAAATGTTGAGACAATTTATCACCAATATGGCTACAATTAATTATGGAAACAAAAAATTGTTAGGTACCAACATAGAAAAAAGTGCTAATAACTGATGAAAAATCTTGATGTTTGACACTCCACATGCCCATATTTTATTTAAAAAAAATTACAGGTACGTACATGGAAAAAAGTGTTAATAACCTCTGATTTGGGCCTTGATCAGCCCCACAAATTTTTGGATCAATGAGTTTGGCTGCGAAGTATACTGGGCCAAAGGTCATAATACCACTAAGAAAAATTATGGAGAGAAATTTCTCTTCCATCAGAGGAGAATTTCTCTTCTCACATCACTACTGCAATGTGTTTTCCCTTAACATGAGCCCTAGTTATGTGCAGAGATTATTTCTTTTTTAAATATTTATTTCTATAGTTACATTTAATTTACCTATTTTTAATTTTAATATTTCCTATAAGGAACATCAAAGACTCAATAATAGGGTGTACAAAACTTTCTTACTTCTACTTAATGCCCTTGAGGTCATGTTATGAGTAAACGGCGCTTTACAAATTGTCCATATATATACGACGAATATTTGTATTGAAGCGAGGGAGACTATTACCATCTTCATGTTACGGAGTGAAACAGCAAACGTTTATAATTTTGTAAATTTAACACATGATACTATCATATGAGGCTTAGAAATGATGACGTCACTTTATTCAGTGGTGCCCCTGACGAGACTTGAGCCTTAACAGACTTTTTACCCCTTTTAACCCACAATTTTTCCGCGAGTTGTGCTATGTCAAATTAAGCTACCGGACAACATATAGTAGTACATAGTTGTAGCGACATGCCGAAAGCTCCGATTTTCTCACTTATAAGCCCCAGAGACAGCTTCACGTGTAAGTGCGGTACTTAGTATAGGTACCGTATGGTAAATGTTTTCGAGTGTAGATAGATAGAATTGCATCTGTCATAAACTTCTTTTAGTTATTTTTACACCGAAATTCATCTGTCATTTGTGATTTGATAGTTATTTCTCAATCTCACTATTTATTGGCTTAAAATATATAAATGGTTACTTCTAATATTGCATAATTTAACAACTGGTGGACATTATATCGTGACTGACAGTCAGACTGGCGATATTGATGGGCGTCAACCACGGGCACCAAAAATTATCACTCAATGATTTAAGTGATATAGAGCCAATTTGAAAGCATTGAGACGACTTACTCACTTTTTACGATTACAGAGCCCCTAGACAAACACGCACTTGGCGATCGACTACAAACGAATTTTCGACAATAACCGCAACAATAACGCATAATTATACGGTACATGTATGTAGGTAGATTGTCGAAAAGTTCGCCAGTTTAGTCGATCGCTAAGTGCGGTTTATCTACGGGCTCAGTTCGCATAAACATTTTGCATTCCTTCAATTGAGATATCTGATAGGTTTTCTCATCGATTGGTTTGTTTGTTTTTCAGTTGAACTAAGAGAATGGAAGTTCTGTTCCGGGTTTGGAATGCTGTTGATTTTATACTCATTAGTTTATTTCTTCCTAATCTACTTTTTAATAGTCAAGCCATTTTTCGGGAAAGCCATCAGTAGATTTGTTTTGAAACCCATCATGAGGCTCCTTTTATTTGTATGGTCATTTTGGTAAGTGTAACTAATTGCAATTTTTATAAACTATCACCCAACTATATATTCAACAGGGTAACTCTTCACACAATATAAATACAATCTGTCTTGATCTTGATTCTACGATGTGCGTAGTGACCATAGTCAAAAATACGACCATGCTAATTCGTCAGTATCGGAGGATAGTCGTAGTAAAAAGAAATAAAGAATAAATGTTTTTTCAACAAATGATTTGTATTTGACAAATTTGAATTTCGTCTTCTAATGACTTTATCGATCTCTCATATTAAGCAACAGTGGGCCTAGTCAAAACACATTTTAGCGTTACGTTTTCGTTTCGTTTTTGTTCAAACGTAGACGATGTTGGAGAACGCGTCAATTTTCGTAGTTACTTGAGTATTTTAGCTACGAAAATTGACGCGTTCTCGCAACATCGTCTACGTTTGAACAAAAACGAAACGAAAACGTAACGCTAAAATGTGTTTTGACTAGGCCCACTGATCTTTCTTTCACACCACTGTGATTGCATCTTTCATTTTATTTAATACCTTTCACCACAGACAAAACATGCCTCTACTACAGAGATTGGAAAACATCCTAAATGTTAAATTTGCCATAAAACAAAGTATTTTTTGTGTTCTTATGTTCATTTCGTTACTGTCTAGCCCACTTATAGGTCATGTTGTGAGAGTACAGAAACTTTATGTATATTTCTATAATCTTTTGTTGTTTTATTTTCCAGGTTTGGTAAAATAATCATAATTGGTTTACTATTGGCTGTGTTCATAGTTATCACAGTCCTCGACACTAAAGATTCTAGAGATCGGTACATCTCTTTGGGAGGTTATCTTATAATCTTGTTACTTGGATTCCTCTTCTCTAAGAATCCTGGAAAGATCTCCTGGAAGCCAGTGATTTGGGGTAAGGTTAAATATTAATTTTCTTCTTCTCATCCTTTGAAAATCTTCTCGAAAGCAAAAGCTAGAAAAAAAAATGCACAAATTTATTTGTCTGGTCTAAGTTCTACAATGTTTATATTTTAATAATGTTTGTTTTTTTGTGCAATAAAGATTTTAATTATTATTATTATAATTTAAGCCAGATGTTTGTTTTCGCAGTAATACGATTTTGACAATTGCAACAATACTATTCAATTACGCATCATACTTCTAACAAAGGAAGAAAAATAAATGTATAGCATGTATTAACAAAAAAATATTACTATTTTCCTTTTCTAACCTTTTCAGGTGTTGGTTTGCATTGGGCAATGGGATTTTTAACCATTAAATGGGAAGTTGGCAGAGCTATATTCCAGTGTATGGGAGAAAAGGCAAGTTAAAAATAACTGAAGCATTTCATAAAAGTTTCTAGTTTTAGCAAATCATCTCTTTCTTTACCCAGTTTTAACCCACTAAAATGGATTAGTTTGCCTCTAATACTTATTGATGCATGTTTTCTAGTTGATAATATTTTTCTTAAAAATATCTCTAGGTATTTTATTAATAAGGATACACTTGTTGTATTTCAATGAAGATATATTTACAGTTACTTACAATAAGACTGCCAGCGTGGCGCGAAGGTAACGCTCTTGCCTTTGAATCACAAGGTCCCGGATTTGATTCCCGGCCAGGGCAAAATGATGAATGCCCTTTTTCAAACTGTCCCATCTGGTTTGGAGAAGTGTTTTTAAATGCCACAAACGCTTCACGCTTTAAGGCATTCGTGGATGTGTGGGTCTCAAGATGGGATATGCTACGTCAGCCAGGTCCCCCGCCCACTGAAGTGGTAGGGTCGGAGATGACAACACTGGCATAGTTGTACTAGACTAGAGAGAGTAGAAATATAAATAAATTGTCACCTAAACGGATAAATAGGAGTCTTTGGACTACTGAAATATCCGACAAATAAAGTTATTTCAACATTGTCCTGGGTCTGGGTGTTATATGTTATATAAACCTATGTGTTTAGTGCATTGTATATATATGTGTAGGTATCGTCGTGTTAGTACCCATAATATTAGATCTGTGTGAATTGTCCATGCAGGTTATATTATAGTTATTCGTGAATTCTCATGACATTCTCACGCTTAACATTTTTTTGTAACAATAAGACTACAGAGTTCACAGCTCTCAACGAGGTTTTACCCTCAAAACTGTTCACAATCGCTCACTCCCAGATACAGACTTACAATATGTGAGAGAGAACCATTTTATTTGATTTTAACATTATATCATGCATTTTAATGTTTTTAGGTCAATATATTCTTGACTTATGCTGCCGATGGAAGCGAGTTTGTCTTCAGTGAGTTTTTAGTCACTGAGAAGGCTATCTTTGCATTTAAGGTACCTACGTAAATTTTGTTCAATTTCGTTTAAAATTCACATTAATTTTGCCAATTTTGAACGAGTTGCCTAAAAAAAATTGTTGTCTACTTTACTATCAGCTGAGTAATGTCAAAATTACCTATTTGTGCGACATATAAAGGCACTCAGTCAGTATACATTCTGTATGCTCATTTCAATATTTTTGGAACCTTTAATTTACTTGCTAAATGTTGCCCATTTTAAAGTCCATTATAACTATTCACACATCGCGCTTAACTTAATTGCACCTATCGTTTTTCAGGTTTTGCCAGTGATATTTTTCTTCAGTTTGATCATAGAAGTTTTATTCCACTGGGGTGTAATGCAATGGGTATGTCTAAAGCTTGGATGGTCCATACAAGTTCTAATGGGAACAACTGTTTGTGAAAGTGTTATTGTTTCTGCAAATATTTTCCTTGGAATGGTAAGAGAAAGAAAATAAAATTGTATTGATTTTTATGTTAGATGTTGATTTGTTAATAAAATTTGAAAAGAATCTAATAGAAATCTTTTGAAGACTCGACGTCACTAACATTTTTTTTTGCGTCTTATTTATTTCAGTCTGAATCTCCACTTCTGATTAAGCCATATATTCCAGATTTGACCAAATCAGAAATCCATGCAATTATGACCTCAGGGTTTTCAACAGTATCAGGTTGGTGTCTTATATGGTTTTTTCAGTTACAGCACTAACAGATTTATTTAACAATCGACAATCAATCATTTACCCTTTGACGCTCCTCCCGGAAGTACCTACATGCCAGAAACCAGCCCCCTCCATTCAGACCGTCATTACCTTTATTAATTTACCTATCTCCACGACATTTCTAGTGCTCTTTGTGAAAGAGGGCATCCAAACCGCCGAAAATCTTGTGGACGAAAAAACAGTGCTATCTTGGAATTTCTCAAAACATAGCCCAGTCATATTACAGAGACTACAGACCTTTGCTGAATTCACAGTATTATTATTAATGACATGTTCATAGCATGTCACATCCAATATACTTGTAAGACACTTATTTACGAAGCTAGTATTGTCCGCTCTTGAGTCTTGGTTAGCCAGCAAGACTCACAACCGCAAACAGAATTGGTATAATACAAGCATTAAACAATCGACATTTTGTCTCAATATTGATCTCGATATCGATACGCGTAAATTGAAATTTGATGGACTTGTTTTTATTCCAGGAACTGTGCTGGCTGCTTACATCAGCTTTGGAGTGAATCCAGCCTTTTTGATCACCGCTAGTGTGATGGCCGCCCCCGCTGCATTGTGTTTTGCCAAACTCTTTTACCCTGAAGAAGAAGAGTCAAAAACCGATGTCAACAATATTCAACCAGTTACAACGTGAGTTATTTGATCATCTTCACAGTTCTTATATTATTTCAGCTAAAGCTTCTGTAGGCAAGGCATTACTAATTTAATCAAATTAATGGAGCAGTTGGACTGGATATAATAACAATTTTAATTTTGTAGTGAATTATACTTGTTTGGAGTCTACTTAATGCAACAGATTTTTTTATAAAGGGTATCCAACGGACAAACAAACTTCATGAAATTAACATACAAATTGTCTTCTCAGTACTAACAAGAAATAAGACTTTCAGGATAAGTGACATGTCTCATCACTGAATTGTAGATATTATTTGTCCCTTACACAAGATTTTATGATCACCTGCCAGACACTAAAAAACTTACAGAAAAAAGTGGGATACCTATTCTTTGCCTCTAATAACTATTTATTTCTTTGCACGTCATTGCAGCTTTGAGCCAATGCGATGTGCAAAGACACACAATATTTATAAAGGAACCCAAAATTAATCACCAAATAATATTTGCTAACTCAATATATTCCCTATATTACAGAGAAAATACGTTACAATTCTGAGCCAACAAATTAAACAATACCGTTGCTTTGCTATTCATTGTCAAATTTGTTCTTCCATGGGTTTCATCCCAATTAACCACCAAATACCCACCTAAAACAACAATTAATGCCCTTTGTAAGGGTGTGAAAGATACAGTGACAACTCGGTCAATGTCGTTGAATTGTGAACGATCTTGCATTACATTACACTCTTTACGTATTGCTATAGTATTGGTATCTTAGTAAGGTTAAATAAGGTTCAAATATATTCTTGCAGGGAACATTCTTCTGTCCTAGCTGCTGCCACAACTGGTGCTTCTAACGCTATTGGTCTTGTGATGAACATTGCCGCTAATCTTGTAGCATTTGTATCCGTTGTTGCCTTCCTCAATGGTATCTTGTCATGGCTTGGTATGCTGGTCGGATTAGACTTTTTGAGTTTTGAATGGATCATTGGAAAGATATTTTTGCCGCTGAGCTTTATGTTGGGTAAGTTTTGTGTTTAGAACACAATATAATGATTTTTAAGAAATATTTTATACATGTCGGTACTTCACGTGTTACTACTAGGTACTAAGTCAATCAGTATAATATACAGTAAGACGAGTATTTGTCTACTCAAAAGGTCAATCAAAAAGCCCTGATCCATATTGTGATACCTATATAGGTAGGTATGTGATACCTATATACCTTCTACTTTTGAAGCTAATGATAGTTGTCACAACACTTACTACGGGTATGCAACAATACTTTCCATAGGTATAAACAACATACTACATTAAGTTTTTTCTAGTTTTATAAATATCAAACATTGAATTTCAGGAGTTCCATGGGCAGAATGTGAATTGGTTGGAAATTTGATTGGTCTAAAGACTGTTGTCAATGAGTTTGTTGCTTACGAGAGAATGGGTGTATACAAAGAGCAAGGACTACTGTCTGTAAGTACATAATAATAATAATAAAAAAGATGATTTGTATTTGGCGCTGTTTAATGGTCCCTGACCATCTCAAGAGCGCCGTGGCTTTTTAGTTAGGTTGGAAGCATCTTCTAGGTCAAACGTGAAGTTCATGTAACGCTGCTGCCACTGCAGAGGACTCTCCATCTTTATTGGCATCAGTTCTCTGCCTCAGGACATCCCATATCTTGATCATGGTGTCGGTAGAAATTTAAGCGTTTCAATAGTCGGTATGAAAGTATCCGAAAAGTAACAACAGTCGGTACAAATACCCGGTAAAAAGGTAGTATGTTAAAATATTGTTTAACAAAACCGAGGAGTTCTTGAAATACTTCAAATTCCTATACCATTTTAAGAATTTAGTAGTTTTTGACTTCCCCATTTAGTAGTTTTTGAAAATAAAATCTGGTCACACTGATTGGCAGTCGTAATGTCCGATGACATTTCTTATTACGTTTTCGGTTAGTTTGCTTTATGAGAAAGCAAACTTTCAATGCTTGAATAGTGCAATATCATTTAAACATTTGTCATCTTGTATATTTCATGTTTTATAGGTATGTTCCCGTATAAAGAGCATTAAGCTCGTATATTTTGTCTGAGAACAAAGTAATTTCCATAACCGGATAAAGTGTAATAAATCGATTAGAGCATGGGTGGCCAACCTTTTCAGCAGCCGGGCCAAATTTCAGAATGAGATTTCCTACCGGGCCGCACAACAATATACTCCAAATATGGAACATTTGATAACTTAACTTCACCTTAAAACTTCAACCCCCCCCCTCGTCGCTAAATTTTCAAAATGGTATAGGAATTTGAAATATTTCAAAACTCCTCGGTTTTCTTTTAGAGTATTTTCTCAAAATACCTCTTTCAAAAAAGTATCGGGTACTTATACCGACTTAAAAAGTGTGTAATAGTTAACCATAGACATATTTTGCAATTTCTCTATGGAAAAGTTCACCATAGATAAATTTTATAATTTCTTTCTTTTTTCTATGTAATTACGGACAAATAGCCTTTGCCTTTTTTTATTAACTTTGATTTTTTTACAAATGAAAAAACCAAATTATACATTTCAGTTGTGCAACTATGCTATAGTTTTTTTTTTAAATATTTTTAGCCTCGCTCTGAAGCCATCGCCACTTATGCCTTATGCGGTTTTACCAACCCTAGCTCTGTGGGTATTTTGGTAGGAGTCCTCAGCGCAATGGCTCCGAACAAGAAACCTGACATTACTGATGTGGCCATCAGGGCCTTTTTATCTGGATGTGCTGTTTGTTTCATGTCAGCGTGTGTCGCAGGTATGTCTACATTAGTATTTAGCCATTTTGATGACTTGTTTTTTTAAATTTTATTACATTTTCTTTTAGAAACGTCAAGGTTTCAGTCAGCTACTTTATTTCGATTTTTTTTTTATTTATTTCATACATACAAAACAATATAAAATACAAAAATACAGTCGCGCCAAATCCATTAAAACAGATTTGTCGGCGCGTTCCTTTACATAATAACAATATATACCTACATAAATAATTTAAACCTAACCAAAAGTAGCAAACATAATATGTTTATTATTATGTTTAGTATATTATACTTTATTTTATTTTATTTATTTAAATCAATACACGGCGTGAGCCTTTTACATGTTAATCCAGCAGTTTAACAAACAACAAACAGACATAATAGTCAAGAATACATTATTATATAAATTTGAAGTATTAGTGTTAATGAAGCAACAGTCAATAATAATAAAAAAAACAAAGGACAAAGCAAAACAAAAGAAGTCAATAGGAAACACAATGTCAACGATAAAAAAATTGCATTAATTACATCAATTCAAACAAGCATGAATATGTCAAAATAAAAAATAAAATAAAATAATTCCGATCAGAAAAAAAATAAAATATTTTGATAATATGCTATTAGGATGATTGGAATGTCAATAAATATAGTACAAAACAAATAGATATAAATTAGATTATTAAAAAATAGAATGGTATAAATAATATTTGTTACAAAAACAAAGAAAAATGAAATGTCAACAAAATAAAGAAAAACTAAACTGTCAATGAATATATGTATTGATTGTCTTTGCGGACACATCGCGTATTTTTGTTTGGTGGTGAGCTTTCAATACACTCAAAGCACCGCAAAGACAATCAATACAGACATACCTCGTCGTGAAAAACTTATCAACAACATAATACATAACAACTATAGTATTTACATAATTTTAATTATATACGAATCCACATTGCAGTAGCCATTCTTTGACAAGCCTTTTTGTTGCAATCTTACTACCACTTTTCTTAATAGATGTCGCGGCATCATTATAATATTAAGTAATTTTGGCACATTATACAGTATTCCAAAGTTCTCTTACCGTATTTATTATTATGTTTTGGTATCTACTATATATATCCTTATCCTTCATTTAATTTAAATCTAGTATGATGAGTGTGACGTGGTTTTGTTCTATATTCATCCTTCAAAGACTGGTCAAGGACTATCCTTTGCCAAAACAAGCCTTTAGCAGACAAAATATTAAACTTTTCAAAGTATAATGAAATATTATTACGCGCCGCGGTACACACATTTATACGAACAATTAATCTTAAGATATAAAGGTATCATTTATGTTCATTATTTGAATTCTTGGATTATAAAATGTTTTCTTTATTTTTCAGGACTCCTTGTTTCTCCCACAGATTTCGGCTCACAAGACATTTAATCATTGAACGCCTCTTTCTTCGTAGTATTTAATGATAAGGACAAATCTAATTTTTCTACAAAATGAGTCTTCTCTTTGAACTCCAAGATCGTGTTTTTCTACATATATTTTATTTTTCTATAGTGAAGTAGCCAGTGAATACCATAACATAGTGAAAGAATATACAGGACACACTATCTGTGCAAAAATAAATTGAATCGAAATCTATGAAATGGTGCGCAACATTTAATTACCGGTTACACTATGAAATACCACAGAATTCCATACAAAACCTAGAACCCTGACTCGTTTACAAAAGTGAGGCAAAAAATCTATGAATTTTTGACAGAACGGTTGGCGAAAGCGTGTGGTGTTTCCTACATTTTATGAACTATTTCTCGCACTTTTATAAAAATATATCATTTTTACATTTATATAAACGTAATTGGACATTTTTTGAAGTTCTTGTCGATGTTTTTAGCGATTTACCACACTTTTTTTCGCACAACCGTTCTGTCAAAAGTGCCGAAAAATGGTGCCTCACTTTATTACAATGAAAATACATACGAGTACTCCAAAATCTATGTGAAATACTCAACAAGTTGTGAGAAATAAATACTTACTCTATTTTAATCCGGAAATCCACAATTCAATGTATAATACATTCATATTTTTTTTATTTTAATTTTTTTAATACTACCTACCAGTGGCGGCTCGTGACCTCTAGTTTTGGCAGGGCAAAAAAATCTCTAATTTTCGAGATAGAAAATAACTTTTTTCTCGTTCTATTTAAATGTTTAGTTTATTTTCGTTATTCCTCAGAATTGATTTGACGTGCGCTTAGTATTATCATAGTCATTTGGTGTGTGTGATAGTGGGGGTAGATGGATTCTATAAACCATGAAATAACATACAATACCTAAACAACTGCCTGCCTTATACAATCATTATATTTTGTAACATATATAACGTTCTTCATATTAGGATCATACAACATGTTAATATTAATAAAATATATCTCATACCAATTATTTATAAATAAAATCCATTCGACGATGTTTCGCTCCAGCAAAGGTGTCGATAACTTTTAGATTGAAATCATGCATCGAATTTATCATTTTCTTTTCAATGGATAACATAGCTAGTGCATTTAGTCTATCTTGATTCATAGTGTTCCTCAAAAATGTCTTAACTCTTAATGTTGTTAACCGAAGGTACTTGTTGGAAGTCCATTTCAAGATAATTGAAAAAAAACACAATATAATTGCGAAGTTAATAAAGTCATTTGGAAGTTAACTACATATTGTGTTTTTTTCAATTGTCTTAACTCTTTTCAGCGTAGAAAAACATCTTTCGTTTTCAACAGTTGTCATTGGCAAAGTCACTAATTGTCAAAATTTTTACACACTCCGAAAATATTTCACACAAGTAATTTTCCTTTATCTGTAATAAAGGAATTGCAACACTAGTACACCATAATCTTCTCTACTGTAAAGAATTTCTAATTCTGTTTTAAACTTAATCCTATTAATGTTTGGGTATTCTGTAATGGTTATCATATACTCTTCCACTGGATTTTTTTTACAATACGCGCTAAAATACTTTGTAATAAAAAGTTTTGTCGCAAATAAATGACACGAAAATTGAAATCTATCCTTACACTTTGTTATGATGTTAACACAATAATTAATAATTTATTAAGACAAAAATTTAATAATATCGCACGATTATGAAGTGCTGTTCAATTCCTAGGAAAACCTGTAATAGGTGTATTATCACACTAAGTAGGTACACAAAATTGTCAATTTATTAACAACACCAATGTTTAACTATAACTATATTATTACAAAAATTAGGTGTAATAGTATATGTAAAGATATTACTAATAATGAGAGCACAATTTTTCTTATACAAAACCGACGATGATAAGAACAAAATTATATAATAGGTACCCACATCAGAACTTCATCTGAAAGACTAAAAGTGTTCATGTCATCATTGAATATAAGAAAGATTTTTGTCTAAATATTAATTATTAACATGTGTTTCCACTTTGCAATAGAATGCATTCAATCTATTCACACGACATAATATATAATTTGTATCGAATATCACACATTATGTCGAACCTTTCGATGCAAGTCAATAGTAAAACATGCGTCAAAAGGGATAAAACAAACACATAAAAATAAATGTATTTGTCATTGTTTTTACTACATTGTTGATTTTACTTAGTTAATTTGAAAAATGTGTTTGTCTTGTTTGGCTTCACGAAATGTGTAGAAAAAATATTTTTTTGGAGTCAGATAATATACGTGTTTTTATCAGCAAACCATTGCTAATGTACACGACAATATTTGTTAATGAGTATATGTATTGTCCCTTTTGCCTCTAGAATATCACTGTATCGATTAGTTATATTGAAGATAATCTCCCTAGGGGCAAGCTTTAGAGTTGCCCCGATATCATAAAAATCTTCATATAAAAAAAACAGTAAGTATGTAACTACCTATTTAAAATCTTCATACATTCTTTGGGCAACTCAAAAATTGTCCCGAGATGACATTTATATTCGTACCTATTAGGTGACAAGACTGAAGCGTTACATATACATACATACTTGTGCGTGTGTCAGTATGCAACTTGCAACAGATATGTATAATTATTATACAGTACTACGCAGCGCAGAGATCCAGTACCTATATAGATTGCATCGTAATAGAATTATTAATTTTTATATTTTTCTGATATTGTTTTATGATTACAATGAAATGATTGGCGGGTCATTGCCCACGCTGCCCATATGAACAAGCCGTCACTGCTACCTACACCTATCTAACCATCTATATCATCATACATAGTTTATCCTACGAGTGAAGTACCTAATCTGTGGATTTATTACAATACGCCTATGCGTATAAAGAAAAGGACAACAATGTAATGACATTATAAGCAAAACACATGTGTTAATTATTTTTATTGTGTGTTTTGTTGACAAGATAACCGTTAAGGGGCCCCTTTAACAAAAACGATAAAACATTCAATTTTCAACAAGTTTGGTACACAAACTCTCTAAACTTGTTGACCCTACGAACTTTTTGATTTGATAAAATATGAAAACAAATATTAATTAACAATATCAAACTTTAACTTTAAAAAAAAAACTTGATTTAAGCTTCATAGTATTCGTTTATAAAAAAACATATTTCTAAAAATCTAATTCGGGGGTGTGTTTGGTACACAAATGCACGAGAATCCTACAAATTATCATATATTTTTTTTAATATTACGTATACTTAGATAGTTATTACAATAATAGAACGATTAAATTATATATTTTTTGTTTTGTTCATGGTTATTGACCGATTTAAAAAAAAATCTTTGATAAAATTTCTCATATTTTGGAGCCAAAAATCTCAACATGAACTCGATTTTTTGTATACTAAAAAAAGTTTGCTTAAATCTATAGTATTTATATGCTCGATAGGATGAATAAAAATATATTTATTTTACAAGTAGGTAATTTGTATTTTGATATAACGAAGAGTACCTAAATATATCTCGTCAGTCTGCGATTTATTTATTTTTTAGTAAAAAACTAATCTGGTAATAAATATTTGGATTTTTATTTTATCAAATCAATATGTTCGCAAGGGCCAACAAGTTTTGGCAGTTTTTCTATCAAATTTGTTGAAAATTGAATATTTTACTGTTTTTGCTAAACGGGGCCCTTAAGTATGAAATAAATAAATTCAGCACTGATCCAATGAAATTCCACGCGATTTTGTCAATTCCGCTCCAGTGATATGTTATACCTAGATTTGCAATATGAATCTCAAACATGTACCATCAATAAAATCTCGCTGCGGTCCTTGGTGCCGCAATTTTTAGTTTGAAAAAAAGCGACACACATATAAATTGTTTGTAGATAATAAGAGATAGACAATATGAGAATGGGGATTATTACAGACGATTTGTCGATTTGGCCTTTGGGCCGGTAGATAGAGATGAATATATACATAAGAAAAGAGATGAATATATATTACTCAGGTATTGTACCTCGACGGGTGGGTACACATATTTAGAGAATATTTGTATGACATTGCGAATCTAGTTGTAACATATCACTGTTCCGCTCTTGCTCATCTTTGGCTGTTCCTGGAAAGTCAGTTGCTGTATTGCAAACTGTTCTTATGAATGGCTTCAGGTTACATAAGCCTGAGGGGCCCTACACAATGAAATTATTTCTAAAATCTCATACAATAAATGTCATCTAGCTTGAAATTTGTGATCAAATTAAAAGGTTTTCTAGACAACATCTTAAAGCGATTCACTGCTTGACGACATTTATCTAAAAATGACACAACTCATTGTACATTGAATTAGGTTGTATTCCCTTCTCTCTTCCTTATTTCCTTCCTCTTCTTTTTTATAGAAAGAATTATAGAATTATTTTTATATATTGTGCTTTGTATTAAATTGTTCATAGTTTAGGTACTTTAATTGGCGATGTAAATAATTAAATGTATGTTATTGTATTATTCATTGTTAAAGCTGTTGTATCTATTAAAAAAAATAAAAAAAAAATAAAAAAAACTCTCTAGGTGATAATTACTATTGAACATAAATGAAAGAATGCAATGCGTCCTGATTACTCGAGCGACAGAGATATGTTATAAGAATAGATACGAAGAGAACGCACGAAATGTGAGTCCACCTCACTGACTCCATATGCCGTCAGCCGTGGCGACTCCCTATTTAGAGTGTTTTGTACCACTATAGACGCGGGACGTTTTGATGCAGTGTAAAAATATTAAACAAAAATGGGTAAAGATGTGATTAAAGGATGCAAAATTAAAAGAGACACATTCAAAAAGGACCGAAGTACTTCTTTGCACAGTTAAATGTATTTTTTAGATAATAGTTGAATTAATAAATATTTTTAAAAGAATTATTTAATTTCTTCTGTGCAACCTCGTGTAACTTCATCTATATTGAAGATAAATCAGGGTTACCGCTAACATTGTCCTTACTTATTCTTTTACGGATTTTGTAACTTTTGTCCAATTTTTTTTAATTTAATTATTTTCTCTCCTCCATCTTGTCTGGCAGAATACCTCAAGGTACAATTGAGCTCGTCGGTAGCCTGGAGGTGGAGTCTTGGCCTTGTGAACAAGGGGTCCGGGGTTCGATTCTAGGTGCCGGCAAACTCCCCTTTCACGACACAAGTTTTTCACTAACTGTGAAAGGTGTATAAGGTTGTATTTGGGTTTATATCAAAAACCCAAATATATCTTTTTTTTTTTTTTAAAAAAAAACTGTTTGATCCATACAGAATAATTAAAAAAAAAAATTCTAATGATAATTCTGTAAATGTAAAGTATATATATTTTTTAAGATGTCAATATTTAAAAAAATATTATTTAGTTAAAACATATAACATATATTTTGATAATTGCAAATTAGTTTTGATTTTCTATAATTGATTTACCTAAAGATTAACACCCAAATGTTTAGATGGATGTAAAGTTGATCAGTTTTGTCGGAATATTTATTGTTAGGAATTAATGTAATTTTGTATTCTTTAGTTTCTAAGGTATGTATTTTTAGGGTTGTTTTTATGTAATGTATGGAATTTTTTTGTGTAATTTTGCAGCTTTTCTGTTATGCAATAGGCTCTCATGCTGTAAAATGTATTAATAAATAAATAATATTTTTTTGTAATATTGAAGATTTTTCAATAATTATTAGTTCTCTAATTTGTTGGTATACTTACTTGAACTCGCTCTCTGTATATTGATTGTATTTGATTTGAATGTATACTTGTTATGTACATAATTGTTAGTAATCAATATACAGTAAAGAATTAATAAATAAAAATAAATGTTGTGTAACATGTTCATTGTTTTTATATTAAATACGAAAAATTAATTAGTATTTTCATAATTTTGTCTCGCAACCCTAATCCATATATGGGTTGTCACGGTAAAGAGAAATGTTTGAGGGGGTAGGGGCGCATCCATTAATTACCAATGCGTTCTGCGAAAAAGAGACAGAAAGAACGTTTATGGTATAGCTAATGCAAGGAATTGAAAGGCATAGATATATTTTTGAATAGGTTTTGTTTAAAATATTAAAAGATTTTCAGTGTTTCGTCCTTAATGGTATATTTGACAACAAGTTTGGATCCTAGAAAAGCATTGTATTACGTATCTATTCCTATTACATATCACTGTCGAGCGATTAATAAACAAATAAACATAAATTTATTGAAATTAATAAACAAGCAATAGAAACTAAAATAAATACGGTAGGAGAATTAAATATGTCATTGATGTATTATTCCCTTCTCCTTATTTGTTTCCGTTTTATTGAACGTGACAAATAATTGCCTGTGTTTCTCAATTCAGGGTTCGTGTTTAATTATTTCCCAAAATAGAAGTGTTTACGACTTTTGTTTTACTTTTGAATTAAGTTGTAACTTCGAAAAATTAAAAAGTTGGCTCAAGATAAGCGTCATTGAAATATTGAGGCTAAATTATTCGATATTGCGACGCCAAAACTCAATAAAAAAGTGAAAAAAAAGTAATTCCTATATTATGTACTTTAACAACTTCGCTGCCTTCTCCGCACATGTGCGGAGTACGATTTTCAATCCTATAGCCGACACCGCACTTGTGCGTTATCGAATCATGGTCTTTGAATGATTCAGTATAAAGTCGGCATTCGTAATGATATGTTTTTTGTAGTGTGGCACTGCTCACGACACATCTAAAATATTATTACGGTGTTTGGATTTTACTTTGCGAATTTCATACCGCCTGAAATCGCTTGCGAATATGGATGATGAAGAAAATTTGTCAAGACATAAAAGAGTGAGATTATGAATGATTTATCAATTAACTGACAGTGATATTGAAGTAGAACTATGTTCAGACGACACTGATAAAGATTATGATATCGACAATGAGATGTCTTCAGATGATGATGACGAATACCAAGGTCATGAACAACTAACCTTCAATCAAGTGGCAATAAATGTTCCTCCATCTACTGATCGTCCTGAAACCGTGGAACCTTCTCTCGAAGTTCTTATATGGTTAATAACATATTATTTACTAAGCAGAATGAATTTTTCAGCAATCCAGGAACAACTCCGATTGATTTTTTGATTATTTTTTTTGATGAAAAGTTTTAGTGATGGTTACGTTTAGAGACAAATACCCAAGTATTGATATTATTTCAAATATCTGGAGTTACAGAACAATCCAGAATCACTAAATGGAAGGATCTAATCATTCCAGTTTTTTTTGGGATTACTTATTCATATGGGGACTATACAGCTTAGTCGTACGAGTATCTTAGTCGTATACAAGATTATTGGAAGACTAGAAGATTGTTCTCAATTAGAATATTCGGAGAAATAATGTTTAGGTATAGGCACAGTGAATTTTTCATAGAATTATTTTATTTAGGTTTATATTTTCGTTAATAAAGTAACTTTTTGTAAACAACATGATTTCCGCACATGTGCGTGATCGGCACTGAGGTAGAAATTTTCATTGTCAGTGCCAGCTCCGCACATATGCGGTTTTTTTTTATTTATTTTTTTCCAATCATAAAAAACAAAAAAAGTAAAAATGACAAATAATTTCCAAAAAAGAATGTTTTTTATATAGAATAATACGAAAAACCGGGAGCGGATTTCCTCAAGATACTACTATGCTTGGGAGGCAGCGAAGTTGTTAAAGAAACCAAATGAGTTTTATTTATGCCTATGTAGGTAGGAATAAGTTTTATTGTTGTATGATAGAATGTACACCTAATTTATTGTTTCTGTTACTGTTAAATTAGTATTGTGTAATAAAAATTATTTACTTTTATACTTTTTCGTCTTTAGACTACTACTTGCATTCGTCTTTATTGTTTTCTGAATCCTACACTTTTTCCCACTCCTTAGTTTTTTCTTTTCGGAAACTATTATTAACATACAGAACATAACAAATGGGCAAAAATGTATGTCTATATATCTTCCAGGCTTTTTTATGGTGACTTCATTTATACCAAAGCATTTCACATAAGTGGGGTAATCAGATGACTAAATAAATTTAATTGTTTTCTGAAGGAGCGATGAGTTAAAAAAATAAAACACAGCATTCGCCAAATCGCCACGGAAGTATATTGCCGACTGATTTATTCTCACATTCAAAGATTCTAAGTAGTGGCACCACGTAGGGTAGCCATATTAATAAAATGATGCCAAATGTTGGCAAACTATTTTTATGTGTTTTAACATAAGTTCCCGGGGCAACACGGAAGGAAACCTCGATATTGTAAGTGGACTGTATTGAAAATTTGTAATGAATCCCTCCGTAATGCCTCGGAAGCCCATGTCAATAGTTTGTAAAAATTAAATTAATTTATTCTACATAAAGTAAGATAAATCTAACAATTAACTTAATAATAACATATTATATAAGATTAATTTATTCCACACCACCTCCGGCCTGGAGTCACGCACATTTCTATGTGTGGTTCAGCCAGTCGA
Organism: Athripsodes cinereus; assembly: GCA_947579605.1. Taxonomy (NCBI): domain Eukaryota; kingdom Metazoa; phylum Arthropoda; class Insecta; order Trichoptera; family Leptoceridae; genus Athripsodes; species Athripsodes cinereus. The sequence goes on from OX388307.1 coordinate 3,057,251, forward strand.
TTCTTCCCGAGAGAATCCTTATTAAGCCGTCCCTTTGCGTACAAGACTCTCTCGAGGTCGTTCGTTTTTTAAAAGCAATGCCTAGTGTAGCGGTCCCGCAGTAACCCATCACCAGTCACTGCAGGACCGTCCACTGAAGCAATTTGAGTCGGCAAGTGGTGTGGTATAGGTAGACTGCACTCAGAGAAGCCATCACGTTCTCCTGGTGCAGTCTCCATTACATACATTATACATTTTTATATAATATAACATTTTAATGCACTAATTATAACAATTTCAAAGGTCAGAGTGCCTTGCTTGCATACATTCTTATATAGTACTTTTGTACATAATAATATTTATACATAAATTTCAATTAGCATTTCATTATACATAAGTTTCAGTTATATAATATAACATTTTAATGCAATAATTATAACAATTTTTAAGGCCAGAGTGCCTTGCTTGCATACATTCTTATAAATTCTTATATAGTACTTTTGTACATAATAATATTCATACATAGATTTCAATTAGCATAGTTTTAATGGTACCATAGTAAATATTAATGTTTCCTTTCCTTTGAGGTAAATACATATAATAATATATAATTAAAAACACCTTTATAACCTCCGTGGCAAATGGAGTGTTTCACTTCTTATCAATCTATAGGGAGAATGGCAATTTTTGATATAGAAGTTTTTAAACATGCAAGTTGTCCCCTCCAGGTCGATGGAATTTAAGGCATTCAGGATGGATAGCATACTTACCTAATCAATGTATTAAAAATCATAAATGTCCTGTACGCTGTGATCTGCAACCCCTGAGCGAGTGCTGAACATGAAGGATAATCCTTTAATATTTGATCCAGAAAAACATTCCCGACAAGATTCTCCATCAGATTCCAGACGGTTTGAAAAACCTTATCAACTTTTATTTATTTATTTATTCTTTTTGCACATGATCATTACATAACAGTTTTAACATAATAATATAAAATTTTAAAAACTAGGACGATGTGCAGTGGCGAGATATCACTATAAAGTGATTTCTTCCATCTTACACAATTCTTATGACAAAGATGACAGAATATTAGAACTAAATTTATGTAAATTTGCTCTGAATAAAGAATGCTTGTTTTTTTAACACGAACTCCTAACAATACGTTAAGGCTTCATAAATAATGAGAAACATTTTTGTTCCGAATAAAGGTTTGTTTTTCTTTACCATAAAGTTCCGGGAGGAGTATCAAAAAGCATTAGAAAAAATATTTCAATTTTATTTTCACGTGTTAACTGCACCAAATTTCTTCTTTACAATAATTATCAGTTCATATTACAATACATATTAAAAAATCCTTAAATAATAAATAATAACACAGATCACAAAAAAGGAATGAAATGGCAAAATACAACCGATTTCTATATAAATAATAGGTAAGTTTAAATTAAATTGTTAGAATATAGGAAAACAAAAAACGAACATATATAGTGATAGTAAGTAATCACAAGTAAAATGTGGTACTGTGATAAAAAAAATAATGAAGAATTATATATAAAAAGGAAAAAATAATGAAATCATACGTCTTAACAGTTTAAGAACAATATTTGCAGTCTGTTTCACAAGCAATATGGACTACTCATTTTTATCTCTTCGCTGAGGGGATGCGCGCACCATCATTTACTTCCCGCCCACTTCGCTATATAAAACAATTGCCGAGCAACAAGTTGCTCCATTTGAATTTGAAACCTGAGCATTCCATTTTCAATAAAAAAAATATATCAAACTTTTTAGTCAGTGTTAGTTCTGTGCTCAATCCAGTTTTTGGATTCACAAGGTAAGAATGAAACAATTTATTTTACTAATTTGTAAACAGAAGACTTTTTACGTCTTAGAAACACCAGGCAAAAAATATGTCTCCCCACTATTTTCCGTATTTTTTCGAATGTCTTTTAGAGGTAAGTGTTTGAAAAAATGTCTTGTATTTTAATTTTATAAAACAAACGTAGTACTTATTTCTAAATGGTTGCCAATATGCCTTCCACACTCTGTAATATTATTATAGAATTGATCGAAAAGATATCTATGATGGACCAAGGTTTTATTTATCTTTATATCAGAATCAGAAGTAAACTGAAGACATCACTCTTCCAACAAAGCTTCCTGCGCTCTTGAGATGAATGCGTCATAGAAAGACGCTGGAGAAATCATCCGTCATCATCAACATTACAAACAAAAAATAAACATTTAAAATAACTGTGCTATCACGGCATATCCCACAAGTGGGGTAGCCGTCAAAGTGTAGTAAAGAAAAGACTCGGTGGACTAATGTTAATTAATACTAATATTAATACCTTGAACTCTTTCTTACAAAGAATTTGCATTAAGAGTATGGATGACATAGGAACTGACATTCCTGTAACATCTATGGGTGAGGGAGGGTGCAATCCTCTGGGTGAAGGAGAGTTAAATTGGGGTAACCAGCAAACCAGCTGCATGTAACAAACATGTAAGGCGTCCCCTCCGTGCCAACAAAAAAATAAGATATTCAAGATTGGTGGCAAACCTCATCACTGAGTTTAAGTTCTTATATTTTTGAACACCTGCCTTTTACAGGACACTCGTAAACTCATTTAAAAATAATATCCTTCGAGTCAAAGTTCAAGTTGGGGATAGGGCGAGGTCCAACATAACAATGGGTATATAGATATACACTTTTGTAGCCAACAAATGCATGATTTTGTGAAAATGTACAAAAATCCTAGCATTAAAAAATAGCACATATTATCATTTCAAGTATGGGAATATAAGTATATCCCCATATTTACATTTTATGTGAATTAGATCAATCATAAATTCCCATATTAAGTATTTTGTCAGCAAAATACTTAATCAAAAGAAACCGATTGTATTAATAATAACACCGACAAGTTCACACACATTTCATTCGTCAGCAGATTCTACAACACAAAGCATCATACACTCAGACATTACCTTATATGGTAAACACAGCGTGGGACACGAAGACACATGGCATTTTGCTGAGTTAGCAAATCCCACACTTTAGCATATAAATAGGAATACCAGACGAAGGAAAGGTTACTTACTAAAATACCATCGCTACGCGAACACCTGTCGTAGACACATCGTAAGTCAATCGCTATGGAACCGCCGGTCCATTCACCATGCATAAGCCAAGTCCAAATACGGTCGTCGACATTAACATCATAGTCACATGTCGGACTAACATATATCAAATGTAGAGTGTATATCGTGAGTGAACAAATATCATGTATAAATAATTATGTATCAACCAACAGTGAATAAATAATTACTATATCAAAACCTTCTACTTATTACTGGAATACAAACCTTGATCAAACAAGTTTGTGCTTAACATAACAAGCGCAACACAAGTATAGGTTTGAAATTGAAATTGATTTCTATTTTTTTTTCAATCTGAACAACGCACTTTTTACCAGATATTGCGCATCGTCCTTGTGAAGGTCAAATGGCTAGTGGAAAAACAAACATGAATACCAATGCGCAGCCCTTTTATTATTAATTTAAAAATAAAAGAAACTTTGTATTTTTCACTAAAATAACTATGCATATGTCGTTATAACGTTTTTGGAACTACTTGTTCCATCATCAATAACAATACTTTTTTATCTCTCTCTCTTCTCTTCTCTCTCTCTCTCTCTGAAGAACTGAAGAGATATCTCTTCAGTTGTTTCCCCAATTCTGGGGATTGTGATCTCCGGATAGTCCCTAATGGACAGCCCTGCGCCATTCTTTTCTGTTCTAAGCTAGATGTACCGCATCGTAAATTCACGGAGTTACAGACTGCGTGATTTGATCATTGAAGGACCCACCGACCATCCAGATAGCGCAGAAGTCTGAAGACTTCCATTCTCTGGGTATTAGAAGTCTTTGAAATGTGGTGCTGGAGAAGAATGATGCGGACACCCCGAACCACCAGAAGAACCCCGAATCCCCATTTTGGAAGAACTTAACGTTATCTAAGAACCTTTGTCTTAGTTTAAATATAGGTACTGCATAATAAATTATTGTCATCCATAACATACCCACATGTTGTACACAAGTTGTAGTAGTCTACCAACGTACAATACGCTGAGTCAGTCAGTCTAATATTATGACATGTATATCTTTATGTAGGTAGTATTGTTGTACTTATACAGGTTTGGTTACCGGCTGAAGCCGTATGATGTCTATCATAATATGCCTATGATACAACAACTTTTTAAAATTAAAATAATAGTTTATTTTTGTATATCTGGAAGAGGTCTAGTTAAATGTCTTTGTTGTACGGTCGTAATCACAATGAGCTTTTGAGGAAATAATCATACATCTCGATTGGAGAATCATGTTTACACCATGTGATATTGTACAAAATTGTATTTACCGGAAGAAATGAGAATGATCCCAACGCTTACGAATTGGCTCTCGGCTGGCTTAAGTGATCACTTTCGGTGTCGAAGGACAACATTCATCAATACCACTATTATCACTGATATGACGATATGAAATTTACCATTACAGAAAAAATTTAACGCAAACAATAGAAGCAACAGTTTTTTTAGAATCCCCTATCTTAAATGGATGATAGTTTCCTAAAAAATTTGATGCATTAATTGATCAAGAAATAATATTGACGATTCTTCACCTGCTGTCCATAGAAAACATAGACGTTGGAAGATATTTACCATTAGACACACGACAAAAGTTTTGTTGTGACAAAATACATAAATTAATATGATATTACAAAACTAGATATCTTAGTAATGCAAACCTCACAAATGGGGTAGCCAGCAGATTAACATACAAATTGTCCAATAAGAAATAACACATTCAGGATGAGTGGCATATGCCTCATCGCCAAAATTAAGATATAGTGAAGTTTTACAAATACCCGCCTTTTACAAAATACTCGAAAACTTACAGAAAAGAGTGGAAACCTTTTCATTACAAATTAATTCAAAATAGATGCATTTTGACAGATAAAGCCACTTCGACTTTTCAGCATGAAAATATGTTTGGGTTTGTTAAAAATCTAGAGTTTGAATAATATCCAGGCTTCTTTTTGAAATATGACGAATAATAAGTTCGAAGTACAAACTGTAAAATTTGAGAAACATGGCTTTTTACACATAATGTAGTAGGTTGATACCCATATTTGTGCATCAAAGTCATTTTGAACTTTGACAAACCGTGTTTAGTTGTATTGAACTAGAAGGAATTATAAGATTAAGTATTGAATTTTTCCGCCACCGACGATAAACCTATGAATATGCGTACGAGCGTCTCTATCTACATAAGTTGTCAATAAAATCTACTAAATTAAATTCAAATTCGTTCTAGAAGATAACAGTTTCATTCTGTATTGAATATAACGTCAAATCATATTTAGAATGTGCCGGCATTTGAAATGTTTAAGACCTATTACTGATTCGTTTTAAAAATGGAATCTAACCAACCCTAAAAATTCTTGATATAAAAGTATGAACCAGTGTTTTAAATTGTAAAATATATTATTCAATATATGATATTTGTACTCAAATTCTAAACATGTAATTCAGAAAAAGTTGATTCGATTTGTATGTAAAAATAGATCTTTTTGTAATCAAAATGTGACTTTATAGTGTTAAATGAACTAAAAGTGGATATTTTAAGAATTGTGTAAGTTTGTGTAAGTAAGTTCAGAACCATATGTCAATCCAGCCATTCTAAGGATTATGTTATTCAGGTGTTTTTTTTAAATAACTACCATTCCTATACCATCACAGCACATCCCACAAGTGAGGTAGCCAGCAGACCAACTGCATGTAATAAACATGCAAGCTTCCTTGTCAACAAAAAAATAAGTCATTCAGAATGAGTGGCAAACTTTATCGCTGAATTTAAGATGTAAAATGTTTTTATTATTTCGAATATCTGCTTTTCACAGCACACTCAATTTTTCAACAAATAAAATAGTCTTTTTCCATATTATATCAAGTATGGTGTGAGTAATACTTTTTTTATTTTATTTTCAGGAAACCAGCAAATTCACAATGAATTCCGAAGAGTACAGACGTCGTGGTGAGTAATTTTTAAATTTTATAATTATAATTGAAAAAATCACATGCATAATATTATAAGCTTCTTACTAAGAGTAAATGACTTGAGGTGATTCAACTGATATGCCACTGTTCCGAGTAGAAGAGCTTAATTTATATTCTAAGATGCGTTCATTCATACCATTTCCCACAAGTGGGGTAGTAAGCGAACTAAATACAAGTAATAAACATGCAAGTCATCCTCTCTGTGCCAATAAATGTAAATAAATTCAGGATAGGCGGCATTGCTAAACTGAAGATGTTAGAACGCGATATTTGAGGTTTATCTGCCTTAGGTCACTCCAAAACTAACAAAAAGAATTGGGAGACCAATTATTTCCCAGGGATTCTTCGGAATCCTGAGTGGGACTTTGAAAAGCAAATAATAATGATTATCAGTAAAAAATATCAAGTTATTATAAAATGTCACGTATATCAAGAGATTGTTTAATTTCTCAAAAGACGTGCTGTCGTTGTACTTGGTACGTGATTTGCTAGTTTTCTATACGGGACCCGAGTATTGTTGCATTATTGTAACAATAATTATTGTTAACTGCTATATAGGTACAGCGAGCCATTGATGAACTGAGAGAAGAAATGAAGAACTGGACAGGAGTAAAAATAAATGGGAAAAAGGTCGACATGATAAGATATGCTGAAGACATCGCAGACTCCGAGATGGAGCTGAACGAAGCCTTAGGAAAAATGGAAAGTATACTGTTGTCAAAGTACAACATGAAAATAAATAATGAAAAAACAAAATGTATGGTCGTTGGAAAAGAGAAAGCGACTGCGAACATTGCCTTAAATGGAGTGAGCATCAAACAAGTAAGTGAATTCGTGTACCTGGGCAGTAGAATAAACCAGGATGGACGCTCCAAAGCAGAAATCGTAAGCAGAATAAACCAGGCAAGGATTGCCTTTAACAAAAAATCGAAGATATTGGAATCCCCAAATATTGACTTAAGCGTAAGGAAGAACCTTACTAAAGCCTTTGTATGGAGCATTCTGCTTTATGGTTGTGAGACATGGACCATCAGCAAGAGTGAAAGCGGACGGTTGGCGGCCTTTGAAATGTGGTGCTACAGACGCATGCTTAAGATCCATTGGTCGGAGCACGTCGAAAAGGAAGAAGTATTAACCAGGGTAGGCGAAAAAAAGCAACTCCTTAAGAGAATCAGCCAACAACGAGCTAACTGGATTGGCCACAACATCAGGCACCCAGGACTACTCATAGCCATCGCGGAGGGTAAGACCAAGGGGACAAATGGCAGAGGCCGACCAAGAGACGCATATATGGACCAACTGAAGAGTGATATGAACTGTGGCTCATACGTAGAGCTGAAAAGACTGGCTGAGAATAGAGACGAATGGAGAAGAAAAACCAAACTCGTTGCAGACCAATCCAATGGATTGTAACTCATTATATATATATATATATATATATATATATATATAATTATTGTATTGGGCTTGTATCGGAAATAGTATGATACTCCAATATAATTATACCCATCCAACATAAAATTAGCTTACTGTGAAAGGTGTATGAGGTTGTATTTGGGTTTATGACAAAACCCAGATATATCGTTTATATAAAAAAAAAATTATATCTAAGTTTTACATAATCATACCTAATGCGCCGCATGCTGTGGACACTCTTAATTGAGGAACGTGTTAGATAGGTTTGATGAGTAATTTATGTATTCTATTGTCTGTGAGTATTTCTTGTAAAATTAAGTAAGTGACAAGAGGTGATCGATAGCTTGATATTAGAGACACGAACTTTCAATCGAGAGACCTGGGTTCGATTTTAACTCCGACTTACTCCACCTTCACGATACAAAAATATCGCTTACTGTGAGTGTTTATGTAGTGCATTTCAAATCTAGATTCATACAATTTGGTTCAATTTTATATTGTTTTGTAGTAAGTAATCGTTGCTTGAATAATCTCCTGACGAATCTTATATCGACTCAGTCTGCCATCTTTCAAGCGATCTGTCAAAGAAAAAATATATTTCATTAAATATAGCCTCTGAAACCTGAAATCCAATCCCTCATTTTTTCCACTGAGGGTATAATATTATTATAGTATCCCATGTGAGAAAGGTAGAAAAAAGGAACGCCATATTAACCTGTATTTATAATCTACTTCTTCTATCTTGATGCAGTATCTACATGGCCGTCAATATTTCTTACTCAACATGCGGCCACCCTAGAAAATTTGTTTCATATGTGTTCCAGCCACGTAGTTTTCGGACGTTCGCGTTTTGACACAAACAATCTTTCAGATAATTAGTCGGAAATCGGAAATCTTAATCGGAAAACAAAAAAAATTGTATTGAATTTTACTTTTATTTTTAGTTGAAATCTAAGAGAATTTTGGGCAGCCACAAGAGCGCCACCTACCCAAATTTACTAGCTTCATAATTGAAAATGTTAAATGTTCCAAAGACGTCTTTTTATAAACACCCGCTTTTACAGGATACCAAGAAATGTACAGTATCTAAAAAACAGAGTGAGATCTGTTTTATTCCGGACACTGCACGGAAAATAGGAATGAATGAACAAAAATCAATGACGGAACGGGGCTCAGAAACGTCCTTAAAGATTGTCCTTGTACTTTATAAATGATACCTACACCCCCGCTTTCTTCTTACTTTATTAGGTATGGGTATTGAGACAGGGATGTTGGGGTGAGCTGTTACAGGGGATGAGAGGGGTGTTGGTTGGTCGTATCATTTTATTTTTGTAGCGAGGGATTTGTAGAATGGGTATTATTTGTTCTTCTACTATTATTGCTGCTGTGTTTTCCATGACATTATTATAGGATGAAATCATGAACGATACAGTGTTCAGAGGTACACAACAAACGATCATGTGGTATTCCAGCAAATATAAAATTTATCATAATATATGCTCATAGTATTTTCAATAACAAAGGCTTTGGTATTTTCGTAGATTATGTATGTAAGAGAAACAACACAATATGTGAAATACAAATAAATTATAATATAATACTACAAACTTCGTCAATTATTTTAATGTTTCGTTTTGATAATTCTAACGTCGAAACCAAAATCAAACGAGAAGAAGTCAACATCACATAACATACACTGTAACAATCAGTCAAACCTTAATTTTAAACATATCCCTGTAGATTTTTCACAAAAATATTTTGTATTTCAGCATGGAGACTAACATTTACTTTACTCAGATACTAAATGGCTTAAATCAGTTTTTATTTACATAGGTAGGTACATTTAGCACATTTCATTAAATTAATGAAGTATGAATATTCACCAAGAGCAACATGAATTTAATTGTATTGGTTTGCCACTTACATACATATAAAAAGAGAAAAATACTTAAAAATAACGTATTTACCGCAATATTTTTCTGATGCATATGCCGCTGATTGTCGACCCCTGTGTGAGTTTTAAAGCTCCATATAAAAGGATAGAGATTTTTCAATAATACCAAAGCAATATCTTACACTTTGAGACTAGCCTGAAACTGTTCCGACCTATTTGACAACTAACTTATTTGCTACTAAACACATTATATTATACACACTATATGTATGAAATATAAACAAAATCGCAAAACTTCATTGTTAGTTAATTCATTTATGAAGGTACTATTACTAATACTATCCTATCACTGCAAATCTCATAAATGGAGTAGCCAGCACACCAGCTGCATATCCTCTCCGTGCCAACGAAAAATTAAGACATTCAGGATAGATGGCAAACCTCATCGCTGAATTTAAGATGTAAAATGTCTATGTTTTTTTTATACACGGACCCGCATTTCAATATATACACACGTAACAATAATACCTTTGTTGTTGTTTTTTTTTCATTTAACCCTTCATATTCCTCGTGTCAATGCCTTGATGTCTTGATGACCACATGTCACCGCGGTGTCGCTTCTCTTGCGGGATAGCCAAAAGGGATTCAACATCACTTAGTTTCTTCTGCATGAGGCGCTACGAAGAGCGGAGGATCGGAGTCGCTGGAAGTGTTTGTCCACACCTACAGAAATGATGGTCACGATCCTCAGCACTAAGGGACCGACAACAAAGAAGAAGAAGTTTCTTCTGCATAATATTCAGCCTTCTTCCTCATGCAGCGATTTATTCTCATGAATACCTAATTCAATGTATTCAAAAAGTGTTTATTCTGTAGGAAATGGTGTAGACACATGATCAAGCCATTTAACCAAAGCACCATTTCATACAGCCGTTTATGTTTCTTATTGCCATAGCACTTTTTATTTAAATTTCAACAACTCTTTTTAATGAGCAAATTTTGAATTCAACTAATGCTGTATATTAAAGTTAAGATTATTATTTATCCAGGCAAGGAGATGGTGGACTATATTGCAGATTACTTGGATACTGTAGCATCTAGAAGAGTATTTCCTGATGTGAGACCAGGGTTTCTTCACGCGTTGCTTCCAGAAGAAGCGCCAGTTGAGGGAGAAGCTTGGGACAACATCATGGCTGATGTGGAAAGAGTTATTATGCCAGGGGTAGGTATACAATAAAAGAGAAAAAATCCAATAAGAATCACCATGAAGTAACAGCCTGGGCGACTAAACTAAAACTCGGATAATCGATATTTTATATTGACACTTTACTATCATAAATTTAGTTTCAGAAATTATAACAGTACCTACTTCTAATACTATTTGAACACGAGTTTAAAAAATGTTAAACTAAACACTGTTTAATTTTTCACGTATGATTACTTAGTCAATTAATAATGACTAAATGCTAATTGCCGAGCGCTTTCGCCTTGCGGCATCTTCAGGGCAAGAGTTACTTAAAATTAAAGGATAGAACTAACTAACCTACATTATTGTTACTTGTTACACTACTGTTTTAAACTTTTGTTAAATAAAAAAATATCAAGTTATTGACATTCTTTTTTATATATAATGATAAATATGTGATTTTTTCTATGATGGAATGTATGATTTTATTGTTTATTTATTTTAGGCATTAGCCGTTTATGTGATTAAATAAATAAATAAATAATATAAATCTACGATTAAGTGTCGCTTTGACATACAAAAATAGAAAATAGGTGCTTAATTAAAAAGCAAAGCAAATTATCACTCTTTAAGTTTGAATTATTACACAAGTCAATGATGAAAATTTGAGCCCAGTTGCAGGTGTGTGAAACTAATTTCTTGAAAATATTCATTATTTTTCTCAGGTCACTCACTGGCAAAGTCCTCATATGCACGCGTATTTTCCAGCTCTAAATTCCTACCCGTCCCTTTTAGGAGACATGTTGGCTGATGCTATCAATTGTCTAGGATTTACATGGGTAAGACGTAAACACTATTATCATCTATTCAAGCGATATTATTAAGTATACTTTTAGTGTGAATTGTCTATACATGTAATGTAAAAAAAAAAAATTTCTCAGATGAGTGTTCAACTTTCTAAAACGTTTCAAATTTTATTTTAAAGGCTTCATCACCTGCTTGTACCGAATTGGAGACAGTAGTGATGAATTGGCTTGGGAAAATGGTTGGCCTACCCGATAATTTCTTGAGGTTGAGGAGTGACAGTGAAGGAGGCGGTGTAATTCAGGTAATTAACTCAAAAATATATTTCTGGTAGCACATTTTAGAATTGGATTTGTTTATAAAATTGATCTTAACTGACAATTTTCAGACGACCGCTAGTGAATCTACACTTGTTTGTCTTCTTGCCGGAAGGTCTAGGATTATAAAAAAAATGAAAGACATCGATCCTGAACTGGAAGATGCTGATATAAATGCCAGGCTTGTTGCTTACTGTTCAGATCAAGCACATTCCTCTGTAGAGAAAGCCGGGCTAATCGGTAAGATTTTTTAAAATAAAATTCAGGAGTTACGCAGGGTACTAAATTGGGTCCACTCATTTAGAATTAAATTTTTATGATTCACTTTATATTGTATTTTTTTTTAATATATTTTTATTACATTGAAAATAGGAGAATTTAACTATAATGTAGGTACTCCATAACTATTGCAAATTCAAAACTTTATATAACAAATAACTACATTGATAGGAAAAGGGATGCCACACGGTACCATGTTGGGTTTGTATGTACCATTTTTTTAAAAGTATGTAATAACAGTTTTTCTTTGAACAGGATTAGTACGTATGCGATATATCGAGGCTGATGATAAATTAAGCCTTCGAGGTCCAAGTCTCAAAGAAGCTCTTCAAAAAGATCGTGCAAAAGGATATATACCTTTTTGGGTGAGTTTTTTCCGTTTTTCTTATGGGTTTGACAGTATACGAAAAATTCGTTCTAAAATGTAACTCTATTAAACATAAACTTTTAGACGTCGTTTGATTTTTGAAATAAAAACATTGAATACTCTTAATTCATGGCACAAGTATGTTTACTTAGTAGACGCATTACGTTTACGCTTTAATAAAATTCTCTAATTGTGCATGCTGTAGACACTCTTAATTGGGGAACTGGCCAGATCTTATTGTATGTTTGCAATTTATGTATTGTGTTGTCATTTTTCTGTGAGTGTCTCTATAAAAATAAAATAAAAATAAATAAAAGAGAGTTGGTTTCCAATGTTCCGTCGTTTTGTGTACATATTCTAACAAAAGTCGATTGAAGAAGGATGAATGTAGAACAATTAATACTGTATAGATACGATTGCAATCAATAGAAAAATCAATAAAACGATATGTATTAGGATAATGAACGGATAAGAGGTGAGTTTTGGATAGAATACGGGTGAATAAATTGTGATGTGGAGGAAGGGATGAAAAAAGCGAGGATGTTTAATATTTATATACGTGATTTAACCACGTAGAGCGAATTCCGAAGGACGACCGCATGTGAAGTATTGAAAACGGCAAACGTGTACGAGAAATGGCGTGAATATGGTGGAAGCAAAGAAATATGCAAGGAGATGTTAATTTGGTTTTCCATTTTCTTTTCTTACAAGGCGTCAGGGTGAAGTTACTAGAAAGTTGTTGAAAATATAGTTGGTTTTTTGTGGACAATCGAAAATATCACCGCATTCCATTTTCAGTCATGTACCTGCCTTTTACAGGACACACGAAAATTTTCAAAAAAAAGTGGGTGAATTTCACTGATGTACCTAGATTATTACGTACTACTCCGTGAACGATAAACTAGCACTTTGTTCAATAAACGAACAGTGAGTTGAGTTTGTACGTACCTAGATTGGTTATACTTAATGACCATTATTATTGTAGAGCCTTGCGGCGTCCCTCAGGGACCAATTTACAATCCAATGTTCCAGAAGAGACCAGCTATAAGAGGATTACACATTATTCTACCATCTTCTATTTATTATTATTATTATAAGTACAAACTTACTTTGGTTATTTATATTCTTGTTGTTGTTAATACGAGTATATATACTTCGTTTATACTTCTATTACCGATTTGATATTTTTTGTCTCCTTGATTATATTGTCTTGAAAATTGTTGAATTATTTTTTTAGTAATAGGTATTACGTTTTGATTTTTAAGACGTTTTGATAAGTCACTTCTCCTATTTCATTGTAATATGTTAATAATGAAAAGATATATCTAAAAGTATTTGACAAATAGAATGTAATCAATTAATACTTTTAGAAGGACATGTAGATAGACATGATGAAATAATAACATAAAAATTTTGCTGGTTCGTTTGTTTTATTTTGATGTTTTTCCACCAGAGTAGACAATAATATGTACCACATTTTTTTTTTCAACTTTTCAAGTATCCTATAAAAGGAAGGTAACTTTTAGTAAAAATCTCACGTAAAACATTTAACTGAACGCCCTTAATAAAAAAAAGACGTTTAACATTTTTGACTCGGCGCGGCGATGAGAAATATGAACCATTTCGAATGTTTCATATTTAAGCTGCGAAATGGATGACCAGTGTGTTTATTGAATGAGAGCTACCATGATAGTATAAATAGAATATTATGTAAGGAGGTATACATATAATACTGCTGGCTACCCCACTATAAGGATGTGTCGTGATGTCATAGTAATGGCAGTAGTTATTTACATGTCGATGGATTCATCACTCAATTTAACTTCAGTGTTCTTGCCAATTATGAAAAATATTTTTCGTAAATAAAATTTGTGAACTATTTTTAGGTGTGTGCCACTTTAGGGACTACCGGGTCATGTGCATTTGACAACTTGGCAGAGATCGGAGTAATTTGTCAAGAGGAAGGTCTCTGGTTACATGTTGATGCAGCTTATGCTGGGAGCGCATTCATATGCCCGGAATTCAGGTTGGTTACAACTAACAAATTGAAAGAGAGCAAACTTTAAGGAAAGCAACATTTCATGATCATACGGATCAAGGGAGAGTTATTCTTCATGTCTTTTAAGTCATATCGTGTATCTTAGAAATATCAAATTGGAATTCGCTCATGGAAAAATACAACTTAGCCTCAGAAATACCACAAATCTTATGAAAGTGGGTAGTTTAAAATATGTGAAAATCCTCAGTTAGATTGTCGAGTAAACGAAGGACGCAGTCTATTTTCAGGAAGGCATAATTTGATGTTATAAAAAATTAAAAAGATTAATATATTTTTTGGAGAATAACCTTCCCCTTTCCATTTTTAAAACAAATAAAGAGAAAATTATTTTCTTAATCATTTCAGACACTGGATGAAAGGAATTGAAATGGCTGACTCAATGGCCTTCAACCCATCGAAATGGTTGATGGTTCACTTTGACTGCACGGCTCTTTGGTAAGTTTGTATATTCGTTATTATTATGAACTTCGATATTATTGCTCTGTGATATCCTCAGTACAAATATAGATCTCCCATTGTTTTCTGCAAGTTATTTTATTTTAGCCCTTCAGGCTGACCATGGCACCTCTTGTGTGGACCAATTTGTTAGTGTAAAAAATATAATCAGATAAATAGAAGTCCCCAGACTTCTGAACTATCCGGGTGGTGGGTGGGTCTCCTTCAATGTTCTCTGCAAATTTTGCAAGGTGTCGTGTAATAGGCAGATAGAAAACATTTGTCATCGCGAGATATGCCATTCGTCCCGTCCTGAATGTTTAAATTTTTTAATAGAATGGTGAGGACAAATTGTATATTTACATGCTGTTAGCTGTACTACTTACGGGGTATGCCATGATAAGGTAGATGGAGATAGAGATATCATAAATAATACTTTACTTTCGTATAGACTAATGTCTTGAAAAATACCATAGAAAATAACCAATCTCAAAAAAATATTGTTCTATGTAAATAATTATAGTAGAAAGAAGTAGGTAAATAGTTCGTGAAAACTCGTAATATGCACTGAAAAATTATTCTGTGTCTTTTTTCGAATCATGTTTAGGAATTGAATATAATGTAGAATTTCTTACACACCTTCCATATAAAACGAGCCGGAGAGTCATCATCAGCAAAAAAAATCTTTTTATTTCTGTAAAATTAATAAATGCTCATAGGAGATTTCACGAATCCACCGACGAAATGTAATATCTTTCTTTTTTCAGGGTAAAGAATAGTAAATCTTTGCACAGTACCTTCAACGTAAATCCAATTTACCTGCAGCACGAGAATTCCGGTAATCATGATGACTGCACTTTATTTGAATAAAATAAAATATTTAAATTTATACAAATTATAATTATATTCTATGAAAAAAGTACAATGATATTAGTTACATCACTGAAGTACACGATATGGCTACAAACAAACAACAACATAAGTGTTGCAATTTGTTCAAAAATTAGATATTTGTCTGATTGTGTTAAGTTAATAAAATATTGTTCAAAGCCCTTCTGACACGATGAATGTCGCGTACTGTCGAAGCATCTCGAGATATTTGAGTACTTACATTTTTATATTAGGTACATTACATAGATTACTGAAACTGTCTTGAAAACTTTTGGTCTTCAAAATTATGAAAATCTAAGTTTAATGATTTTAGTATGTCATTCTCTGGTAATTATGTAGTTTCTCCGGAGATTGATAAGATATGATTTATGAAATTCTAAGGATTAGTGTTTTTTTTTTAATTTCATTACCGAGTGTCAAAAAGACAAAGTTGTAATTTGGTATACCTACCTACTTTTGTTTATAGTTAATCTTTAATTGTTTTTTCATTGCTTCCATCAAAGGCCATGCTATTGATTACATGGTAAGGAGATTTTCAATCAATTACGAATTCTCAAATATATTTTTTTAATATTCTTATTTGACAATGGATACTAAAAAATTAAGAGACTATTAAACTGTGTTCTTTTTTAGCACTGGCAAATACCGCTTAGCAAAAGGTTCAGAGCTCTCAAATTGTGGTTTGTGATTAGAAATTATGGAATCAAAGGATTGCAAAAGCATATTAGAGAGGTATGTAAACAGTATTTAGTGTTTATAACATAAAACTCTCAGTTTTCACCAAAAGTTAGAAAACTAATTATTTCATTGATTAGAATAGCGGTACCCACGATTATAAGTTCTGTTACAGAAGTATTAAAAAAAATACTGTATATTATTTTTATTTTTTTTTAAAAAGATGTATCTGGATTTTGTTATAAACCCAAATACAACCTATACACCTTTCACACTAAGCTAAAAGCTTGTGCCGTGAAAGGGGAGTTTGCCGGCACCTGGGATCGAACCACGGACCCCTTGTTCTGAAGGCCGAGGCTCTTCCTCCAGGCTACCGACGAACCCATTATAAATTGTGTATTTTGATGATCTTTTTATATTTCAGGGCGTTCGTTTGGCTCAAAAATTTGAAGCGCTTGTATCGGCTGATCCTCGATTTGAAATACCTGCAGCAAGACATTTAGGTAAGCGATTTTCCCCAATTTACTCTCACCAATTTAAAATGTGATTTTTTTGAAAGGTTTACGACTTACTTGAAGCGCTATCCCCAACAATTGTTCTATGACCACCAATACATTCTTGGATCCCGAATTCTTTAAAATGATGAAATTTCAGATGATGAATATTAATTTTACAGGCATGGTTGTTTTTCGACTGAAAGGCGCCAACGAGCTTACAGAGAGGCTTCTAAAAGCACTGAATGCTCGTGGGAAAATTCATTGTGTCCCAGCCAGTCTCCAGAGTAGATATGTCATTCGCTTCACAATCACTTCTGCAAGGACAACCAGTAATCACATAACAGGTAACACAATATACCTACCAGATTTTCTACCAAAAAATTCGATTGTCGGACTTTATAATTAGGTACAATGAATTTTCCCAAAAGTGTAGTCGGAAACAGTTTTCATAAAGTGTCTGTGTTGTTAAGCAGTCCATGTCACACCTACAGGAATATCCTCAGTATTTGGTCATATACCACAAATGGATGAAGTTTTTGACACTCTCCAGCCATTGAGCGTTTAGTCCAGTGTTTGAGAGATTCCTAGGTTTCAAATACAAATAGAAAAATCTTTTTGGTTGAAAGGAAAGTTATTTCTACAATAAGGATGATAAATTGTTTATTTTTTACAGAGGATTGGGCTGAAATAAGAACTGTGGCTAAGGATATACTGCTTGAGGAGTATGGAGCCGAAGATGGCAATATTCAACCTAACAAGAAAGTCAGAGTTACACTCAAAGGTATTTAAATTTGTACAATATGTATCAATATGATTTTTGGGTGAAATGGCAACAGTTTATTAAACAGACAATTAATTTGGCATATTAATTGTATCATAATCATCGGTAACATTGAGATGTGACTAAATCGTCATCAGCTTCAGATTAATAGAAAACTGCACATTTCATCAACACTGTTGAAACTTCGAATGACTTCAACGACGCCAATTCATATTATTATCCATAAACATTAAAATCTCATTGTTTTTTTATATATTTCATTTTAAAAAATCTTAATCATAGTGATTCATACATGCTTAACTCCACTGCACTTCTTAACTCTACTTAATTCAGACTGTAAATCGGTTTGGTTGCCATTTTTTAGTGCTTGTCTATGCATACTTTGAATTTAGCTTACTAATACGTGTGTCATGAAGGCGGAGCATTTCGGAAAAAAGATATGAGATTATGAGTCAAAAAACACCTCTCTCAATAAAAAGACTATACTTTTTAAAATTTGATAAGTAAAGTCAACCGTTCTCTTTAATCTCATGGCCGCTTAGTGCTTAGTTTCTGATAAATTTGTCTAATTCTCAGAAACGAGAGAATTGAACTCCGCCTTCGGCACCAGTCTTCTGCTTGCTAATAGTCCAATGAGCCCGAAAATTGTGGACGGTAGCTTCGTTGCTATTAGAGATTACAGCGGACTTCTAAACAAGTTTGCAGAGACCTTCAATTCACTGCAGATTGAGCCCAAGGATAGCCCAGGTAAGAGGTGCTGTAATGTTACAAACTTTTTTGTTGTCATTAATTAAATCATAGTTGTTTTTGAATTTCATTTTCTTGATGTTGGTGTATAGTCTAAGCTTGTTAATTAGAATCCTTAGTATAAATATTTGTGCAAGAAGTCCATATTTTATTTTAAATTGTAACTTTGTAAATTTAAAACATAGATTCTAAAGCAACTTTTATCTTCGTGGTTTGGCATTGAGTTTATTTCTTTCTCATTATATTTCATTGAATCTGGCTTGTTTTCTGAAGACATTCAGATAAACTTGTTTTCAATATTTTTATGCACTTACAGCAATGAGGAGAAGGATTCGCGGCATCATGACAACGGGCAAACAATTTTCTTTGGATTCTTGTATGGATATGGTACAAGGAATGCTGGCGACAGCTGCTGAAGAACAAGAAAAAGCTTTGCCATTCATGAAAGAAGAGGAAAAGGAAGAGCATACAATGACATCGGGAGGTATAAGTCTTGATTAAGTTAATTAAACAAAGGCACAAACAAAAGAACAAATTATTTGACAAAAGCACACGAAATCGTTACCAACAATTGATCACACAAAAAAAACAATGAACACAATATATCATGTTAGTCAGAAGATTCAAATAATTTATTATTTTGGCGCCCTTGAGACGGTCTAAGTACTGTGAAACGGCGCCAAATCAAGTCATTCATCATCATCATCATATTATTGTTTATTTTCGATCATTTTAGAAACATAAATGATCCAGAATTTATGCACATACAAATAATTGACGATACGTCTACACCTGCGACAAAGACAGTAACAATCAATGTTTGTGTATAGATTTAATGATTACTTCTAAAAGAAAGAACCAACTTGTTGTTTCAGCCTCAAGCCCTTGCGAAAAGTCATCTCTCGCTTCATCTCAAGATCCATCTTTGAAAGACGATCCAAACTACGATCTACTGAATATCCAAGACACGAACCAATTAATGGTTCCGACACAAGTTGGACGACATTATAGATCACGATCTGTTGACACAACTTTGACCGGTTTCCCTGTTAAAAAACCATCAATCGAAAAACAAGATTCACTTTCAAAAAGTCAAGGTGAAAACGTTACGAAAACAGTTGTTTTTAATTATGATCCCAACAAAGTCAAAGAAACTAAAGATATTGTTACAAACGGTAAATACGAAGAATCATCAAGCAATATTGAATATATTCACGAAATGTTTTCCGAAAATTCCGATAGATGTCATATTGACAATGATGTTGTAAAAATGGACACCTCTGAAGATAATGAAACATTTCATTTTGATAATGATGACGATTTTAAAAGTAACAACGAATCTCTTCCGAAAGAAGAAACAGACGTATTCGCTCCTTTGATAAATAAAGAGAAAAGTTCAGGGGGAATCATTAGAAGATTTTTCCAACAGTTTAGTGAAGGTCCGTTTGGCGGCGAAGATGTTGATGTTGGTAAACACAAAGATGGCGCTGGAAGTTCAACAAGTGGACAGTCAACTAAAGGATCTCCTATTCGTAAGAAAGTGGATGATATTTGTAAGAAATGTTTACACTATAAAGGGAATATAAACACACACAAAGATTAAGTAAGTTTATTTAACATTTCATTTAAAACATTACTATAATTAATATTGTGTATTATCCTTAGGTTTATCTTTATAATATTCTCAAATTAAGTAATTTCATCATATCTTCCCTCTTCTGACTAACTGTCGTATCTGACATTTTTGGCGAAATCGAGTTATTATCACCAATGTGTATTTATATGTGCCCTGCATGTTCTCACTGAAGATCACACCTTACCGTTATCCTGAGAAAGCTTCCTGATTTGTTGTCGTATTTACGAATTATTCTAAATAAAATGTGTTGTATCTACTAATTCCTCAAAATTTCATCACAAAAATGATTCTGAGATATATAAGAATAGGTACAAATAAAATAATGTAATATATTTACACTGTATCATACAACTAGGAGAGACGAAAATATGCACGGCAAAACACTAAAAACGCTCTCCTGAACAATTTACATTTAGGCAGAAATGACTGTTAGTCAGAAGAGGGACGACATGAATAAGTCCGCAACAGAGGAAAACCCCAATACTAATGAAATCTTGATAAATATTTCCTCATATTACGAGTATTTTAAGATTCTGGTAGTTAGAATCTACAAATAAGCTTACTTATTACATAAACATTCTGTATAATATAGAGTGGCGGTCCTAGTTATTGCAAAGCCGAAAGAGTCCAAAAGTTTTACAATGGCTTCGATTTGTCTCAACTATCTATATATGAAATTAGTTTCCAGCTGTACCTAATAATACCAAATTCTTGCCCTCTCGCGGGGCCCCCCTTGAGCGGTTGCCCCTGTTCACCCGCTGTAAAAACCGCTATCGTATATAATATAACATTTTTAATATTTTCATGTAGCGTATGTATCAGTAAGAATTAAATCGTTCTTTATTTGAAATGAACAATTCCTTACAAATATATTACTCTCTCTACCCAATAATAATGTATAAATGTTGCTTTTTAAAGTGAGAAAAATTATAACTATTGTAAGTAAAAACAGAACTTAGCTGTAAGTGGGTTCTATAAAAATATTGGTCTGTAAAAATAAATATTAATAATATGTAGTTACATACACGTAGATATTTTAGTAAGCGATTTATCTATCTATACCATCACGGCATGTTCCACAAATGGGGTAGCCAGTAGACTATTTAACTGCACGTTATTAAAATGCAATTTTGTAATAAGATTTTAAGAAATATGAATTCTAACTTTATTGATTGAGTCGACGTTGATTTTGTAAAACTCCATTATATAAATATAATGAAAACAAAATTGTTTTTGGTTTTACTATGATTTGGTTTTACTATGGTTTTACAATCATAGTAAAACCTAAAACAATTTTGTTTTCATTATATTTAATTCTAACTTTACTTTTAACTAATTAAAGTGACGATATAATAAAGTTAGTTTATACAAAAACGCAGCTATACCGGCGACAAAATAACTTGTCATTTCTACTTACATATTTTTAAGTAATGTGAAACTTGTAATACTTTTGGTATCTATTTATAATTTGTGTACAATTTGTAATATATTCATATTTTTGCTCTTTTTTATTCATAAAATATATTTTTTTCCGATTTATTTACAGATTTTTATGGTACGTGTTCAAGTGTCTAATTTGTATTATGTTTCTCAACTGGAGTTAATTTTAATTTAATAGTATATTATATAAGTTATTACATATTATTCTGATTAACATAAATTTAAAAAATAATTAATACTTATATTACTTACGTTAATTTTGTATGTGTTATTTTATTTAATAAGTCTTATAAAGTGCTAGCATTTCAAAGTCGTTTTAGGTGTTTATCAACCAAGAAAATATTATAATCAAACATATCTTTCCATATTAAGGCAGATTATTATGTTTAAATAAATTATGTTACTATTAGAAAATATAATATTAATAATATGTAAGCAAATTATAATACCTAATTAGGATAAATGATAGCAAAATTTCTATAAATTTTGTTCAAATTCTCATAAATTAGAACCGATTTATTTTAATACAGTTGGCATTGTGGCCTGTAGATTGAACGATAAGTCTTTTAATCAGCTAGCTGCATTGGTGGTCACCTCATGTAGGTCTCCCCAACCAATTACAAAACCATACAGAAGACACTCCACTATAATTATGGTTCATTGTCTGGCATTGTGACTTGTGAGCCGTATTCACACTCAGAACTAGAGGACAAACCCATCGTTGCATAGAGTCTGCACATTTGCAATGCTCTGCTCGACGTCTAGGTTTAAAATACTCTCAAAAGTTTTTAGAATATTTTTTGTGATTCTGCATATTCCAGCTATTTTACGATCCCTGAAAAAATCATTCACATAAAATCTCGAAAATCATCACACAAAATTGGTTATCTGTTTGTTGTTTGGTCATTTGGTTTCTTAAATTTAGTGATTTATTATTTTATTAAAGTTGTAACTGTTGTAATTGTAAATGTTATGTGTATGTATTTCGACATGTAATAAGGCTTATGCCGTGAATTTTGTAAAATAAAATAAAATAAGTTACTACTACCATACCATCACAGTATATCCAGCAGAATTTAATAAAAATGTAAGCTATTCTCTCTGTGCCAGCAAAAACAAGACATTCAAGATGGGTGGTAAACCTCATCGCTGACTTTAATATAAGCATGCATATTTTGAAAAATGCATATTTCAAAATTTATAAATTTCATATAATATTATAGTCTCAATTTATAAATGCCACATTTTTACAATTGCAAAACGCTCTGTTAATTATTTTTGTCATATTATGAAGGCATGAAAAAAAATTGAATTCAACAATAAGTAATGTGGAAATACGTGATGTTTTATTTAAATCATAAATATTAATAATATTATGATCTATATTTAAGGAAAGATGTAAAAATTGAGGAATTAAAACTGCTGTGTTTGACTATATACGAAAGATAAAAATACTTATTAATAATAAATATCTATATATGTACAAGGCTTGTTATGCCTACAAATTTCTCTTTATAGATTAAGATAAATTATATATAAATATGATAATAATTATCACTTAAATGTTATTGTATTTATTTGTCAAAGCTCAAAGAGCTTATGCTTAAGTAGATTATTAGAAAGAATTTCAATGTTACAATGGCTAACTAAAATGAAAATAAGTTTATGTTATCTCTAAGTCAACTTACAATAATTATTAACGCACTTGTTTTACTAAAATCTGTATATAGTATTATTATTCAACATCTGATTGTTAGACATAGTTGGCTATATTGTATAGTGCTTAGCTGCTTATATTATTTCGATAGACACTTGGACAGAAAATACTTTATTTATAGAAATATTAAATTTACCAGTTATATAAATCCAATCTGAAAACTCTGGTTTAATAAATATTTTATAGATTCGTACTGTTGCAAATCATCTGTTGCAAAGTGCCATTTACTAAGGGTATTGAGTTGACGTTTATTTCGTAAAACTCCATATTAATGTTTGTATAGAAACACAAATTATTTTTACTGTGTTTAATAATAAAGTGATCTGGTTTAGACTTACAGAGTCATTGTCAAACGAGCTTTTCAATGACTTTGTAAGCCGAAAACTTTTACAAAAAACATTACAAATTTATTAAATACAGCAAAACTTAAACCATTTGTCTTTCTTAGATGAAAAGGCTTTTTATTAGTAAATAAATTTTATCATTGTGATGTGTATCATTGTGTCAAACTAGTTTTTCAATGACTTTGTAAGCCGAAAACTTTTACAAAAAACATTACAAATTTATTAAATACAGCAAAACTTAAACCATTTGTCTTTTTTAGATGAAAAGGCTATTATTATTAGTAAATAAATTTTATCATTGTGATCTATGTATATCATTGTGTCAAACGAGTTTTTCAATGACTTTGTAAGCCGAAAACTTTTATAAAAAGCATTAAAAAATTATTAAATACAGTAAAAAAGCATTTGTCTTTCTTAGATGAAAAGGCTATTTATTAGTAAATAAATTTTAACATTGTGATCTATGTATATCATTGTGTCAAACGAGTTTTTCAATGACTTTGTAAGCCGAAAACTTTTATAAAAAGCATTAAAAAATTATTAAATACAGTAAAAAAGCATTTGTCTTTCTTAGATGAAAAGGCTATTTATTAGTAAATAAATTTTAACATTGTGATCTATGTGTATCATTGTGTCAAACTAGTTTTTCAATGACTTTGTAAGCCGAAAACTTTTACAAAAAAAATTAAAAAATTATTAAATATAGTAAAACTTAAACCATTTGTCTTTTTTAGATGAAAAGGCTATTTATTAGTAAATAAATTTTATCATTGTGATCTATGTGCTTATTGAAACATCTGTTAGCCTATCTTGATTGTAAAATGCGTAAGAAAATCAAGTTCTTTCAGCTTCAGCATTGTGTATGTAAAAGATATCAAGTTACTGCTATCAAAACTATAAAATCAATATTATGCATGTCTCATTTCCTGTAATATTCAATTTAGGTAAATTGAAACAAGTGTTTTCTTCTACTATAGATTAAAAATCGTAAGAGAGACGTTCTTCGACTTATCAGGTCTAACAAGAGATTGATTTAGACCTGATAAGTCGAAAGTTGTCGAAAGACATCTCTCTCGTGATCAATGACTTATAGAAGAAAGAAACACTTGTTTCAATTTACCTAATCGTGGAACTCTTCTTCGTGTGCGTCGATACAATGAATAATATTCCATATTATTAAATATAATTGTATATTAACAATCAGTTATAATATATTCATAAAATATATCAATATATTCATATATATATATATATATATATGATTATAATTGTTCAGCAATTTGTCTTTTATTTATTTACATTTTCCATTTTATCTGATCTTTATGAACTGAAAATAAGTAGATCTTTTTTTCTATGCTTTTATCTCTTTCAAAACTGTAGGCTTACTAGAACTAGTAGTTTTGAATATTTATCTCTTTTTTATTTTATGTTATGAAAAAATTTCAAGTCATGTGATAATCATGACACAGAGGAATTGGGAATGTTACCTAGGTTTAAAGAGTACTCTTAACCAAGCCTAAGTCGATTCATAAGCGTCGAAACTCTGTGTTGTGCACTCCTTAAGGAAGTTCACATATATATGTGTATCATATACAACATACCTACCTAGTTAATACCTATTCAAAGAGGTTGACTATGGATGAGTGTGATCAATTGGAATGATTAATCTGGAGTGGTTCAAAATATGTCTCTTTTTTATTGTCAAATTGGAAGAATTATACAAAAAAATACAACGAAGTAACCCTTAACTATAAAGACTTAGGGAAAAAACACATTTTTACCTTGGGTACATAAAAAGACTCATAACACAATAAATATTTGTTTTATAAGCAATATAGTGGACGTGTAATTCATAAGAATAATTATAACAAATGATTTTCTTACCGGGTAAACATATCCTCAATAATTTATAATTTACAAGTAAAAATAAGCTTTACTTAATATAAAGTACAGTAAAAAATATGCAAGGTGAAAACAATGGTTCCACTTCACACGAAAAGTAAAATATGAAAATAAAAAATATAGGAAATTTTACTCTGTAATACAAGATCTAAAATGGTCACCTATCCAAGAATTGACAGTACTTAGAATTGATGTTGCTTAACTCATGTTATCGGACGAGGAAGATGAATTTAGTTTTCGAATGTACCAATTTTCTAAAATTCCTTAGCAAATCCGATGAGATCGTGAAATATTTCAGATTCCTATATCATTTTGAAAAGTGACGTCACGGGGAGAGAATTTTTTAAATTATAACATTTCGATGATTGATACTAAAAAAATGTTCTTAATTTTTGAAAATAAGATAGGATATCGATCTGAGATGCGTCTCTACCAAAATTCGAGTTGACAACACTGGGAGACATATCCAAATGTGAACACTGTGCCAACAAATATCCAAATCATATCTGTGAGGCCTCAACGATACCTCACATTGTCCTATGTGACCCTTGACCAGAAAAGTATGACGACCACTGATTGTCATAACGTTAAGATATTCAACCCGGAAGTTTGTGCATACGAGGCAAGTATTTAAAACAATTTCTAATAACATTTCAATACAATTCAAATTTGTTCTAAAACAATAGAGACAAAAGAAGAGCACAACAACTGTCAATGATTCTAATTTCAAAATATTTTCTATGGAACGTCATTCAAACAAAATAAAAATGTCAAGCTCCGTTCACATATGTATTCATTTTGAATAATTAATAACAACAATATAGTTTTCTTGTTTGTATGAACCTACTAGGAAGTGAGAATCGTCTAAACAGCGCAGCGGTTGTCACACTTTTCTGCTCAAGGGCCACAGAGGATATCGTGAGGCATAACACATATGAATAAGATATTTGTAGGTACAGTGTTTATATTCAGATAATATATATCATCGCCTCTATACCGTAACTTTGATTTAAAAAGCGACATTTCTAAATGTAGGCACATTGATAATACAGATCTTTCTTTATTTTTTATTTCTTTATTCTTTTTGCACATCATCATTATATAAAAGTGTTAACAAAACAGTACAAAATTTAAAATCTAGGACTTTACGTGAATATACAAAATTAAAAGAAAATGGTACATAGATCAAAACAAAATTGTAAATTCGGGATTTTATTAAATCTACAAAATTATATTATGTATAAAAACTTCATGCCAACATGTAGTTTAAGTATTATGATTTTGTACTTTATGATTTTTTTACGGTACCTAGGTACGAACAAATAAAGACCGTGGACCTCTGTTTGACGATCGTTAATCTAAAGAATATAAACTTTTATCTTTAAATTTCACTCTTTTGTGTTCATCTCTTGTATTGTATAATACGTCTATGATCTCACATAATTTGTTTATATATTGTATATGAATAATTGTATGCTTAAAGAAAATATGAATCTACTTTACATTTAGTTATGTTTTATCACTTCCTGCCAGTCTTCATTTCTTCGCTGCTGTATATAGACCTCTTCTTTAAACTTTTCCATTTTTAAGGTCTTGAGCAACACAAACCCACTTTTTCCCCATATCTTGGGCAATTATATACGTCCATCTCTTATGGGATCATCCCATACTTTATTATTATTATGTTAAATGTCGTAGGCACATTTCAGTTTGGACGCAGAACAAGACGTGACAATCTCTAAAGAACAATATTGTGTGCTAGAGTCGAAGAGAGAAGAAATAAGGACCGTTTACCTACAAGATGGACTGATAGTGTGAAGAAAGCTGTATAAGGCACAATGCGGAGAGCTTGCTGGCAGCCAGAGGACATGCACGGTGGAGATTTACATTTAACGCGATCCTCAGCATTAACCCCAAACTTCTCCTTCAAACTAAATCAGATATCGTATCCTAGACGCTCCTCAGGAGCTAGTGTTAGGCTGGCTTGAGCGACATTTTCAGGAAAGAAGCTGGGACGCCGTCCCACAATTTAGATTTTATGTTTTTTTTTCTTCCATAAGAATGCTACGGACAAACCATCTAAAAAGTAGAGTTTAAAGTTATCACTTTTAAAGGAATGTCATTCCAACAAAGAACACCATACACAAAATAATACATTCGTTACTTTCAATACCATCTACCTACTCTTTCATATGAACTCAATACCTAATGCTGACAATGTGTGTGTATGTAAAACAAAAGTATTTAATAATGCGTTTTATTTTCATTAACATATAATGATCGTGTGAATGCGCCACAAGGTTGTATATTCCATATTCAAATTTAAATTTCGAAACTATGACAATGAGTAGAACAAAGTTATTTTAACTTGAAGCATTATTGTTGGTTTTTTTTGTGACGTCACCGTGTGAAAAATGTTGTTGATATTTGAAAATGAGAACGTGACAGCCAATAATGTTCAGTTGTATTTGAAAATTGAAATTGGAACGATATTTAGTTATTATTTTGCAATTCAATTATGGCGTCCCGAAATGGCGGATAAATTAATAGTTATCCCATTCTTTTCTATAAATTTTCAAATTTCTTTAAAAAAGCACATAGAAGACATTATTCGGTCAATTCACTTATAACGAGTGATTTCTGAAAAGACATTTGAAAGACAATTCAGTGGTGAGATGTGGCATCCAAATCAAAAACCTTATCTTTATGGTATGGAGGAAATGACATGTGTATTCTTTTGCATTAATACATTTGTTTCCTTAACCACCCCGCTTGGGAAAGATATCAAGATGCTGTTGATGACCGTTGTGGCACGAAGGCAACACTCTTGTCTTTGAGTCAGGATATAATGATGAATATACTCTTTTAAATTGTTCTGGGTATATATCCTACATTTACATATATATGTTTAGTAAATTGTATATATGTGTACCATCGCGTTAGTATTCATAAGACCAGCAGGGCTACTCTTGACACAATCTAAATACGATCTTAATCTAGTCTTGATCTTGATCATACGACGCACGAAGTGAGTAATGGCCAAAAATATACGCATACCGATTGTGCGGTACCTACCGTCAGCGCGGTGTTTTTGACCATAGTCACTTCGTGCGTCGTATGATCAAGATCAAGACTAGATTAAGATCGTGTTTAGATTTTGTCAAGAGTAACTCTGCAGATTCATATCTTAATTTAGGACTAGCTATAATATAATTGTATAAAATAAGATCATGTTACCTATATAGTTTTTTTTGTGTCTTCTGAAAGTTTGAAATTTGTGTGTGATTAACTTTTGCTCCTTCTAAAATAACCGATTCTATTTATCTATACCCTGACGCAGTGTCCCAAGTGGGGTAGGCAGAAAAAACCGAATGCCATACAGATCCTTCGATTTCTCTTACTTAACACATGGTTATCCTTGAAAATTTGTTCCACGTGATCAAGCCACATGGTTCTCGGACGCCAGCGCTTCCTCACACTGTTTCTTTCAGATAAGTTTACCCTCTTTGTCAACCTTTCCTCATCCGTTCATTCCACATGTCTAAACTATCGTATTTTATAACCGAATCTTACATCAATTTGTACAAAAATACAATTAAATCCCATCATTTCAATTGTACGATGATGTTATAAAGAAGATCTTTATTCATATTAATGTAAGAAACAATTAATACTAATCACACTGTGCAAATTTTGCCTTCAGAGAAAGTAAAAAAAAACACATACCTAAGTACAAATATATTGTGAGTTAAGGTATATTATTTATTGCTAGATATAATATGTATGTACATAGTACAATGCATTGTCAGTGAGACTCTATAGCTAGTTATAAATAAAGTACTACAATAATAAGAAAAAGTTATGTTTAGTATGTAACATACACAGAGGCGTCTCAATAATAAAATACTTGATACAGACAGTGCCTATGATCAGAGATTCTAAAATTAAAATAAACGTAAACTGAATAATAGTGTTAATTGTTTGATTTTTTTATATTGCAAATAAGTTTTTTGTTATATTACAAAATAACTGATTCATTCCTGATTTTCTGAATCTTAAACTTTTAATTAAGAAATTTTTGGTTCAAATACTTCTACTACTATACTAACACCTAGTCCAAATTTACCACAAGTATATTGTTAACTTTGATAAAGATATCCTTTATTCAAATGTTTCGAATATTTACAATTTTTTTCTTGTTTTACCGGATTTGGGCACAATATGCAGATGACAAAACCAATCAGATATCTCGATTGGAGAACCAATGAGATCCCAAAAGATGGTTGCTTCTATGGTTTGCAAAAAATGTGTCTCAATTAGTAGGCCTTACATCGTGACAGTGAGAATAGCGGTGAACGTTTTCAATGGACACCGAAAGTAATCACTTAAGCCAGCCTAGAGCCAATTCGTAAGCGTTGGGACACCTTTCTTACTTCTTCCAATTAGATTTTGCACGATGTTACATTGTGTAAACATGGTTCTCCAATCAAGTCGTCTGATTGGTTTTCTCTATTCAAATACTTCTACCAACACCTAGTTCATACTCACCACAAGCATATTGCCCTTGTTTGAATTTTTTTGGGTTTATTTTGTTGATCACCCCTCCTTTAAAAAAATATTAATATACCTACACCTACATTTAGAATATTAAACATACTTTGGGCGTTTTATAAACTAGAAATGATTCTGTTATTCGATTCTAAGCAATGTATACCTATATAAATGTGACGAATACTTGGTTACATACACTTGAAGGTACTGTACCCATGTACTCTTACACAGTGCACAGTATGTCGTGGGAATATAGGTGAAACAAAGATGTAATATGCAGGTTCTTAACCATTTACTTTTAATACGTATATACAAACTTTGTGCAAAAATATCTAATCGCTATTATAAATCTCTTTTCCACTTTTCTATTTTATATACTTATCTTTGTGTCAATCTATATCGGCAAATATATTTTCGCAAGTGGGTCATATTGATGACACGTGTGAATGTTTGAAAATATAAAGAATAACTTTTACTAAAAAAATCGGTTCGTTGCCATTCCGCATAGAAGCTGCCTGTGGGCTTTCAATAACATGGACACAATTTGGGAGGCATCTGGACTCAGTGTCAGGACGAAATACCGCCTGTTCATTGTCTTTATCATCCCAATTCTCCTATATGACATTGAGCCCCTAACCAAGCCTCGAAAGCAGAATATACTAAGTTTCGAAAATAAATGTCTTACAATCATTTTGGATATTATGTGACAAGAAAGAAATGATCTATAGTACACTCAGAAAAGGTCTATAGTCTCTGTGATACAGGAGAGATGATGATCCTGGATGGGAATATCCCGTGATAGTTGGCCAAAAAGAGCTATTTTCTTCCATCCACAAATGTTCCCTCGGCCTGGGCGTCCCTCTTTCACAATACATCGTTCATAAAAAAACGACATCATAGCCCTAGGAATGTCGTGGAAAGGGGTGACTAAATCGGTGCAAAGACATTCTGAATGGAGGAGGCTGGTTTCTGTCTTGTGTTTCCGAGAGTAAACTATAAAGTCAGTTATCTTCTCAGTTTTTTTACGTAATTATTATTTTGAAGGCACCTTTTTCAAAAAATACTTTTCGTGTTCGGGGAGGCTACAAAAATTTAGGCATAT
Source organism: Athripsodes cinereus (assembly GCA_947579605.1). NCBI lineage: Eukaryota > Metazoa > Arthropoda > Insecta > Trichoptera > Leptoceridae > Athripsodes > Athripsodes cinereus. Next base: position 3,088,395 of record OX388307.1, read on the forward strand.
TTTTTTTTATTTAGGTAGCATATTCCATTTGAGATATTATGCATCTTTCCTTGAATCTCATATTTTTATGGTATAGTAAAGACGACCTGTATGTGGTAAGTCTACTATAGCTAACCCGCACGAAGGAAATGCCTTATGAAACACCAAGACAAACAGATTGATAGAAATCATGGACACCTGGCTAAAGATAACAATATAAGAGATGTTATAGGCCTTTGGCCTGATGAAACTAAAAGGGAGAAGATTTTCATGTAATAAAGGCTTATGTTTTCTATGGTTATATAGAATGGAAAGCATAACAAAAGTAATAATGTAAGAACAGATGATGTTCCAACTTACATATAAGGAAGATGCTTTTAAATAATAGTACTATATTATAATACATAATATACGCACATCTTATATAACAATATTTATACCATAAATCTCTGTATCATGTTAAATTTCTTTATTTACATAATACTATGTACCTTTAATAAAATAATAAGCATGAAAAAGACATGTAATGGATGTATACATTATAAATATTTAAATCCGTTCATAAAGATATGCGGCTGTTTTTGATCTGGGGGGCTAAAAAGGCCACTTTATATGAATCATAATAGGATCATATTAGGAATTGTAAAACGATTTAACGGCAACATTTCACCAAATATGAATCATTTGATGAAATGAATTGCGGGTGAATCGCGTACAATCGTGACCATTTTACGAAAATTAGAGGAATTGCTACGGATCTGCTGGCAATTCGGGAAACGAATCATCTGTAGATGAAATGCTCCATGTGGCAATTTTAGACCCCCTGTTCATAAAATTTGGATAGTTGGAAGAAATTGCACTAAAAAATAAAAACATTTTACATCTCAAATTAAGCGACGAGTTTTGCTACCCATCCTGGATGTCTTCATTTTTGTTGGAACAGAAAAGACGGCTTGCATGTTTATTTCATGCAGCTGGTATGCTGGCTACCCCGCATGTGGAATATGCCCGAATGGTACAGAGAGTTTAATTTATATCACTGTAGAAGATTTCATATGTTATTTTTAATGTTTTTTTATCACATTGATGATTATTCTCTGAACAGAGCCGGGTTTAATGCTAGTAAGTTAATAACTAAACGTTTGATTATTTATGGTATAAATATAATACCTCTCAAATTTTCTGGATACCATCTAGAGATTTCTTTTAATATCCATATATTATGTTATATGATATAACAATTATCTTTTGCCTTTCTATTCTTGTACTAAATCTATGTAGTTATGCTTATGTAATACATTAAGTATTATATTTTAATTGTAAATTATTAAATTAAATAAAAATATATAGGAAGACTAGTATCATTATATACCTACGTAATCTTACGTAGGTACCTACTTATTCAAACACAGATTTGTTATTTGATTTTATAAATTGTTAATCCCCATTTTATTTTTTTATGCCGTATCCCCATTTAATTTTTTTCTCTATATTGTAGTCCAGGCAAGGTATTTTTATTATTTAGTTATCAAATTGTATCCATTTCGTACATCCAACACAAACTGAATACTCTCGTGCCTAATTAATAGTAACTAATGCACAATTATCAATTCGTGATTTTTTACGTTTAATTTAAAAACATCGAATAAATTATCGTGGAACGTTATTCTTCCATCGGTTTTAGTATAAAAGATTAAAGAATTTATTAAAAAGTAAAGATATACATTGTAAGTAATTGAAAACTCATACACATTATCTTCTTCTTCTTCTCTATGTGTCTTGTAGGGTCCCCCCGGATTTGACGACCACTTGGGAGAAATCCCTCCTGTTCCGGACAGCACGAAACATATTATTAATTTCACCAATAAAATATTTCAATAAGAATTCAAAATTCGTACATCAATTGTGTTAATAAGCTGAATTCAAGAGTCCATTTACAAAATTACTTTGATTTGACATTTCTAAGACTACAATTAAGGTTTAAAATTTACTAAATTTCATTTTTAATAAATCATTTCTTGCAATATTATGTCAATATTATGTCTGGGTTCGTCGGTAGCCTGTAGGTAGAGTCTCGGCCTCGTGAACCAGGGGTCCGTGGTTCGATACCAGGTGCCGGCAAACTCCCCTTTTACGACACAAGCTTTTAGTAGCTTACTGTGAAATGTGTATAAGGTTGTATTTGGGTTTACAACAAAAACCCAGATATATCTTTTTTTAAAAAAAAAAAAAAAAATTAAAAATGAAAATTTTACACAATTCTCTCTTGCATTGCCATGAAATTAAATACGAATATGAATTTTACGTAGGAAGGAATAGAATAAATACACATCGATTTTGTTTTCCAAATGGAGATCAATAATGTGTATTTTTATCTGTGAACAATACTATCAAAATGTATTTGTACTGAAATGCATTTTTTACATCAATAGATAGGTAATAGTTATACAATATTGTGATGCGGATAGTTAATGATGATAGAGATTGGATAATATGTGGAGATGTATCTGTGTAACTTTAGTATTATTTTACAATACTCGTAGGTATCACTTAAAAAGGAATTAATAATAATTAAAGATTGCACTACTGATCAGGTTGTCTTTACTTGAAAAAAACTTAGTATGGATATCATATTGAAATAGTTACTTTTTATAATATCAAAAATGAAAATAATTAACGGCTTGTTTCATAAAAAAGATAAAGTCGCTTTATTTTTTAATTTCGTTTAAGTTACTTTAAATTCCAAGAGTTTCATAAAAAATAAAGTTTAAGTACATATTTGCATACATACCATCACGCCGCTTCCCTCGCGGGGTGGGCAGGAAGGATCGAGAGCCACTTCCTTATATCCTTGCATATAAAAATTATAACTTTCAATGTTCGATGTTGAATAACTATTGACGTACGATGCGATGATTACAAAGATTATTGATAACAATTGCCTTGCGTTATTTTATAGAGTGTATAATTAATGGTGTTCGGAAATTTGGCTAGTTAAAGTATCTAAATTTGGAGTTTCGATGAAGGTAAAGTAACTTTATCTTGTACGAAGCCAGGTGTAATAATAACATTCTCAATACTCATTGATCATCTTCCGTAGCCAATTTCGATTGTAATATCTAAACAAGTATTTAATTATATCAGTGATTATACGAATAGGTACATAAGAATGCACAAGCTTACAGGATTGATTCCAATTATATGGAGGATATCTTCAGTTCAAAAAATATTGTGTAAAATTTTATGAAATACCTTAATATTTTCAATCAATATGTTTATACATATAATCTATAAAACTCACCTATTTCGTGAGAGATTTTACTTTTGGAGGAAAGAAAAATTCTTCATTCTATCTATTAGACAGTATGCACGCACTGCGTGGGGTCTATCAGCATTGTATTGGAATCAGAAGTAGGCAACCAAAATTATTTTGAAATATGAAACATTATTTACACAACGAATATAAATGTAGCTATGTAAGTTTTGAGCTTATTATTAAGTGGGAATTATGAAAAACTATTAATACAACCACTATACCATCACGGCATATCCCATAAGTGGGGTAGCCAGTAGCAGTAGACCAGCTGCATGTAATAAACATGCAAGTCAACCTCATTATGCCAACAAAATATAGACATTCAGAATGGGTGGTTAAACTCTCTGTGTCGTTTTCTTCTTAAAGAGCCGTGTCAGGTCCCCCCAACGTCTGCTATCACCCTGGCGCAGGCTTCTCTGTCTTTTGCTAGCCGGAACAGCTCTTCCATCCTCTGGACTCAGGAACACTCTCGGATAATTCTTAGCCAGGACATCTACCGCCTTCCCACACCACGATTCTCTTTTTTAAGAATGGTTATTCTTTTCTATTCTATTTTCAAAGGTTGTCCACTCGATCACGAGTGATCAGGGTGAAATAGTAGTTCACAACATTTGGATTTCTTTGAAGAGAAAAATCTTCCTAAAGGTGTCATTATTTTTTTTTTAAGTAATGGAAAGATCCCTAAAAATATATTTTTACCTACCATCAGTTCTTCATCTGCTATATTTCACGTGTCCGTATCCCAATCAGCGATGCGAGAAAGACTCAAAAGTTCAAAGCCACGCCACAGTGAGTGGCTGTCGTCCCGCCATAGATCATAACAATCAGATACCTACAGAGGCGAATTAGGATATTGTTTTATCATATTTTTTATTATATTATTAGTTTTATCATAATTTAACAATTTACTTACCAAAATACATTTTTAATCTAAAATTTAGTTAGTAGAGTAATGGAGAGCGTCTCGTTATAATATGGTAATGCAGTGACGTTGATGCAATTCAAATTGTATTGATGATGGCATTGTCTTGTTTCGTTTGTCTTTTGTATTTTAATGTAGGAAAAGTGGACAATTGAGTGAGTTTAAAAAAAAAAAATCTCCATAGAATTTGCTGAACGAAATACGTAATTCACTCATTTTTGTTACTTTTCGAAAGCCCTGTAAAAGGCAAGTATTCGTAAAATATCACGAAGAATATTTGATTTACATTTGAAATTCAGCGACGAGTTTTAGCACCCATCGTCACTGTCTTATATTTATAGCGCATGTTTTTAAGATACCGTAAAATAACGCAACATATGAAAATTCACACGAATCTAGCTAGTCCCAAACTTAGATATGAATATTGTATTGGTACTGACGCGAAGATATACGATGCACTTAACACATATACGTTTAACACCCAGACCCAAAACAATTTGAAAAAGGGCATTATTTATTTTCCTTTGGCTGGAAGTTGAACCCGACAACTTGTGAGCAAGAGCATAACCTCTACACCGCACCAGCCGTCGATGTTAAAAATATATTATTAAATATTTATCAAATCTGTGGACAGGAAATAGTATAAAGTATAAATTAATAACAAATTTCCAATCCGCTCCTATTGATGATCCATAGATCTTATCTTTAATACGAATGATAATTAAAAACGTTCGTATAAATGATCAATTAGGCACGGTGCTATATGGCATACATTGTCCATAGATCAATACAACATCACATACACATTGAAGTGTATGTGTAGTGTCGACACATTCCATTAAAACATATTTTTAATGGAATGTGTCGACACCTACGCACGTCTTTACAGTATAGGTACCCACCCAGAGTATGGAAAATAAACTCCAGACTATAATAGGTAATATATTATTTATTGATAAATGCCGAAGGAACATAACACCACCTACCTACATACTCCCAAATTTCTTCATTCTATACAAACTTCATGGTTCGAAGAATTTAGAGAGATAGTCAAATATTATATACAAGGTAATGATTTATCATATCGTCATACTTTTTATTATAAGATCACCAGCCGATTCTAGATAAACCATAAACGCTTTTTAGAAGTAATGTAATAGATGTGATGTTATTTTAATGCAGAGATAACCAATAATTTTGATCCTTTAATTAAGACGGGATATAAATGCCAGAGCGTAGGGAATATCGTGGAAAGAGGTGGCGCAATTGGCGCAGAGACGCTCTGAATGGAGGAGGCTGGTTTCTGCCCTGTGCTCCCGAGAGGAGCGTTGAGGGCGATGATGATGATGATGATATGTACCTACCTAAACCATTTTTATGTATTTTTTTAAATTTTAAATAGTATAAAATTATATTTACCTATAGATTCATTTATAGTATCGCCATTAAGTTCGTTTTAATGTAATTAAAAAACAAAAGTTTTTTCCTACTTTTTTGATTTTTAGTGAGAAAGACGTCTTTTGTTTTTCGTAGACATTGTCAATCTCGCTTACATGTCTTAAAAAAACGGTAGAAAAAAAATTACCTGTTTGTTTTAGTTTCATTATGGAATTCTATTGCATATAAACATATTTAAATTAGTTAAATTGTTTAGCACTAACTAATGCTTTGTTATTTAATAACGTTGCTCTGTTTAATTTGATTGATTATTAGCATGTTTAAAACAATAAAATATTAATTGATATATCTGCTCGCACATTAAATATTTTAAGTAGGTACCTAATCGCAATAACATTATGATTAATTTTATAATCTTGTGAGGTAGGTACACATACATACACATAGATGTATGAATAAGGTTTATTGATACAATTGCTACAATATATATATTAGGTATACTTATATAGTGATGAAAGGTAATCTACAAACATGCAAAGTGTGGCAACACTTTCCCTTTCTTAATACTTACATATACATAGGTACCTACTCTATACACATTTTTTTATGAAATCATAGTGTAACTGCAGTATTTAGTTTAGAGTACAACCTACGTGTTTATTACATGCAGTTACTTTTACTGCCTACCCGCTTGGAGAAGATGACGCGATGAGACAGATAGGTATTGAAAGATGGTTTCAACAATGAAAACTTTCCAGTGGCAATGACATCAGATCGTTAAGAATACCGTTGGTACAGTAAGTTGAACCAATCGGTGCAAAGATGCTCTGAATGGAGGAGGCTGGTAACTGACTTGTGCTACTAGGAAGAGGGTTGAAGCGTGAAAAGAAGACGAATTTGGAGCCATTCAGAAAAAAATATGTATCTGAAAATATGTCACCAACTCAAAGTAATTATTATTATTATTGGACAATATTAAAGTGTCGTTTACGTGCCAAAGCACCTCAAGGACACTGTACAATTCATAAATTCTAGGACATTACATAAATGTAGAAATAAATGTAAAAATAAGGGACATGCAAATCGTCCTCCACGTGGCAATAAGAAAATAAGACATTCAGGATGAGTGGCACACCTAATTAGTGAATCTAAGATGTAAAATGTCATTATTATTTCGAACCCCTGCCTTTTACAGGACACTGGAAAACAAACGGAAAATAGTTGTAAAATGTAATAAAATAATATAATTTTTCGTTTCAATATAAGTTGGGTTAGTTGGAAGACATCGCATTCTAGCAATAAACTCTCCCTCTGTGCATTGAATTGAATGTTACCTAATTTATATTGATTTATAATATTGATACCAATGTACCCGTACATAGAAGAATAAATTAAATAAATATTTTAAATGTAAATTTGAAAATGTGCATCATATGGCGTAAAAATAATTAATTATAGGTAAAAATAACCATGAATAAAATATTTTTTTACTAAACATAATATGAGCTGTTTAGTGCAACAAAAGTCTAACCCTCTTTTTATTCTAATCTTATTATTTTGAGATTATTCAGTGATTTGGAAATAAAAAAGGAAACATGATTTTCATTGTTTTTTTTTTTCATTTATTTTAATAGATAAAATACCATATTTTGACAAGTAAAGATCCATAAATCATATATTGTTTATATCTACATGTGATTTATTAAAATAATTATGCATCTCTAAAATTTCTCTGAATTTGACGAAAAAAATTTCAATGCAATAAAAATATATTGCGTTCAAAAAAATTAACAACTTGTTTTTGGAAACGATTTTCTTCACTTTATGTTAGCCTAATGATGAGAGCGGAAGATCTTGAAAACCGGCTCTTGATTAATAAAGTCACTGTAGAAATACTTACTATACTATACTATACCCTCACGCCGTGTCCCAGGTGGGGTAGGCAGAGAGAACGGAACGCCATGTCGCTCTATACTTACATACTTCTTTAGCTTCCTCTACATTCATCCAGTTTCTCATACATGCACGCCGATTCCTCTTACTTAACACGCGACCGTCCTTGAGAATTTGATCCACGTGGTTAAGCCACGTAGTTCTTGGACGTCCGCGCTTTCTTACACACTCTCTTTCAGATAAATACACCCACTTCGTCAATCTTACACTATCCATTCGCTCCACATGATCAAACCATCTCAATTTATTTACACGCATTCTATCAACAACATTCCTCTTGCATCCACTCATTCTTCTAATATCCTCATTTCTTACTCTATCACGCAATGTTTTACCTACCATTCTTCTCAGTGATCGCATCTCCACTGCATTTATTCCACTCTCGTCCTTCTTCAGCCATGTCCAAGTCTCGCTTGCATACATCAGTGTCGGTACGAGGATGGCGTTGTGCACCAGCATTTTAGCCATGTTCGAGACATTGCTATTGCTAACAATAGATCGAAGTGCACCTTTCACTCTCGCACCAGCCACTTTTCTTTTTTCAATGTCCCTTTCGTACCTACCATCCCTCACAAACATACTCCCTAAATAAACATATTCGTCCACTTGCTCCAAACATTCATTTCCAACCTTTATTTCACACATTGTTCTTTCAATCTCTCTTTCAAACACCAGCACTTTCGTCTTTGTCACATTCATTTTCATCCCATTCATACTGCAACTTTCATATACAACTGACACAATCTTTTGTAAATCACTTTCACTTCAAGAAATACTTAATATAAGGTTTTTTAGTATTTTTATTAATTTAACATAAACTTCCACCAAGTACCGTCGGTTGACAATATTAAAAACACATATTGCCTTAATACTTTGGTAGATTATCGAATTTGGTTTAGGTTTTTGTTCCACTATAAAATATGATGTTTGAAATGTTTAAAAGACCATAGAACTAAATAATTAGGTATACTTACATAAAATTATGGATCAGGCTTTTGTTGCCCTAAACAACTCACACTCATACATTTTATATTTTCCATAGACAATAATTTAATAAATTACTGTCTATGGTAAATACACAATAAAATATTATGTATGAATAATAATTATTAATTTATTATAACATATTCCTTAGATTTTATCTGTTTTTATGTAGGTAGGTACCGATGAATATAATTTTATTGCCCAATTTATTACCATTTAAATAAACATTTTCTTACGTTTAATTGTAAATTGTATAATATTTTTAAATTTACGTAATAATACATTAAATGTGTAAGTGTAGTCATAGTTACGATATGTGCACTCAATTAGTATAATAATTGGATAAAATATAGCTGATTGGACAAGGCTTGTTTCCATACTATGTTCCTATGAAGAAAGTTGAAGGGAAAACTTTTTACAAACTTTTTATTAATAATTCCACTGTTACAAGATATTACACCACACCGGCATCTCTCACAAATGTAGACCAAATGTTTAACTGTAGATTCATTGGATGTTGTAAACATACAAATTATCCTCTCCATGCCATTAAAAAAAACATATTTCGAATAAATTACATATCTCATTGTTAAATTGAAAATGTTGTATATCTTATACGTTATGATTAAAGAAAACGTGCTTTTTACAGAATGCATGAGAACGTACTGAAAAGGGTGGAGGACATTTTATTTCCGGAGGCACCAGAAAACATTGTTTATCGGGGCCTTATTCATCCAACTGATGATGAATAAATTAATTTCCTGAGGATGCCACTAAACGAAAGCGTTCGGTAATTAGAATTATTATTATGTAAGTCGTTGTTAATTGATTAAATGCACATTAATTTTTGAAAATCAACAGTGTTTTTAATATATTTTTTTTATTTATTATATTAAAATAAATTTTCAGAACGTTAACGCCTTAATTCACCTGTTACCCTTTTTAGAAATAGTTGCCGTTCATTTTTTTTTTGTAACAATCTTTTACTGAGATTTCAAATAAATTATTAAAAATATTTCAACATAATTAACATAAATATTATCTAAATATAGATAAATTTCCTTGAGCTACATTCACAGATATTACATGAAGTTGTCAACAAATCAGATTTCAACCAATCACAAGCGACACGCGATCCATTTAGATATGTTTTGACAGTAAAATTTTTCGTGACAGCAGGGCTACTCTTGAGAAAACTAAACACGATCTTAATCTAGTCTTGATCTTGATCGTACGACGCACGAAGTGACTATTGGCCAAAAATACACGCAAACCGATCGCGCGTTAGCGGTATCGCGGTGTTTTTGACCATAGTCCCTTCGTGCGTCGTATGATCAAGATCAAGACTAGATTAAGATCGTGTTTGGTTTTGTCAAGAGTAACCCTGCAGCTCGAACAGTCTACAGATGTTATGCATTATTTATTCATAATATTTGTTGTTTGGTGCGATCAATGTCACAAGTTTAATTCAGTGACAAAACTTTATAACTAATTTGTTTATTATATTCTTCTTAAACTCATCGCGGAATTTACCATAGAAATTCAGGATGTTGTTAATTGCTTGATTTTGAATTATCATTTATAAATAGCCCAGTCGCATATAATATACATATAGGCTGTTCTCTCTGTGCTAACAAAAAAAGACATGGATGGGAGACATATATGTACCTCATGATTGAATTTAAGATGACAATTTTCCTATAAAAAATAGAATGCACAATGCTTTCATATTGGAACAAGGGAGGGCATCAGTGAAACAGCTGACGTTACTTTTGTTAATTGAATAACAGCTTATTGTTAATTTTGGAACTTATTTTCTGAGAAAAAAAAACCTATAAGTCTTTACTACAAAGGTCTTTGTCCATGGATTAAACCCTAAATAAAGATAAACAGCATTGTCTATCTAAAAAAATGATGTTATGTCATTTTGGCACCAAGTCTGTATAGCGAGTAGTTAGGTATCAACTCACGTATTGTGGAAGGAGTAAGAGAAATGAAAGATGTGTTAAATAATCGGTAAACACAATAGGAACAGAGAAAGATTAAGAAAGGGTGCTCAGAGGGAATGGAGCATAACAGTTAAATAAATATTTTCGGAGTCGATTACTTTTGATTTGCAAAAATAACTACATCAACAAATTTGTTTTTATTTTTTTATTTAAAAACAGTATTGGTGGGTATTAAAATTAGCGTTTTTTTATAGATATATCAGGGTTTTTGTTATAAACCCAAATACAACCTTATACACCTTTCACAGTAAGCTAAAAGCTTGTACCATGAAAGAGGATGGGGAAATTTATACTACTATGTGCTATACCCGCAAGCTGCATCCCAAGTGGGGTAGGCAGAAAAAACAGAACGCTATGTAGATCTATCCCTGCATACTTCTTGCGCTTCCTCTTCATTCATACAATTCCTTACACACTCAGTCCTGTTACTCTTACTCACCACGTCGCCGTCATTGAGGATTTTATCCATGTGATAAAGTCATGTAGTTCTTGGATGTCCGCAATTTCTCACACCCCCTCTTACTGATAAATATAAATCTTTCGTCATATTTTCTTCATCCATTCGCTCCGCTTAAAATTATCTGCATTAGAAGAATAATAATAATAACAAAAATAAAATATATAACTGTGGATGGCAATTCTGCGGCGCGCCGCGTGAAAAAAAAACAATTTTTTAAGAGTTTTGAACTTTTGAAGTCTACTAGATGTCTACAGAGTGATTTGATGAATTCTATCCATTCTGAATTATATGTTATCCTCCATTATATCTGAACATAAAATCAGGTTGTATTTGGACTTAACTAAATCCAGATTTATCTTTAAAAAAAATTGTTTCATTTCATCGAGTTGATACCGGTTTTTTTTTTCAAAGATTAAGCTCCATCTCCTTTAATCATGTGACATTTAAAAAAAATAAAAACATTGATTTATTTAAGTTTCATTTATATTATAGAATATACCATTTCTCCTCTACGCGTCAGTGGAGTTGTTTAACAATATAGTAAAATGTTTTGAAAGGGAAAGGTTTCGTTGGTCGCAAATATAATAATTCAAGTAAATTGAGTAATAAACTGTACGGAGACATTATTGTGTATAAAATTACTTTCAAAAGTGAAAAATAAATGTTATATTACGGACTGCTTTAATGCGACAACACCACTGTTTGGTAAAGTGTATTTACTTACTTGTATTTAAAAATGTCATCAGCTGTTTCTCTGCCATAGAGTTATTATTCTCTCTAGAGACGGTCAATTTCGATCAAATTACTGTTACTGATGTATGTACCAACGTTTGAAATTATTCTTCTGATGGATGGGTCATCTGGAGATCACGTTGTATAAAAGATGTTGCTTTATGGAAAATGAGTAGTTTAAAATCATGAGATCGTAACTGATTTAAAATATAGCATAAATAATGTCAAAAGCTTTTATAGCCGTTCATTGTATAAATAAATAAAATAACAGTAAAAACAGTGGTCCAGTTTATTTCAATTTTTATAATTCTTCCAATTTACATATAAATAGGTAAAGATTAAAAACATAAAAAAACAGAAGTAAAACTTCTTCACATAATTCAAAAGTGTACGTATGTCTGTACATATGGCTTTTCTTTAAAAAAAAAAACACTCTTTATATAAGTAACCATCTTTTCTTTACATTACTATTATGAATAATTCTGTTCATATTCTCCGTGCTATAAAATAACATGGATGATGTATGGCATGTCCCATCACTGGATTTACGGTGTTGAATGTTGTTGATTCATTATATCCACTTAGATAAGTTATCACTATTTAAACAAATGTTACATACATACATACATACCATCACGCCGCTTCCCTCCCGGGGTAGGCAGAAAGGATCGAGCGCCACTTCCTTCTATCCTTGCATACATCTTTCGCTTCCGTCACTGTCATACAATTCCTCATGCATGCTCTCCTGTCCTGTAGGATTTGATTTAAATGATCTTGCCATTTAATCCTCGGACGTCCACGTCTCCGAGCACCATTCCTCTCAGCCAAATATATCATCTTAGTTTTAGAGTTTTGGAGTTTTAACAAACTCCAAAAAAAATTACAATCAATCTACTGAATATTTTATTCTCTGATTTGACCCAACCTGTCCGCCATTTTAAGATTTCCTCCATTGATAACAGACTGGGTAGGTAGTAGGTATATACCTACATTGGTACAACATTCTTTTTTTGAATATTTCGTTTCATTTTACTTATTTTTTTCTCTCGACCGTGAAAAGCTGGTGTTATTAAGTAAAATATTAACGGCCAGTGTCAAGTCTATGGTCAATACTTACTAAAGATTATTACGTGATTACTCAGTAGTAGGTAGTAGGTAAGTAGTAGGTAAGTACCCAATCTTTGTTAATAATATAATAATCTATAGTTAGTACAGAATTGGACCCAATGTTTTAATGTGCCTTTAGAAAGAGTTTATCCTGAACTAGCCATTAATGTGGGTAAATTTGATTTTACATCCAATAATAAACTTTAACATTTTAAGCCTATTTTTACACCAAAATTTAATAGACAGATAGATTGACCCTCCCTTCAGAATGTAGAATACCCACTTAACATCAGCTATCTGCTTGGTTTAGAGGATGATAAGGTGCATGGAATGTTGTTTGATTTTGTTCTGAAAAATTTCATTGTACTTTGATGAATTGATCACTTTTGCTCATTATTGAACTAATTAGTTTAATCTATAGTTTTAACCTGAAACAATAAACCCAATGATTTTTAATGGCGGAAATCATCCAAACAAGGATGCATCGCCAATATTTAAAAAAAAAATAGATTGACCCTCTGTGATATAATTATAATGGCCAAGTATATTTATCATTATAATCAAAAGTGAATTGATTATTTTAAATCGGTAATAATGATAAAAATATCAGATGTAAGGGTTGATAGGTATCACGGAGTGTTACTCTATAATTATATTTCTTACATTTTGGTGCAAAATACCTATGTATTAAAGTTTACTGGATTAAAAAAGCATGCATGCACACCACCATGGTATATTCCACAAGTGGGGTAGTCAGCGGACTAACTGCAAATGATAAACATATAGAATGTCCTCCCTGTGGCAATAACAAATAAAGCATTCAGGATTGGTGGCATGCCTCATCGCTGAATTGTAGATGTTTGTTGTCTTATACTTAAAATACAGGAAATATTAGTAAATAACTAACTATTACACTGTACAATCACAGAATATTCCGCAGTTAGGCTAGTCAGTAGACAAACTACATGTAATAAACACGTGTTTTGTCCTCTCCGTGCCATTAGAAAATAAGACATACAGGATGAGTGGCATGTCTCATCGCCCAATTGTAGATAATAATTATCTTATAATATGTGAAGTTTTACAAACACCCGACTTTTACAAGAAATTCGAAAACTTACAGAAAAGAGTGGGAGAATTAAATAAATAAATAATATTCCATAATATCTTATTTATTTAAATTTCTCGCTGTCCAAGAAATGTCATTTAATTTTCGGCTGTCTCTAATATCATTAAAAATAATTTCACTGCCGATGTAACAATGTTCCAACACCAATTTGAATAATGGAGAAAGAGTGTGAAAAATATCACCAAAACATCACAATACATACCTAATATAATCATAATTTATGTAAAAAATTTATTAGATGTAAAAATATTATTATTATTATTAAGTAGGCACCTATATACCTAACACTATTTTACATCTACTGGCCACAAACAGTCGATGTTACGTAAAGGTTACGTCCATAGAAACGTCACGAATAGAGAGGCGCCAAAAGAAAAGAAGATACAATAAGTACTTAGACTACAACACGAATGTGGTAAGTCCACTTTTAACATTTAGTCATTCATGCCATCACACCATTTCTACAAGTGGGTTATTTAACAATTATTTTTGTTGGGGGCGAAATTTTGAAATTCATTAATATTAATTTTATGGTCATTCATGTTTCTGTTAGTTTTCAAAATGCGAATATTTCAAGTAATAGATATTTGTAGAACATCTAGTAGGTATAAGACGTTGTTTATTCACAGCACGGCACGGAGCATCTATTTAATCCACTAGTTTACTTGAGGGTGATGCCGGGACGGATAGATAGATTGAAATTTTCAGTTTAATGAGTATTAAGTACCTACGCCATCCATCCTGGCTGTCTTATTTTTTGGCATGGAAAAATTTACCTTAGCCATCATGGCAAGAGAGGTAACTGAAAGATGTCACATGTTTTTACCTTGTGTTTACAAAGTAGTTGTTTTTGTTAATGATCAATAACAGTTTTTGATAATAATACATACATACATACATCTTCTTCCCCTTGTCCTAGTTGGGTCGGGGGCCCATTGCGCCTAGGTACTTCCTCCAGAGATCCCTGTCCACTGCTGCTTCCAGGACCTCTGGCCACTCCAAACCAAGCCTTTCAACACACAAGTTTGACACCTGCCCTTGCCAGCTTCTTCTAGGACGGCCTACCGGTCTTCTGCCCTCTCCCAATAATTGAAAACAGTTTTTATTAATATTTGAATCGATGATTGTTAAAACGAATCTCGTCATACAAATGATCATTTTTCATTTTTTTGAAAAATTAATGAATAAATACTGTACACACTATTCACACCATATTAAGAAGATACACTTTTATTTAGTTGACCTATTCATATAAGTAGTAAAAAATATATCATAGAACCGTTTTTTTTCACCAGAATGTTTTTTTTTAGTTTCTCAAAAATTTTAACTTTTACCGAGGTTTGTTTTAATAATCATCGATCCATTTAATTTGTTAACTTTGTAGTTAATAATTTAAATATGGTGTGCCATTGTGATGAATGAATGATTAAGCGAGACTCTGTATAATTATGATGACCGTAATTATACCTACATTTTTAGAATAAATTCTGGCGCATGTTGTTGGATTAAAGCTGTCCACTTATAGATTTGCCTTTTAACCTGAACTTCAATTTGTAGTTATTATTGTCTCTTTTTTGATTTTACTATAAAATAAAAGAAAATAATTTTACCAATAAAGATTTCTTGTACATTTATTTCGATAATTTTGACATACCATGCTTGCTCGTTTAACTATCGAACTTATGTCAAAATCATGGCCAAAGATATTGTAATAGTCCGCTGAACAGAGAGATAGTATAATAAAGTGTTAATGTAGTGGGAAAATTGTGAACTACAGTCAATATATGAATAAGACGGACATCCAAATTCCTTGGTTCAGTTGAAATGTTCTTTCTCTTGAGTTGAGTCTTGGACTCTCATTCGAAAGATCTAGGCCTACTCCACCTTCACCTTTTAAGCTATTGCTTAATGTGAAGGTATTCTTATAATTCTATGAAGTTTGAATTTGAAATTGTTCCGTGGAGCACCCAGCAAAGAATACATCTCCCACTCTTTTCCGTAAGTTTTCGAGACATATAGAAGGCAGGTTCGTAAAAAAAAACATTTGAAACTCAGCGATGAGGTTTGACAGCCATCCTGAATGAACCGCTTTTTTGTTAGCAAGGAGAGGACAGTTCTTATGTTTATTATATGTAGCTAGTCTACTGGCTACCCCACTTGTGGGATATGCCGTGATGGTATAGTAGATAGTAGTAGTGGTAGTAGAATTTTATTACTCAAAAATTTTGATCTACCAACTGCGAATATCAATATAAAGATTTTATTGCTTAGGTATTACTTAAATCCACAATAGCATTTTTTTATTCCATAAAAATTTAGCAGAACTCGTTCTTGCTACATATAGCCGAATTTAAACAGCGATACTTCACAACAAAACTATAATTAAAAGAAATAAGATTTTCTCGTGTTGTTATATCTTCGTTATTTAATTATTTAATATATCGTTGATGAACGTGGTTTTCATTTATTAATTGTAACCAATCAGACATCTCAATTGGAGAGAATGCAACATCGTGATAAACCTAATCAGAAAAAGTGAGAAAGGTGTCGCAATGTCACTTTCGTATAATATAATTCCATGTTTTCGAGTGCACATTTACAGAAAAACATTAAAATTAAAATTAAATGTATTAATATCTACACAAATAATTTTGTATAAATCCACTTTATTAATTAACATACAGAGTTAAAGCGTTTTCGAGTAACTTTGTAAGCACACATCATCAGTAACATTCACGTAAACATAGTTTTGTAAACACGGTTTTGTAAACACAGTTTTGTAAACACGGTTCTCCAATCGAGATGACTGATTGGTTTTGTCATCTGCGCGTTGTGTCCAAACCCAGTTAAGGAATAAAAAAAAATATAATTGTTGTAAATATTCACCGTAACACAAATGGCCTATGCATAACTATTACACAAACAAATATACCTACGTAGAATATAATATATACACACTTATAGAACTAGTCAGGCCGTTATTGAGTTAATATTATCTATAATAATAATATGATTGTACTGTGTAGGTATAGCTGCTATATCAGGTAGTGTAGTAGTTGTAAAGTGTGGTTACGTGAATTGACATTAACTTTCTTATATTATGTTACGTAAGATACCAACCAGTCAGCTATATATTAGCTTTATATATGAATAGCTAGCCAGCAGTCAGTTAATAAATAGATAGGTAATAATAATTGTACTTAATATATTTATTCTATAACAGGTATATATTGTGGAAGTGGACGTTATATAAACACTTGTATTTTATAATTGTTCACTTGACTTTTTATTACAAGTAAATTCGTACTTCCTGACCCTCCTTGATTATAAATTCGTCTGTTTTTCATATTTTTACATATATCTGAGTGATATAAGTTTTTTATTTATTTATTATATTATACTTTACTATACCCTCTCGCCTTATCCCAAGTGGGGTAGACAGAGAAAACGGAACGCCATATAAGTAGATCTATTCTTACATACTTCTTTCGCTTCCTCTAGACTCGTACAATTTCTCATACACGCACGCCGATTAATCGTACTGAACACGTGATCATCCTTGAGAATTCGATCATTGTGAGTCAGCCATATGGTTCACAGATTCCCGCGCTTTCTCACACCCCGTCTTTCAGTGTTTTTTTTTTCAATTGGCATATACCAATAATGAAATGTATTATCTTTTTCACTATAATTTTATTAATACAAATTGTATTGTTCCTATTTCCCTTTGATCACTTTAGTTAAATTGTTTCTTTTTTACGTAAAATACTGTTGTGCACCTATATTAAATATGCAAATTGTACATATTTAATTTTTTAACTTTTGACATAAAATGTGTACAAATACGAGTTCGTCGGTAGCCTGGAGGTAGAGTCTCGGCCTCATGAACAAGGGGTCCGTGGTTCGATCCCAGGTGCCGGCAAACTCCCCTTTCACGACACAAGCTTTTAGCTTACTGTGAAAGGTGTATAAGGTTGTATTTGGGTTTATAACAAAACCCAGATTTATCTTTTTAAAAAAAAAAAAATTCCAAACTGAACTGATTATTATTTCTCCTATAGTACATACGTACATTCTACAAGTATCTGCAGCTGTTCTTTAGGTCGTATAACTAAAACTTTCCGGAAAACGGAAGCGGTCCGGTTGGCGTGTCGAGGAAATGGTAACTTACACTAGTTTCTGAGGATCGTAACACATAAATATCAGCTATGTAACGTTATACAATCGCTGTAAATACTTATGAACACTCTTAATCGATTTCAAATACTAGCCAATTAACTTACATATTTTTTTATTTCCTTATATCAACAATATTGATCAGGCTTCTATTTAGTTTAATTTATTTATCTATATATTCCATCAAGTATCTCACATATTATATAAGTTAAACCCTGCAAAATATGCTGCGAAGTCCCCACAATTTATTCTAAGTTCCCTAAGAATTTTGCTTATGTCACGTGAAAGATATTAATATCTCTAGCTAGATAATTAAACATTTGAACCGCCCTTCCTACTGGGCCAGTATTTACATATATATTGTGGTTTAAATATATATATTTTAAAAATATATATGTAAAAAATAATAACATTGGTTATAGTTAGAGTTACTAGTAAATGAAATGTTACAATCAACGAAATTTTCATGCTACTCATCCATTCATGCTATGGAGAGGACAATTCAACACTTTACATTCCTACAATTAATACGTTGGAGACAGTGTAATACGAACTAAATGAAAGTTGATATTTTCAACAGACGGTACTTGGTGGAAATTCATGTTGAATTAATTATAAATAAAATACTTATTTATAGTATATCCACAGTGACTTTTTTATTGGACGCGAGCCGACTTTCAAGAGCTTCCGCTCTCATCATCAGGCTGGCGAAAAGCTTCCGAAGGCGAAGCCGAAGGCGAAGCTCTTGAAAGCCGACTCGCGTCCAATAAAAAAGTCACTGTGGATATACTATAAATAAGTGTTTTATTTATAATGAACGAACTAAATTAATTGAATTGTGTGTAAAACGCATTCTATATGTCACATTAATTTGATGTGTTGTGTGTCATAACACCTACATACGTACCTATATAATATGATATATGTACGTATAAGTTATGTAACCAACATAGTATAATAATAACTTTTACTGTTTAATATTAATTAGATGGAAATTGTGTACATACACATCATACAAGCGAGTGCCTAGATGTTTTATCATTATAACAAGAAGTCAGCATTAGTAAATACTCGTATATTTTGTTCATATTTTTCCTGTGCCATGTCAGGTCCTCTCGAAGTCGATGATCACCCATGTCTTCTTCAAAACTGAAACGTTTCTTTACTTCTCGGGCACCTGTCCAGTCTCGAATATTTCTGAGTCATGATGCACGACTTCTGCCAATACATTTTCTTCCTTCTATCTTCCTCTTTAGTGAAGAAAATCTCGTGTTTGACACTTATTTGCGATATGACTTTGATGATGTTATTAAATAAATATATTTATTTGTCATTAATATCATCTAGTCAACTCCATCTTACATAGATAAGTATTTATGGAAGACGACAGTTCATCAAAAAATCAAATTATTATTTATTTAATAAAATTGGATATTTATTTATTCTATGCTATTATAGTTATTCTAATAATAATCATTTATATACCTTTGATGTTTGACAGCTAAATGCTCCAATTTCCTAATTGATATTAAAATCCTCTCTATTCAACTCTCTCTCTCCCTCTCCTAGCATTCTCACGATATGTCTTTTATCTAAAGATGAGCCTAATTTTCAAAGTTTCGAATGTAATTTACATCAAACAACCAATTCTACATAGTACTTGTAATAAATTAATTAAATAAATAATATTAAATAACTTTTAATGTTTGTATGTTTGCAATATTAATTCTGAATCACCAAATGTTGAAATATCTTTATTTCTCGGATATTTCAGGAGTCCAAGGACTCCTATTTATCCGTTTAGGTGAAGATTTTTTTTTAATATTTGGACTCTCTCTATTCTAATACAACTATGCCAGTGTTGGCATCTACGATCCTACCACGTCAGTGGGCGGGGGACCCGGCTGACGCAGCAGATCCCATCTTGAGACCCACACATCTACGAATGTCTTAAAGCGTGAAGCGTTTGTGGCATTTAGAAACACTTCCCCAAACCAGATGGGTTTGAATCACCAGATTTAAATATAGAACGCTAGTTAAGCATAATTTCACAATGTTTATTTGAACCAAAACATTAGTTATGGTATCTGGGAGGAGGACGCCATCTTAATTTTCTGTCTAAAAAAGTCAAATTAATACAAGTTAATACTAGAATGGACTCACTGAATGGACTCCATTTTTAATATCATTAATATCTGGGTTTCTGTTATAAATCCAAATTCAACCTGATAAAAGCTTGAGTTGAAAGGGGAGTTTGGCGGCACCTGGCATCGAACCGCCCACTATTATGCATGAGGGCGAGACTCTACCTCCAGTCTACCGACGAACACTACAAATGGTCTTCCAAATTATTCAACTTCAAGTTTTGTAGGAATTTGGTTCTTTTGAAATTATTAAAAAGGTTTTATGTTAAAAGCACTTTACCATCACTGCATAGGTACCTATACCACAAGTAGGAAAGCCAGCAGACTAACTGCATGTAGGTAACAAGCAGATTGTTCTCTTGGTTCCAATAATAACATAACATAACATGAATAGAGAATCCACACAGACCGAGCTAGTCCCAAACTAAGAAATGAATCTTGTATTATGGGTACTAACACGACGATACACATATATACAATGCACTGAACACATATACATGTAACACTCAGACCCAGGAAAATTTGATAAAGGTCATTCTTCATTTTGCCCTGGCCGGAAATCGAACCTGGATAATCGAATAAAAAAAGACGTTCAGGATAAGTGGCATACTCATTGCTAATAATTGTAAATGTAGTTCACTGAAATGTATAAAATATAATATTATATAATATTTTTATGTACAATAATTAAACTCATTACACCTACTAGTGAAAATTATCAGTGTTTTTTTTTTTGATATTTGAAATTAAACAATAAATTCTATGATAAGAATATGACTCCCAATCTTTTCTGTAAGTTTTCGAGTGTCCTGTTAAATGCAGATATTTTTAAAATATTACATTTAAAGACATATAACATATTCAGTTCAGTGATGAGGTATGCCACCCATCCTGGATTACTTAATTTTTATTGACACAAAAAGTACGATCGGCATGTCTATTATGAGTAATTGGTCCTCTGGCTACCCCACTTATGGGCCATGACATGATGGGATGGATGGAATAGAAATGAACATTGTCAAACCAATTTAGATTGAATGAGGGCGGCATTGTCGGTAGGTATATTGAGACACTAACCATAAGACGATAGACTAAGATTTAAAATAAAATCCTCGCACAGAGTAACTTCTTATATTTTCTCAAGACGATCTTTTCTGGCACCGAGTGAATTGAGATGGTAGAAATATTTGCCAATAATTTCCCAATCATTCGACCCAAATCACCTCACAATTATTGGGAGACAATACTGTCACGGAAGATGTCTTTGCACATTGTTCAAGAGACCTCATTGTTTTCAAATTCATTTCGACATTTTCTCTTTGGTCTGGTAATTAAATGTAATGTAAAAATATTTACATTTCTCAATTATTCTGTACTTGCTTATTGAGAGATTTAGACAATGGGATTGTCAATAATAATATAAAAGTTGTACTTATAGGAAAGTGACAAATCAGTTAATGATTTTCAACAAAATAAGCAACACACAAAATTTATACCATTTTTGGATTTAAACCGTTCAAGATTAATTATTCACATCGATTCAATTACAAAAAAACTAACAAAAACATTCTGTTTACTCCAGGAATCGAACCCACAAACCCAAGTACAAGTTCATTGGCCCCTAGTCATCTTATTGAAAATAATTAGATATCTGTACATGTGAACTTCCTTTCGGAATGTATGATATAAAGTATCGATACTTATGAATCGACCTGAGGCTGATCAAGCGAATTCTCTTTCGCCCAGACGACATTTCCAATTCCTCTTTATCACTTTTTTTAGAATTTTTTGATTGTTCAATTCAATTTTAAATTTTTAGACCAGCTATCCTTTCTGACCATAAAATACTAAAGATTCAAGATAACTTGCAAAAAATCGCCTCAGTTAACTCAGTTGGTAACCTATGCTCTTTGGCGGCTTTAATTAGGTACTAGTGATTTAATACAATTATGGGTAAAACTCACAGAAACTGAAAAAGAAATAATTTGAGAAGGCAAATATATAACGCGAAGGATATTGAAAGATGAGATAAGAGAAGAATATGATTCCGAAGAACACGGAGACCGAATAACTGATTCTAGAATTGCCCATATTGCAGCAAAGTAAACACCATAACTATAGTTCGTGTTTGCGAAAAATACCACCAAAAATATGAAATGATAGCTGGTCTTCAGTGTTACAATAGAGTGCAACTTCCGAAGCAACAAAGATCTACAATAAGAAGAAGGAGAGAAGATTTCTGATAAAACATATGTGTGTTTATCTTGCGGAGTCCTAGAAAAAAATAAATTTGAGTGTCCAGTAAGAGGCGATTCTCCGTAAAATATTTTACATGGTTTAAATTAATCTATTTGTTTATAAATCATTATTTGAAAAAAGGGTTAGCAACAACACATTCTATATATTTTTTACTATGACCATATTAAATTAATTATAAATAAAACATTTTTTATAGTATATCCACTGTGACTTTTTATTGGACGCGAGCCGGCTTAAAAACTAAATATAAAAGGATATACTATAAAAAGTTTTTATTTATAATTAATTCAACATGAACTTCCACCAAGAACCGTCGGTTGAAAATATCAACTTTATGATCATATTAAATTTATATTTAGTTTCATGGTATTACATAATTCAATGACTAGGTTGAAATCTAAAAATTATTCATTGCTCAAAATATTATGTTATCATAATATGAGACTCCAAAGCAAGATGCGCAACCATTACAAGATAAGCAAGTACCCATACATGTATGTAACTTAAAATGATATATCATACACTAGTGTGTAATAATATAATATGCAATAATAATAATAATGGTAAGAATGTAATAGATAGATAAGCATAGTAGAGTAAGTAGAGTGTGAGATGTGGATGATGAAAATAATGTAATTAGGGTAATGAACAAATCAACTGGTTGCCTCTTTTAGTTGAAATAAAGTAAAACATATTCACCACTCATAAATAATAAGATACCTATCTTTTTATTAGGATGTTTCATATTCTGTAAGGTAACACGGAATAAATTTTACTCACTGGAAAACAGAGAGCCCCTTATTTCATGAAAATAATAATAATACATACAGTTTCTTATTTATGTGTTAGGCAACAAATAGAAGAATTCCATAATCGGATAAATTTAAGCAAGCGTTTTATTCGACTTCGACACAAGCTTTTAGCTTACTGTGAAAGGTGTATAAAAAAAAATCTGCTGTAGATAAAACAAATACTTGAGAGACGTCTTTCAACTTTTTAGATCATCATCAATCGATTGACCTCGTGTTTGTTTAATCTGTAGTAGAACGAAACGCTTGTTTCAATTCATCCAATTACTTATTGCAAGGAAATATTTATAAAACATATGTTTCTTTTTAGAACATTGTTAATCAAGCAAAAAAAAAATAGTACGCAGGGTTGTTACTGTCTAATGAAGGCAATATTTTGTAAATTAATTTGGGGTTTGATAAGTGATTTCACTTTATTAGAAACAAAAATGTTCACTAGAAACTATGTATAAGAAAATAGGTTTTGTACTCATTTCTTATTATACCTATTAAATGTATTAATATCTATTTACTGTCTTCATACTACTAGTATATTATATCCTGTAAAAAATTCCACTTTGATAAGCGGTAAAAGACTTTACCTTGTCATAAATTTGCCAAAATTAGTTCAGCCATTCCCCATGAGTGGACATATTGATAGACAACTATAAGCCTGGATTGCGCAGCATAGGTATTTGATTTACTCGTATTTTTATTGATAACACAATAATTTTGGAAAACCCCAATACAACATTGCGGCAGTGGCCGTAGAATATTATGATCCGGTATTTTAACTGCAGAGTACTCCAACATTACACAACATTATGAGTGTGTTTTGTGTGAGTAAGAATAGGTTCTACTATTTATTTATGTACAAAACATTCTATCATTTGGTTTTCCATATTAAATTCAGGTTAGCGGATGCAATGAGAATATCTTATTAGGACTTATGAAATGTTTGTTTATTTATTTTCAACAATACTGTATAACATTATTTTTTATTAATTTCAATGTTCCGTCACACACTCGTACACAATGAGAGATATGTTTACTTCCCCTCCAGCTACTGTTAATTTTACTCAGTACAAAAAAAATGTACTCTGAAAATGTGTAGACTTGCATACATACGTAAAAAAGGCTTTTATTCTCTTGATATATTTTGTTGCTTATTATTTTTTATTTATATTTTCAAATTGCCCACATTAGTTCACTTATCCTGCTTTATTTGTTCACATACGAGTATTTTTATTCATTTGTGGTTTTTGTTTTATTGTCCATTTAATGTGTTTTGTGTGTCCACATATTGTAATACTGTCTGTGTACATTATGATAATTATGTTAATATTTACATGTAAAAGGCCCAGGCCGTGAATTGATAAATATATAAATAAACTAGCTGGCCCGGCGAACTTCGTACCGCCTAAGAATCAATGAACGATTTCATACATACATCTTCTTCCCCTTGTCCTAGTTCGGTCGGGGGCCCATTGCCCCTAAGTATCTCCTCCAGAGATAACTGTCCACCGCTGCTTCCAGGACCTCTGGCCACTCCAAACCATGCCTTTCAACACATGTTCGACACCTGCCCTATCTTCTGCCCTCTCCCACTGACTTTATGAATGATTAATATTATTAATCTCTTTACAAACTCCCGTAATTGTCAAAGTGTGTCATCGAAGGTATAGTGTAAAAAAATATAATTCATTTGGAACATTCGCAGTTTAGCGGCCCCACCCGTTGTCGAGTACTTTTTTCAATAGAAAAAGTAATATTTTCGAAACTTGAGGAAATTGTTGCCATATGGTGAATTATTTTATAGGAAAAAAAAATCGCAACTATGAAACTTGAGCGGCCCCACCCGCTGTCGAGTAATATGTACGGAATTTTAGGAAATTAATTTTCGAAGTGGATTTTTTTTGCCGGCAAATTAAAATAATTCTACATATGGCAACAATTTCCTCAAGTTTCAAAAATATTACCTTTTCTATGGAAAAAAAGTACTCGACAACAGGTGGGGCCGCTAAAATGCGAAAGTTACATTCATTTTTTTTTTACATAGACAATTCACACACATCGAGCTAGTCCCAAACTTAGATGAATCTTGATTATGGGTAGGTACTAACGCGACGATACACACATATACAATCCACTATACACATATATATGTAACACCCAGACCCAGGACAATTTGAAAAAGGTCATTCTTCACTTTGCCCTGTCCGGGAATCGAACCCGGGACCTCGTGACTCAAAGGAAAGAGCTCCGCGCCACACCGGCCGACATGAACAATTATACTTAACTCAGATTTGTTTATAAATTATCTGCAGTACGTAATATAATTATGTAGGTACTAATTTTTTTTCAGGTAGATTTTACCTATTCATTTAAATTTATAAAAATTCTTTCCATGATTTTTTAAAAATTGAAATATCAGAACTACAGATGTTAAATTGTATGGATAACGATTCTAATTTGAGAATGTATAGAAATGTTATCATATAAATAGGCCAATCTATAAAAAAAACTTCATTGTTGATTTTGTATAATTCTCCATATTGCATTTTTTATTGAAATTAAAAATGTATGGCGTAAATAATTTTCTTCGTAATTTTTCTTCTCTGTCTGCAAATTTCACTACACAATCTTGCATCAGAACTACCTATGTACATGAACACATTCTTATTTTCACCTTTAATAGCACAATTTTTGGTTCAATAATAATTTTCCATCTGCAAAAATAAAATACAATTTCAAATATAATCTGTGCACGTCCACATTTATGTGACAGAAGATCTATCGATACATAAATATTAGTCGAATAACTCGGTAGTTACATGGCAATAGGTTGTATCTCACATTTTTTGCGTTTTCAAGTTTGTTCCATAAAATGCTCAAAATAGTGTAATATTTGATGTGGCAAAAGGATATGTCTCTTTATAGTCAGAATAAAGAGAGAAAAGACGTAACTTATTGACATGTAGAAAGATTGTTTTCATCAACATGGCAAAAAAACTCAAATATTTTTAAACTGCAAGAAATTATTTAGTGAATCTTACATACATCTTGTAGAAGAAATTATTAAGAGAATGTTACATCTATCTTGTAGAAATAATAATTACCTTCATTTTGATATATGTATAATGCTCGAAATTTGGCTGAAATATCTCTTTTGCAAACTTTGTTTTTGCTCTCCTGTAAAATTATGTTTTAGTGAGATACAACCTATTGCCATGTAACTACCGAATTAAAGTAAACAAATATTAGTACACATTTCGTTCATATTAGTTATAGTAATTTGGTTCTTAATATAGCAGAACCTACGGATTATTTTAGCACAATGCAACAGGCGACGTGGGGGCGCTAATAGCGCCATAACTCTCCATATTGTTTTTATTTTTGAAATTAAAAATGTATGGCGTAAATAATTTTCTTCATATTTTTTCTTCCCGTGAATTTGTAAGATGTTTTAATAGCCTATAGTTTATTCCGGGCGGAGAAGAATCCAACAAATCAGAGATCATTCAAATCGGTACAGCCATTCTTGAGTTATAAGTGTTGTAACACACACGACTTCCTTTTATATATTAGATATAGTAAAAACTACAACGCGTGATACCCACGAAACGTTCACCTCTATTTTCTTTTACTTATTTATTTTATTCTCCAATGTGTATAAGATACATAATTAGATATAGCAATAGGAATACACATTTACGAATAATTGTATTAAGGATAATAATGCCAATATATTGCGATAGTTTTTCATTAAACCTTTTAATTCCTAAGCAAAGCATCCTATATACAATTTAACCGGAATAAAAACTTAGGTCGATCCTGAACGATTTTATTAAATTAATATTTTCTTACGTTTAATGCCTGCGATAAAATATTATAATAATTAAAATAGATTAAGTTATATTTTAATTCACCAAGCACTCCTCTATCTACCTAATTAAGAAGTTTTACGACCATTAAAAGCTTACGACGACCGTAAGCTTCTACAACAACTTTGAATGTAGGTACTAGGTTGTACCACTCACAATGGCGAATAAAAGTAATATTTTGATGGCCAAGTGCATCGAACTGTAATAATACCGACAGCAGGTATTATAAAGATTATTAAACACATTAATGATAGTAATATACATTATATAGTTTCCTCAATAGTCAAGTGTAAGAAGGCAGTGTGTTGCATAATGCCCATTCAGTGGTTGCACAACTCTCAACAGCTCTCCATACAAGTGTTGGTTTGTATAGAACATAATATAGGAACTACTATCTATAATGTGTAATGCTACAATATTGCAAGCCTTGAAATCGAAAAATATAATAAAGTATCATTATTCAGATCTCAAAAATAATCTTCCCCTCCTTTACACTAGTATTTACTTGAAAGGAAGTAAAAAAATATAAATGCATTGTTGAATTTAATTAGTGAGTTCGTCGGTAACCTGGAGGTAGAGTCTCGGCCTTCAGAACAAGGGGTCCGTGGTTCGATCCCAGGTCCCGGCAAACTCCCCTTTCACGGCACAAGCTTTTAGCTTAGTGTGAAAGGTGTATAAGGTTGTATTTGGGTTTATAACAAACCCAGATATATCTTTTAAAAAAAAAAAAATCGCATTGTTTTGCATGAAAGAAAAGATTAAGGCAAACCTATTTCAGATTTTAGAAATATAAAGTATATATCTAAATATTAAATATTTTGTTACAATCTTCAGACACTTTATAGTTTAATACCTATTCAATTTAAAATAAAAATGTCTATAAAAACTAAAATATGAGCAAATTTCAAAAATACTTGAGCAACGTATATATTTTTTGGAGTCATTTTCTTTCCCTCACCGAGAGCCTGTTGCACATAGATACTTCTTCCAAAGATTCCAATCCATTACTACTGCTTCCAGGACTTTGGTCACTCTTAACTAAGTATATCAAGACAAAGATTTGATCCTTGCCTAGCTAGCTTCTTCCGTGTCTATTGAATAATAATAATAATTTTTATTTAAATAATATCATCTTAACACTTTTATAATAATATACATAGAATACCATTTAACATTTTTTTTTACCCATTTTTAAATGGAGTGAGCATCAAACAAGTAAGTGAATTCGTGTACCTGGGCAGCAGAATAAACCAGGATGGACGCTCCAAAGCAGAAATTGTAAGCAGAATAAACCAGGCAAGGATTGCCTTCAACAAAAAATCGAAGATATTGGAATCCCCAAATATCGACTTAAGCGTAAGGAAGAACCTTACTAATGCCTTTGTATGGAGCATTCTGCTTTATGGTTGTGAGACATGGACCATCAGCAAGAGTGAAAGCGGACGGTTGGCGGCCTTTGAGATGTGGTGCTACAGACGCATGCTTAAGATCCATTGGTCGGAGCACGTCGAAAACGAAGAAGTCTTAACCAGGGTAGGCGAAAAAAGGCAACTCCTTAAGAGAATCAGCCAACAACGAGCTAACTGGATTGGCCACAACATCAGGCACCCAGGACTACTCATCGCCATCGCGGAGGGTAAGATCGAGGGAACAAATGGCAGAGGCCGACCAAGAGACGCATATATGGACCAACTGAAGAGGGACATGAACTGTGGCTCATACGTAGAGCTTAAAAGACTGGCTGAGAATAGGGAGGAATGGAGAAGAAAAACCAAACTCGTTGCAGACCAATCCAATGGATTGTAACTAAATATATAGCATGGTATTGAAATACAGTTTATCACAACTCATGATATGTAACTGTCGGTGTTGACATAATACAGAATATGAATTATCTCAGTTTGAGATTGGTACGGCTTGAAACATTGTTGCATTACAGATTCCAGTTTGTATTGAGTGTAGGTATCTGAAGTAATAACACTTCATAATTAATGTATTTTTTAATGAAATAGTGTAATAAAATATATATTTCGTGATAAAACCGGGTATACCCATGTGTCAGAATTACTAATCGTCTTCAATGTCATAATTTCACAATTTTGTTTGTTATTTTGGCAACTATATGATATTCGACGATAAATTAAAGGGTTCACATGCAAAGAAAGCAGAACATTTCTAATTAATACATGAAGTGTTTTTGATTATAAATCAGATATTAAAGTTGATTTTAATATAGATTTTCGTTGTATCGGTTATTCTATGGTGCAGCCAGTGGAAATATAAACATTTCTGTATTCTTGGTCAAATATTTGTGAAAATTTATATATACGCCTTTGCATATAGTCCCCCCCCCCCTCTCCCCAATTACTCCGAGAATTTCCTTGAAAATTGGTAAACAAATGGGTGATATTTCAATATGTGTAGAACAAAATACAAATGAAATATTTATATAATCTCTAATGTTAACACTACTTCAGAACCATTGCATCTTTAAGTGTACTCAAAAACTAAAAGAAAAGATCGGAATAACTTTTGTGAACTCCACCTTTTTACAATAAAATGAGTTTCCACCCTATTTTGGAAGCTTTAACGAGTATTGTAAAACCAGGCAATTGTAAAACATTACCTATAAAACGTGTAACATCGTCAAATGAGTGATGAGGCACGCCACTCTTCCTGAATGTCTCATAATTAGTTTTTACGGCAAGGAGAGGATTAATTTTATGCATATTACAAAAAACTAAAATCATATTCTTATCATATATGTATAAGAGATGTTTATATGAATGAAGAAATTAGAGTTATTATTTAGCTTGAATTTATAACATTTAGACTTTTTTCAAATACCTACGTAGTATCTAGATAGCTTTTAACAAATAAATCAATTTAAAAGTAAGATTTTATTTATTATGTAAGTAGATGAGTGAATATATTTATTTATTAAAATAAAATTAACATTAGAAGTACCTACCCTGTATGAATATAACCACAAACAAACATTCAACATAACTGCTATTTTGTTTGTTATTAGATTATGTAACTACTAGCAATCATTAAATTTTTAAATTGTTTAATTACTTTAAGTATGTGAGATAGTGTACTCGTACACATAAGAATGTTTAATAAATTTCTCCAATGTTTTGTTGTTGTAAATAATATTAAATATTTTCAGCACAAGTGCTCTTTAAGAATGTATTTTTTAACATATTGTTACATAACCACAGCCATCATATTAATCACTTACATAAAAATATTTAATTTATCACGATTTTAATTTCTTATGTCATATAAATTTTATACATCTATACCATCACGGAATATATGCATTTAAAAAACATACAAGTTATCATCTTTATGCAATAAAAAATAAAGCATTCAAGAGTGATGGCATAGCTCATTGCTGAATTATTAATGAAATCGGTTATTTCAGAAAGGAAACAAGTCACGCTGACGAAATTTTTCAGAAGACAAAAAATACTTTATCTGTTAAAGTTCGATATTGTTGTTTTTTGGCATAGTACATTTTTTTGTGAAAACTAGGCTTGGTTTTTATTATTTTTAAGTTTAAAAACTGGACTATTTCCTTTCCACTTCTTTGCCTAACCGTAAAAAATGTACAGCAATTGAGTAAAAGTTTGCAAAATATTTTAATTAATTACTGTTTTCGTTAATGACATCAGAATTTGGCCAGTTTTTTACTACATTTTTCAAAAATCCTTGTGTATATCCGAAATGTATTGAAGGGTGATGGCGCTTAATTATGTAATTGAAACAAGTGTTTCTTTCTACTATAGATTATTGATTCCGAGAGAGACGTCTTTCGACTTATAAGGTCATTATCAATCTTCATCACCTATTACTTAATCTTCATTATCTATCTGCAAGGTAAGTGGTGTGATAAGATTCAAGCTATACACGAACATTTGTTGAAATCTTAAATCTCGTTGGAACATTTTTAAAAAATCAAAACTTCATTTAATTTTATATTTACCCTTGTATCTATTTGGTTTTAATAAACTCAAAATTTCAATAAAACTTTACCAAGGATTATGACATTAAATAATATGTATAAATCACAGAATTACAGGTTGTATTGTAATGTAGGTTGAATTTGAAAATAATATTTAACACGATACGGAAGATCCTAGCTGAAGGCTAAGAAGACTACAACGCGTGGGCAGACAAGTATACATGTTAAAATACACTTAATACGAGTATTGACATTAAAAATTTACACCCGTACTTACTAAAACACATATTTGGGCTTTATTAATCGTGGTCTGTAGTCAAAGAATAAAGTTATTCCCGTTTATACCTTATATATATATATATAAAACCTTGAGGTGGTCAGTAGGCTGATAGTCGATAGTCTGATAGAGTCTTGGACTTTCAAACGGGAGACCCGGTTTCGATGCCATCCGCTCTCTTACATATTACACCTTCACGGCACAAGCAAATTGCTTACAGTGAGGGTTTCTGGGATGTATTTGGGTTTTGAAAATGTCCAATGATAGTTGGCCAAAAAGAGCACTGTTCTTCCGTCCGCAGGGGTTCCGTCGGCCCGGGCGTCCCTCTTTCACAATACACCGTTCCTATGACAACGATATCAGAGCGCAGGGAATGTCGTGGAAAGAGGTGACGCAATTGGCGCAGAGACGCTCTGAATTGAGGAGGCTGGTTTCTGCCCTGTGCTCCCGAGAGGAGCGTTGAGGGCGATGATGATGATGATTTGGGTTTATTTCAAATCCAAATTCGTTATTCTATGGCAAATAATGAGTCTAAAGCAATTCACAGTTTGAAATAATTTTAAACATAAAAAATCATAATAAGCTAATCTTTGTTTGCAATTAATGTATTACTTAGATATATATAACAGTTGTAATAGTAGTTATTCCGAGTCTATGTGTTTGGGTGTCAAAGTATTAACCTGACGAAGAAATGGTATAATAGATTTTTTTAAAAGTAGATGAAGGTAATGGAGCAATGACATGAGATGAACAACCTATACCAGATAAATGTGGGCGTGCAGACATTGCGTCGACCTTGATTCCTAATAATTAAATTTTATATGTTTATTGTTTGCAAAACAGTTATGAACTGGCTGATGTTCCCATGAACTGAGCTCCTTTGGTGTTGGCCATCAAATTTTAATCAATTATTTTAATTTGTAAGGTGTTTGCTGAATCATATCAAGGTTTTGTGTTTTTCAATAATTTAAAGATCCCATAGGTTAAATATGTATCTTTTATGTAGAAATAAAATAATAATAGTTAATCAATTCTATTTATTTTGTATTAAGATCAGTATGGTATACAGCAGTAGGGCTACTCTTGACACAATCTTAATACGATCTTTATCATGCCTTGGTCTTAATCATAATCAAGATTGGAGTGCACGTATTTTTGACCATATAGTATTTTCACGCGTCATAGGATTAATAAGATCAAGATTGGATTAAGATTGTATTTTATTGTAGTGAAGAAACTAAAATTTTGTTAACTACGGAAGAACTGTTTTGTCAACTTAACGAGATTTTCAAATTCGTGAAAGAATAAAAAAAAACTCAAAACAAGACAATTTTCTCAATTTAAGAAGATATTATTATAGCAGAATTAAAATTCTTAAAATAAGAAAACACTGTTCATTGAAGAAATGAAATTCACAGTCTAATTGAAGATAACTGTTTTTTTTATTCAAAATATATTCTCTACTAAAGACAATATTCTCTTGATTTGTTTGAGATAGTAAAAATTCTTGGATTGACAGAATAACATTGACGTTTTTTCTGTTTACAATACTGCGACAATTTATATAACGCCGTACTGTGATAATATCACTTCAAGGGCGCTATTCTCTTGTACAAATTTCTTTACAACAAAAAAAGGTTTTATTACAGATTTCATCTAAATTATACCATATCAAAATAAACACAACTGACAATAATAATCATTACAATGTTATTAACAGGTATCTATACCAATATTTAGTATTCACACTCATATACCATAACATCTATCTATACCATCACGACATCTCCCACAAATTTAACAACCAGCAGTCTAACTGCATATAATAAACATAAAAATATATGATATGGCTAAAATGCTGGTGCACAACGCCATCCTCGTACCGACACTGATGTATGCAAGCGAGACTTGGACATGGCTGAAGAAGGACGAGAGTGGAATAAATGCAGTGGAGATGCGATCACTGAGAAGAATGGTAGGTAAAACTTTGCGTGATAGAGTAAGAAATGAGGATATTAGAAGAATGAGTGGATGCAAGAGGAGTGTTGTTGATAGAATGCGTGTAAATAAATTGAGATGGTTTGGTCATGTGGAGCGAATGGATGGTGTAAGATTGACGAAGAAGGTGTATTTATCTGAAAGAGAGGGTGTACGAAAGCGCGGACGTCCAAGAACTACGTGGCTTAACCACGTGGATTAAATTCTCAAGGACGGTCGCGTGTTAAGTAAGAGGAATCGGCGTGCATGTATGAGAAACTGGATGAATGTAGAGGAAGCTAAAGAAGTATGTAAGAATAGAGCGACATGGCGTTCCGTTCTCTCTGCCTACCCCACCTGGGACACGGCGTGAGGGTATAGTATAGTATAGTATAGATATGATATAATAACAACATTCATCATATAACGGTGATCATTATGCTATTTCTATCATAATATACAGAACTATTATAGGTGCTTTTAATATCTAGCTATATCTATCTATATATGCGTATGGTAATAAATAAGTAATAATAACAACACTAAATATTGCACAACTCTACACAACACAATATTATAATATTATATGGAAAGAAGACGAATAATAAAAGTGGTAATAATAATAATAATGTTAGATACTTTCCTTCACGGTTAATGCTTTTGCAATCGTAGAAATTGAAAGTCGACTCGCAAGCAGTAGTAGTGCTACGACAGTCAGCCTGGCTTACCATACAACTATACGAAGAATCAGTCATCAAAAGTCGTTCGTTATCGCTAGTATACAGTACTAAACTACGCGGACCGTGTATACTGTACCGTCGATATTATAATAATAAAATATAACATAATACTCAGTCAACTTCAGACCATCGCTATGTACGGTGGTCGATCTTGATCTTTGACGACGACTGCAAAAACGAAGTGAAAGAAAAAAATAAATAAATCGGAATTATTGTTGTTGTGTTGCATTACATTATTACTTGGCGAAAGTCAACCTCAGTAAATGTATGTGTGTGCATGTGAATATAATATACAAAGTGTTTCTGTTGAATGTATTTGTAATATTATTATGTAGTAGTTTTGCTCGCTGGTTGGTTGTTGTTTGTTAAAGTACTAAGTATTAATATTTGTATGTGAAAGAAAGTGAATGTCGCGACCATCGGGACATTGTCAATACTACAACTGTACCACTGCTACAAACATTTTAATACAATACTTTTATTATAATTATGAAACATTCAACATCATCCAATACACTGCGGTAAATAATTGTTTACCTCTTCGTAAAAATATAAAATAATTAAATAAACTGGAAAGTCTCACAAGTAATGTTGAAGATATAGTTTTTGTAATTCTTTCATAACACCATCTTTCATTACGTTTCAGTTATATAATTATTATCAATAATATAACTATAAATAAATTTATATTCGTGGACATAACTGAGTTACTGCATTTTATTTGACTGCCATAGAAA
Source organism: Athripsodes cinereus (assembly GCA_947579605.1). Classification (NCBI taxonomy): domain Eukaryota; kingdom Metazoa; phylum Arthropoda; class Insecta; order Trichoptera; family Leptoceridae; genus Athripsodes; species Athripsodes cinereus. The sequence continues at coordinate 3,123,336 of OX388307.1, forward strand.
TATCAATTATTTAGTTAATATTGTGTTAATTTTTGTTAACGTCTGACGATTGTACTTTGTGTCTTTTTTGAAGTAATCAATATAATAATAAAAAAAATACTGTTTTTAACATCAAAAGTAGTTTGAAAATGAAAGTGGTGATTCTAATAAACTGTTGAAAATATTGTTTCTATCACCAATGTGTTGACTGAGTTTGTAATTATAAAAAATAAAGCATCTAAGTGATTTTGAAACTGTTGATGGTAGGAAGACCGTGTTGTGTTGTCTATTTTAATCATGATATAAAAGACATTCAAAGTTAATTGAAAAGTGTTTCGAGGAGAGAACTAGAAGGAGGCTGATAACAAAAAAGACTGAATGATGTTGGGAGAAAGCAGATGGAAAGTATTAGTATTAATCGCTGGACTGCTCCTAGCACAAGCCATAGATAGTCCTGGAAGAGGCTCTTTACAACTTAAAGATGTAAGACACTTAAGAAGATCATTCATTCCAAACCTTCCTAGTCAATGGTCTAGGTATTCTAGATCATATCAAGAAAATACAGCATTATCAGCTGATATAGCTGAAACAGGGATAGCTGGTTATCCCGAATATAATGCAGGATCAAGAAGACAACGAATAGGATTCAGAGAAGAACCTTATGGAGAAGAATCATCTCGTTATTATAATGATTACTCAACAAAAGACAGAATTAATGACAGTTACAATATAGGACTCAAACGATCAGATAATTATGACGACTCACAAAGTTACAACGTTGCCAGAGAAAAAGTATCCTTCGAAGATGATGTCGATTATGATTCAACTGCACCGGAAGTAAACACAGCGCAATCAGAAGAAGAGGAAAGAAGATCCAAGCCACTGTACGCAGAAGCTTTTTTTGATAGGGAACCAATCACATTCCCACAAACCGGAAGAGATTCAAACCCACAATTCACATCTAATAAAAGATATTCGGATTACAATTTAGAAATACCGAGGAAGCCAAGAGGTCCAACAAATGTGGGATTTCCTGTTTCTAAATCTTATCCTCCAAGATATCCCTTCTTCAATCCGTATTATGGGTCACCAAATGTCGACTATGATAATTATTATGGAAATCCATACCAAAATCCTCCCGATTTTAATCCGTTAGTGAAAAATGGATTTTTCGGTCCGGGTTTCGCGCCTAAATCTCCATCAAATCAACCATTTTGGAAAACGAGAACGCCGCGTGTTGTCTTCCCGAACGGGAACGATAATGGACCTTTGGTGCAATCCAACTCCCATCAGGGAGGGACCGGGAATGTGTTGGCTAATGCCATAAACTACAATAATGATAATGTGGTGTTTAGGGATCAAAACTTTGGCCTCAATGAATTGGCTGCCATACAAGACATCAGGAACGACTTTAATCTGCAGGATCTAGGTGTTACAGGAAACGATGACAGTTCTGTAAAGGACAAAGGTAAGTGAACTTCATCATCTTATCATTCCACGCAAAGTCCTAACTGAAAACATTCACGTATTTTGCTTTATATATTTTTGCACCTTTTTAGTCAATGTTGTTTGATTACAAACTTTTTTTAATAATATTCACTTTTCCAAAATTTTCAGTAGTCTTAAATGAAGCAAAAATTATTATTAAACAATGACTTAAATTTTGTTTGTTGTACTGTTATGCTTTTATTTTTATATTTTTTACATATTCTTTTTTCTACTAATAACTGTGAGAAATATGATTAGTATACGAAGAATTTATTAAATAAGCATTATTTTATATAAAATATTACCAACTTTGTTTTTAATATAACTATATCAAACTTTATTAAACACATAAAGTGAGATATTCTATTCTTAAGGAAAACGCAGTCATACTATTTGACATACTTAACGTTCAAAATGTGAATCTGTATTTGAATGATTCAATTTAGTTCACTTATTATCTTATGTTAATCTGCAATAGTTTTGCGTGTTCAATTCATGATCAATAGAAATGTGACTAATGCACCAAAGTTAAGATTAATATTTTAAATTATAAAACCTTTATTATAAATTTAGTTTTTGGTAGTAATACTTAATAATTATTCTATAAAAATACTAATAAATAATTTGGAAAAAACATTATATGGCAACAAAGTTAATTTCGAAAAGGTTCAACATCCTGGCTCAAAACAATATAACGATTCTAAACTTAATTGACTAGACTTTACGTCTCCACAATAACAATAATTCCTTAACACATAGGTATATAACAAAACTTAATTTGATTAAATAATATTAAACTAGACAATTTGAAATATGCCTTTTGAACAAGGACCCATTCAAGGAGTCATACTATTCCGTAAATAAAACGGTATTTTATTCCGTCTTAAAAATCTCCATAAAAGAAATTTGATATATAATTTATTAGAAACTTATATAAGTTTCAAAATTAATAGAATAATCTTACTTAATTTACACACTAAAACACTACAATGTCAATGTTGAACATACGCTATACAACGCTACGATCACTGTTGGAAATCGTATTTTTTTCCATTGAATATAATGGTTTGTTATTGTTGTAAAATTTATTTATTTTACTTTTAAATAAACAAATACTGCACTATCGACTTACTTCCTGATAATTGGAACAAGTCTTCCGTATAGGTTAAACAATGCGGTGCTGCATATTACAAATGTAATGATTTACTACAGCTACTTATATAAAATTCTCTCTTGCAGTTTCTTATACGTGATTTCCTCGCGTCAAATCTTTGATTTGTTAGGAGTTGCAATTATGATAACAAACAATATATTTACGCATAATTGGATGATGTTTATCAAGACACATTAACCTCTAAGTAACTATGCATCGATGTATTGTTTTGAGTCAACACTAACAGTTGTTCAATTTGAGAGTAATCAAGTGGAAGATTGTTTAGCTTTAGCTACTTTTAGGGATTGGATAAATAAAAAAAACAAGCGTTTCGTTCTACTGAAGATTAAACCAACACGAATGGGAAGTTTTGGATGGGAAGTGGGAAAATGGGAAGCTTTCGAATATCATGTTATCTAGCTTTGAATTTGTCACTCACTCTTTTTTTAAGATTTTGTAGCTTGGCACGTTTTTGCGCAATATATACACTCTGGTTATGAATTTATGAGCACGCATGAGAAATTGTATAAGAGTGACCGAAGCGAAATGGTGACTACACATGGATAGAAGTATGTGGTGCCCGACTCTTTCTGCCTATCTCGCAAATTAAGTCTCGTGATGTGTGTATGGTCATAAACAAAATTATCAGTTAGTTCATTCGGGGGTCCTGAAAATAAAAAATTATCAGTTAGTTCATTCAAAGCTCAGTTAGTTCCTCCTGGAAATAGAAAATTTCGAGAACTTGTTAATAACGGGTGAAATATCGAGTAATAAGACATTAATTACTAAAGTTTTAAATTCAAATCTTAAATTGTCTTGTAAAAGGCAGGTGTTCGATAAAATTAAGATATTAGGTATACATCTTGAATTCAGCAATGAGGTTTGCCATCCGTCTTGAATGTCTTGATTTTATATTGGCATGATAGGACATCTTGCATTTTTATTATATGCAGTTGATCTGCTAGCTACAGCACTTATGGGATATGCCGTGATTGTATAGTAGTAGTATAATAGTAGTTTTAAATTCAACGATCAGGTATGTTACCCTTTTTAAATTTCAAATTTTATATAGCACGCAGAAAACAACCTATATTTTCTTTATAAGTGAGTACTTATGATAATTGTCATTATTGTATAAATAACTATATAGAAAATAGAGTCATTACACTTCCTGGAATAAATTTAAAGCAAATAATGCAAAATACACAAACGTTTTTACAAGTATTAACTTTTCTCTACAAAACTTGTAGATGTACGAGTATATTTAATACAACAGACTAACAGCTAATAATGTTTAGAAAGTATTCGACATTGCAAAACAGCAAGAGAGTACACTTAAATCACTTGATACATTGTTTCATAATATTATATACATATCCTTTACATAATCAAAACACTTTGGTTTTTATATGATTGAATTTGTTTTATAAGACGATGCGGGAAACATCGAGTAATCTCAATGTGCAAACCATCACGACATCTCCCACGAAAAGGATAGTCAGTGAATTGTTATATATAATTTTGGGTGGAATGCCTCATCGCTTAATCGTAGATGTTAATTTACTGTTTTAAACCGTAGATGTAAATTATTTCAAACTTTATGCTAGTGTACAATACAATTCTGGTACCGTCTTTTATGTATGTAAGCGAAACATGGACATGGTTGAAGAGGGATGAAAGTGGAATAAATGTGGAGATGAGATCGTTAAGGAGAATGGTTGGTTAAACGATGCGTGGTATTTTATTAGAAGAATGAACAGATGCAAGAGGAGTGTTTTAGATAGAATGCGTATAAATAAATTGCGATGGTTTGGTGATGTGGAACGAATGGAAGAGGAAAGAATGGCAAAGGGTAAAAAAAAAGAGTTCGTCGGTAGCCTGGGGGTAGTCTCGGCCTTGTGAACAAGGGGTCCGCGGTTCGATCCCAGGTGCTGGCAAATTCCCCTTTCATATCTTTATTTTTAAAAAAATAAAAAAATAAACTTGTCTGAATAAAGGAGTTTCAAGAAGCGCGAGCGTCCGTGATTTACATGGTTTGACCACGTGGTTCAACACCACGTGGGTTGAGTAAGAGAAATCGACACACGTGCATGAGAAATCGTATGAATCTAGAAGAAGCGAAAGAAGTATGTAAGGACAGACCTATATAGCATTCAGTTCTCTCTGCCTACCCCACTTGGGATGCGGAATGAGGAAATAGATAGATAGATAATTGTTTTAAATGTGAGGTTTTAACAGCTCCATTTTACAAAACATGTAAAAACTTACAGATAAGAGTGGGAGACATTTTCATTACATGAAACTTCACGAGTGTTAATTTACTTAGTAAATAAAAAATAACATATTTGTACAGAAAATAATTGATGAATTAGATCACTGGGCAAAAGATCACGCTGTCAAATTATAATTTGATTATTTATGTATGTATAAGAAATCATTCATCATCATCAAATCATTTTCACGGTAAATTAAGTAACATCTCGTACATTAAGTTACTAACACCGTACAGTTTCTCCTAAATGCGGTACATCTTCAGGCCAGCATCAACAATAATAATAATAATAAAAATCGCTCTACTTTTTTCATCGAATAATCAAATTCACTACTAGCAATTGTACCCAATATACATATTACTTATTATGATACTCTAAAAATATATTGGTATTCAATGTTGTCACATTTATAGTATGCTGATACATATATTTGTTGAGTCTCTTTTGTATCATGAAAAAATACGATGTAAAATATTTTCTCAGTATTTATTTTGCAGAATTTAATTTTTATCTATTTATAACAAAATAAAAATATGTTTCATAGTTTTACTAGTATAGTGACCTACGTTTCAACTTTCGGTTACGTTGAGAGAACTATTCTTTGCCGGAGCTACGAGACACAACCCAGATATATTCATATTTTTTTATATACTATACTATATATATACTATACCATCACGGTATATCCCACAAGTGGGGTAGTCAGCAGACTAGCTGCATATAATTAAGCATACAAGCTGTCCTCTCCGTGTCAATATAAAATTAAGACATTCAGTACGGGTGGCAAACCTCATCGCTGAATTCAGAATGTAAAATGCCTTTATTTTTCAGAACACCTGCCTTTTACAGGACACTCGAAAACTTACGAAAAAAGTGGGAGGCCAATTCTTTGTCAAGTGCTCCACGTAAAACCTAAATACATTCATTTGAATTATTTAATTTATTTTATTTTATTTTATTTATAACAACATATACGGCACAAAGCCATTAAACATATACCTACAAAAAAATCACAAATAGTTCGATGCAATACAACAATCCTGTCAAACGCAGTCACAATTACTTATCACACACACACATTGACGCAACTATACAATGCAGCAATATTAAACTATAGCACCCGCCAGTATACAAACTTATTTTATAATACTTACAGATTATGCACATTAAAGTAATAATGCTGCAATATTAACAAATAAACATTATATTTTGAGATAAAAAATACTATTTAGTGTATTAGATTGCTTGTAATGGGGTGTTCACATTTGGCGAATATCGCCAGGCGAATTTCTAAATATATCGCCAGGCGAAAAAACAAAATTCGCCGGACATCCATTGATCGTCACACCTGTTCACACAGTCCACCGATATAGAAACGATCTGTCAGATGCGCTTTGATTTTGACACTGTTTTCAAAATGGCGTCGAGATGGAGATCGCGAAGTGTTTATTTTTAGTCGAAAATGTTATAGTAGAGGTTATAAGGCGCCTTTTAATTAAGGAAACAAACGCCACAAACCAACAACAAAGATAACAGCTGTCACGAAGCGGGAAACATTATAAAATTTATAGGTTATAAAGTTTTTACCATAGATACGAACGCCGCGCACATCTGCGCATGCGCAAATCGTTCAATCGGCCGAAAAGTTGGAAGGTGGTCAACTCGAGACGATATCGTTTCTACTGGTTTTTATCGTTTCAGACTAGCTGTCATTTTGTTCACACGGTTCAAATGGCTGGCGATATTTTGGTGTCTGGCGATATTCGCCAAAGTGAGAACACCACATTAGTAATGGAAGTGAAATATGCACACGCTGGCTGCTACTAACCTACTAATAATATTTGTATTCAACGTTTTCTATGCGTCAAAATATTATTAATAATAAGTGAATCATTTTCATCAACAGACGTCGATTTCTAAAATGTTTTCCTCCTATAAAGATTTCCTTTTCTTGAGCGTATGCGTTGATTTAGAGAAAAACTTCGCATTGCTTGTATAAAAATTTATAAAGTATACTCATTGATTAATGCAATAGCGATTTAAACATCCTAACAAAAAATAATTACTATACCAACACGACATATCACACAAGTGCAAATAATAAACATGCAAAGTGTCCTCTTCGTGCCATACAAAAAATAATATTATTTAGATTTACATGAGGTGGTCGGTAGCCTGATGGTGGAATCTTGGAGTTTTAATCCTGAGACCCGAGTTCGATTCCACCCACTGCCAATTACTAACTATTCACCTTCACGACACAGGCTCATTGGTTACTTTAAGAGTACATATCTGGGTTGTATTTGGACTTGTTTCGAATCTAAATTAATCTTATAAAAAATATCTTAGTGACAATAAATCTTCCTTCAAAATCGTATTGTATGTTATGAATGTAAAAATGTTCTAAGATGGATAGCGGGAAAGTATTTATGGGTTGATTATGTGGAGTATTAAGAGATATTATGCTCTAATCGTTTTTTTAAGTAGAAATTAAGAAAAAAGGCTAGGAAATTTTTAGTTTGCTTTCAAATGAATCATACTTTTAAGTAAAAGTTTAAGTATCATACTTTATTTTTGTTTAAATTTTTTCTCCAATGTTTTTTTTTTAAATTTAATTATTCACTCTTTACTGTCCATTCATTGCAAACAATTTTATAAATAAATATTATCATTTTTAATATAATCAATATAGAGAGGAGGAACTTATCGCAAAAAGGCGATCTTTTTCATCTACCATACTTACAATTTTTAGTATATTTCCAACGCTTTGCTATCGTTTTTAACACTTTACCACATTTAAATTATCGCTTGTATGCAAATATATTTTCAAACACAAACTTTGATAATTGTAAATACCTTCAAAAATCAAGATAATACTCTAACAATAATATACTATAAAATTGAAATTCTGCGAAAAAATAAGAGTACCTACCCAACAGTACTTTCAAATTGTTTATTGGAGATATCTACAAAATAACAACATAAAACTTTATTCAATATTGAGATACCTGCCAAATAAAATTTGTATACAAAATTAAGATTGTATCTACTTGTATCTTACTTGGCTTACCAGCTGTTGTCGTCCATATACCTACCAATAGTGAGAACGGTAATTTCTTTCCTCGTCATATACTCGAAGGTATACTTATAATGGTAACGTCATTATTGTAGTAGGTAGATTGGTATATTTGGATGTATTTTTAGTATTATTATGTATGTACATGACACAAAGTGTTTATATGCTGGTAGATATATAAGTAGATGGCTCTCCATCTCTCTCCATCCATCTGCTGGCTGGTGAAGGTCATTTTGTAGCCTCTGGGGAGGTACTCGCAGCAGCGGTAATAATAATAACAACACAAGGAAAGTCTTTCGCTTTAATAATAATTGTTATACAACATACAACAGTGGTGGTGTAAAAAGAAAACAAACTCATATTATAAAATAACTTAATTCATAAGTCACCTCAATCTGTTGATGAAATTAAATCACCTCCGTAAATTCACCGGGTTAGTTGGAAGACATCACATTTTAGCGATAAACTCGCCCTCTGTACATTGAATTTTTACTGTATTGGTATTTTTAAATTTACTGTACTGGTATTTTTAAAATTAAATTAAATTAAATAAATAAATAAATTTTACGTTTTCCTGTGTCAGACCTTCTGCATCCATTTATTAGCACATCTTTATATGTTATTAGACCATCGCATCGTGAATGGGGTCTCACTATACTTTTATTGTATGAAAAACTATTTCAATCGGAATCACCTACTTGTCGTTTCTTATCTTATAAATATTATTTCTCAGTTGATATAAAATTGTTTGAAATAAAAGTAGCAACAAAAAGGTTTTTTTCTTTATTTATTTTTCTCTATTTTTCATTTTTTACTTTATTAAATCTTTTTATTGTTTAGACAGTTATAATCGTTTACTAAGAATATATACATATAAATATCACAATAAAAGATTTAAACAAATTAGTGAGGTCAAACGAATAGGATATAGAGAAGAAGCATCGTTAAACAATTGAAATAAATTTACGAAAAGATGAACACTACATATAAGAACTCAGCATAAATAAATTGAAAATCTAGCATTTGGGCAGGCGTGTAAGTTATGCCACTGAATAATGAGTAGTGGCGAAACAAGAAAAATTTTGTTGTTGTTTTTATATTGTACCTATATGTTGTAACTTTAGGCGCCTTGTGGTGATATTTTTATATACGAGATTTATTACTTTGTGTGAAGAGAATGCAATTAAAATGTCTCTAATTAATTAATTGTTAATTTATACAAACATAAACACTACGTATGTTAATTTAATTTATACAAACATAAACACTACGTACGTTATACAAACATAAATCTTCCATAAATTCATTTGTTTTGCATACATATCTACGCGTCCCCCTCCAGATATAGGTACAAACATGGACCGTGTTTGTCTTTATTGCCAGGTAAATAAAAATTTAATTATCCATGCATTTATAACCAGAACAATATTGTAATGGCGTCGTGTTATGTCGACTTGAAATACTTTGTTTTTACTCGTTTAATTAGTCAGTATTCTCCCGTCCTTTAGTTACATTACAGCCGGTTGTGAAGTGTCATTGATAATAGTGTAGAAATTGTAACGTTTTAAATAAGATAGTGAAAAATTGGCGTATTTTTACTGGCGAAATTATTATCTTCCATAAATTCATTTGTTTTGCATACATATCTACGCGTCCCCCTCCAGATATAGGTACAAACATGGACCGTGTTTGTCTTTATTGCCAGGTAAATAAAAATTTAATTATCCATGCATTTATAACCAGAACAATATTGTAATGGCGTCGTGTTATGTCGACTTGAAATACTTTGTTTTTACTCGTTTAATTAGTCAGTATTCTCCCGTCCTTTAGTTACATTACAGCCGGTTGTGAAGTGTCATTGATAATAGTGTAGAAATTGTAACGTTTTAAATAAGATAGTGAAAAATTGGCGTATTTTTACTGGCGAAATTATTATCTTCCATAAATTCATTTGTTTTGCATACATATCTACGCGTCCCCCTCCAGATATAGGTACAAACATGGACCGTGTTTGTCTTTATTGCCAGGTAAATAAAAATTTAATTATCCATGCATTTATAACCAGAACAATATTGTAATGGCGTCGTGTTATGTCGACTTGAAATACTTTGTTTTTACTCGTTTAATTAGTCAGTATTCTCCCGTCCTTTAGTTACATTACAGCCGGTTGTGAAGTGTCATTGATAATAGTGTAGAAATTGTAACGTTTTAAATAAGATAGTGAAAAATTGGCGTATTTTTACTGGCGAAATTATTATCTTCCATAAATTCATTTGTTTTGCATACATATCTACGCGTCCCCCTCCAGATATAGGTACAAACATGGACCGTGTTTGTCTTTATTGCCAGGTAAATAAAAATTTAATTATCCATGCATTTATAACCAGAACAATATTGTAATGGCGTCGTGTTATGTCGACTTGAAATACTTTGTTTTTACTCGTTTAATTAGTCAGTATTCTCCCGTCCTTTAGTTACATTACAGCCGGTTGTGAAGTGTCATTGATAATAGTGTAGAAATTGTAACGTTTTAAATAAGATAGTGAAAAATTGGCGTATTTTTACTGGCGAAATTATTATCTTCCATAAATTCATTTGTTTTGCATACATATCTACGCGTCCCCCTCCAGATATAGGTACAAACATGGACCGTGTTTGTCTTTATTGCCAGGTAAATAAAAATTTAATTATCCATGCATTTATAACCAGAACAATATTGTAATGGCGTCGTGTTATGTCGACTTGAAATACTTTGTTTTTACTCGTTTAATTAGTCAGTATTCTCCCGTCCTTTAGTTACATTACAGCCGGTTGTGAAGTGTCATTGATAATAGTGTAGAAATTGTAACGTTTTAAATAAGATAGTGAAAAATTGGCGTATTTTTACTGGCGAAATTATTATCTTCCATAAATTCATTTGTTTTGCATACATATCTACGCGTCCCCCTCCAGATATAGGTACAAACATGGACCGTGTTTGTCTTTATTGCCAGGTAAATAAAAATTTAATTATCCATGCATTTATAACCAGAACAATATTGTAATGGCGTCGTGTTATGTCGACTTGAAATACTTTGTTTTTACTCGTTTAATTAGTCAGTATTCTCCCGTCCTTTAGTTACATTACAGCCGGTTGTGAAGTGTCATTGATAATAGTGTAGAAATTGTAACGTTTTAAATAAGATAGTGAAAAATTGGCGTATTTTTACTGGCGAAATTATTATCTTCCATAAATTCATTTGTTTTGCATACATATCTACGCGTCCCCCTCCAGATATAGGTACAAACATGGACCGTGTTTGTCTTTATTGCCAGGTAAATAAAAATTTAATTATCCATGCATTTATAACCAGAACAATATTGTAATGGCGTCGTGTTATGTCGACTTGAAATACTTTGTTTTTACTCGTTTAATTAGTCAGTATTCTCCCGTCCTTTAGTTACATTACAGCCGGTTGTGAAGTGTCATTGATAATAGTGTAGAAATTGTAACGTTTTAAATAAGATAGTGAAAAATTGGCGTATTTTTACTGGCGAAATTATTATCTTCCATAAATTCATTTGTTTTGCATACATATCTACGCGTCCCCCTCCAGATATAGGTACAAACATGGACCGTGTTTGTCTTTATTGCCAGGTAAATAAAAATTTAATTATCCATGCATTTATAACCAGAACAATATTGTAATGGCGTCGTGTTATGTCGACTTGAAATACTTTGTTTTTACTCGTTTAATTAGTCAGTATTCTCCCGTCCTTTAGTTACATTACAGCCGGTTGTGAAGTGTCATTGATAATAGTGTAGAAATTGTAACGTTTTAAATAAGATAGTGAAAAATTGGCGTATTTTTACTGGCGAAATTATTATCTTCCATAAATTCATTTGTTTTGCATACATATCTACGCGTCCCCCTCCAGATATAGGTACAAACATGGACCGTGTTTGTCTTTATTGCCAGGTAAATAAAAATTTAATTATCCATGCATTTATAACCAGAACAATATTGTAATGGCGTCGTGTTATGTCGACTTGAAATACTTTGTTTTTACTCGTTTAATTAGTCAGTATTCTCCCGTCCTTTAGTTACATTACAGCCGGTTGTGAAGTGTCATTGATAATAGTGTAGAAATTGTAACGTTTTAAATAAGATAGTGAAAAATTGGCGTATTTTTACTGGCGAAATTATTATCTTCCATAAATTCATTTGTTTTGCATACATATCTACGCGTCCCCCTCCAGATATAGGTACAAACATGGACCGTGTTTGTCTTTATTGCCAGGTAAATAAAAATTTAATTATCCATGCATTTATAACCAGAACAATATTGTAATGGCGTCGTGTTATGTCGACTTGAAATACTTTGTTTTTACTCGTTTAATTAGTCAGTATTCTCCCGTCCTTTAGTTACATTACAGCCGGTTGTGAAGTGTCATTGATAATAGTGTAGAAATTGTAACGTTTTAAATAAGATAGTGAAAAATTGGCGTATTTTTACTGGCGAAATTATTATCTTCCATAAATTCATTTGTTTTGCATACATATCTACGCGTCCCCCTCCAGATATAGGTACAAACATGGACCGTGTTTGTCTTTATTGCCAGGTAAATAAAAATTTAATTATCCATGCATTTATAACCAGAACAATATTGTAATGGCGTCGTGTTATGTCGACTTGAAATACTTTGTTTTTACTCGTTTAATTAGTCAGTATTCTCCCGTCCTTTAGTTACATTACAGCCGGTTGTGAAGTGTCATTGATAATAGTGTAGAAATTGTAACGTTTTAAATAAGATAGTGAAAAATTGGCGTATTTTTACTGGCGAAATTATTATCTTCCATAAATTCATTTGTTTTGCATACATATCTACGCGTCCCCCTCCAGATATAGGTACAAACATGGACCGTGTTTGTCTTTATTGCCAGGTAAATAAAAATTTAATTATCCATGCATTTATAACCAGAACAATATTGTAATGGCGTCGTGTTATGTCGACTTGAAATACTTTGTTTTTACTCGTTTAATTAGTCAGTATTCTCCCGTCCTTTAGTTACATTACAGCCGGTTGTGAAGTGTCATTGATAATAGTGTAGAAATTGTAACGTTTTAAATAAGATAGTGAAAAATTGGCGTATTTTTACTGGCGAAATTATTATCTTCCATAAATTCATTTGTTTTGCATACATATCTACGCGTCCCCCTCCAGATATAGGTACAAACATGGACCGTGTTTGTCTTTATTGCCAGGTAAATAAAAATTTAATTATCCATGCATTTATAACCAGAACAATATTGTAATGGCGTCGTGTTATGTCGACTTGAAATACTTTGTTTTTACTCGTTTAATTAGTCAGTATTCTCCCGTCCTTTAGTTACATTACAGCCGGTTGTGAAGTGTCATTGATAATAGTGTAGAAATTGTAACGTTTTAAATAAGATAGTGAAAAATTGGCGTATTTTTACTGGCGAAATTATTATCTTCCATAAATTCATTTGTTTTGCATACATATCTACGCGTCCCCCTCCAGATATAGGTACAAACATGGACCGTGTTTGTCTTTATTGCCAGGTAAATAAAAATTTAATTATCCATGCATTTATAACCAGAACAATATTGTAATGGCGTCGTGTTATGTCGACTTGAAATACTTTGTTTTTACTCGTTTAATTAGTCAGTATTCTCCCGTCCTTTAGTTACATTACAGCCGGTTGTGAAGTGTCATTGATAATAGTGTAGAAATTGTAACGTTTTAAATAAGATAGTGAAAAATTGGCGTATTTTTACTGGCGAAATTATTATCTTCCATAAATTCATTTGTTTTGCATACATATCTACGCGTCCCCCTCCAGATATAGGTACAAACATGGACCGTGTTTGTCTTTATTGCCAGGTAAATAAAAATTTAATTATCCATGCATTTATAACCAGAACAATATTGTAATGGCGTCGTGTTATGTCGACTTGAAATACTTTGTTTTTACTCGTTTAATTAGTCAGTATTCTCCCGTCCTTTAGTTACATTACAGCCGGTTGTGAAGTGTCATTGATAATAGTGTAGAAATTGTAACGTTTTAAATAAGATAGTGAAAAATTGGCGTATTTTTACTGGCGAAATTATTATCTTCCATAAATTCATTTGTTTTGCATACATATCTACGCGTCCCCCTCCAGATATAGGTACAAACATGGACCGTGTTTGTCTTTATTGCCAGGTAAATAAAAATTTAATTATCCATGCATTTATAACCAGAACAATATTGTAATGGCGTCGTGTTATGTCGACTTGAAATACTTTGTTTTTACTCGTTTAATTAGTCAGTATTCTCCCGTCCTTTAGTTACATTACAGCCGGTTGTGAAGTGTCATTGATAATAGTGTAGAAATTGTAACGTTTTAAATAAGATAGTGAAAAATTGGCGTATTTTTACTGGCGAAATTATTATCTTCCATAAATTCATTTGTTTTGCATACATATCTACGCGTCCCCCTCCAGATATAGGTACAAACATGGACCGTGTTTGTCTTTATTGCCAGGTAAATAAAAATTTAATTATCCATGCATTTATAACCAGAACAATATTGTAATGGCGTCGTGTTATGTCGACTTGAAATACTTTGTTTTTACTCGTTTAATTAGTCAGTATTCTCCCGTCCTTTAGTTACATTACAGCCGGTTGTGAAGTGTCATTGATAATAGTGTAGAAATTGTAACGTTTTAAATAAGATAGTGAAAAATTGGCGTATTTTTACTGGCGAAATTATTATCTTCCATAAATTCATTTGTTTTGCATACATATCTACGCGTCCCCCTCCAGATATAGGTACAAACATGGACCGTGTTTGTCTTTATTGCCAGGTAAATAAAAATTTAATTATCCATGCATTTATAACCAGAACAATATTGTAATGGCGTCGTGTTATGTCGACTTGAAATACTTTGTTTTTACTCGTTTAATTAGTCAGTATTCTCCCGTCCTTTAGTTACATTACAGCCGGTTGTGAAGTGTCATTGATAATAGTGTAGAAATTGTAACGTTTTAAATAAGATAGTGAAAAATTGGCGTATTTTTACTGGCGAAATTATTATCTTCCATAAATTCATTTGTTTTGCATACATATCTACGCGTCCCCCTCCAGATATAGGTACAAACATGGACCGTGTTTGTCTTTATTGCCAGGTAAATAAAAATTTAATTATCCATGCATTTATAACCAGAACAATATTGTAATGGCGTCGTGTTATGTCGACTTGAAATACTTTGTTTTTACTCGTTTAATTAGTCAGTATTCTCCCGTCCTTTAGTTACATTACAGCCGGTTGTGAAGTGTCATTGATAATAGTGTAGAAATTGTAACGTTTTAAATAAGATAGTGAAAAATTGGCGTATTTTTACTGGCGAAATTATTATCTTCCATAAATTCATTTGTTTTGCATACATATCTACGCGTCCCCCTCCAGATATAGGTACAAACATGGACCGTGTTTGTCTTTATTGCCAGGTAAATAAAAATTTAATTATCCATGCATTTATAACCAGAACAATATTGTAATGGCGTCGTGTTATGTCGACTTGAAATACTTTGTTTTTACTCGTTTAATTAGTCAGTATTCTCCCGTCCTTTAGTTACATTACAGCCGGTTGTGAAGTGTCATTGATAATAGTGTAGAAATTGTAACGTTTTAAATAAGATAGTGAAAAATTGGCGTATTTTTACTGGCGAAATTATTATCTTCCATAAATTCATTTGTTTTGCATACATATCTACGCGTCCCCCTCCAGATATAGGTACAAACATGGACCGTGTTTGTCTTTATTGCCAGGTAAATAAAAATTTAATTATCCATGCATTTATAACCAGAACAATATTGTAATGGCGTCGTGTTATGTCGACTTGAAATACTTTGTTTTTACTCGTTTAATTAGTCAGTATTCTCCCGTCCTTTAGTTACATTACAGCCGGTTGTGAAGTGTCATTGATAATAGTGTAGAAATTGTAACGTTTTAAATAAGATAGTGAAAAATTGGCGTATTTTTACTGGCGAAATTATTATCTTCCATAAATTCATTTGTTTTGCATACATATCTACGCGTCCCCCTCCAGATATAGGTACAAACATGGACCGTGTTTGTCTTTATTGCCAGGTAAATAAAAATTTAATTATCCATGCATTTATAACCAGAACAATATTGTAATGGCGTCGTGTTATGTCGACTTGAAATACTTTGTTTTTACTCGTTTAATTAGTCAGTATTCTCCCGTCCTTTAGTTACATTACAGCCGGTTGTGAAGTGTCATTGATAATAGTGTAGAAATTGTAACGTTTTAAATAAGATAGTGAAAAATTGGCGTATTTTTACTGGCGAAATTATTATCTTCCATAAATTCATTTGTTTTGCATACATATCTACGCGTCCCCCTCCAGATATAGGTACAAACATGGACCGTGTTTGTCTTTATTGCCAGGTAAATAAAAATTTAATTATCCATGCATTTATAACCAGAACAATATTGTAATGGCGTCGTGTTATGTCGACTTGAAATACTTTGTTTTTACTCGTTTAATTAGTCAGTATTCTCCCGTCCTTTAGTTACATTACAGCCGGTTGTGAAGTGTCATTGATAATAGTGTAGAAATTGTAACGTTTTAAATAAGATAGTGAAAAATTGGCGTATTTTTACTGGCGAAATTATTATCTTCCATAAATTCATTTGTTTTGCATACATATCTACGCGTCCCCCTCCAGATATAGGTACAAACATGGACCGTGTTTGTCTTTATTGCCAGGTAAATAAAAATTTAATTATCCATGCATTTATAACCAGAACAATATTGTAATGGCGTCGTGTTATGTCGACTTGAAATACTTTGTTTTTACTCGTTTAATTAGTCAGTATTCTCCCGTCCTTTAGTTACATTACAGCCGGTTGTGAAGTGTCATTGATAATAGTGTAGAAATTGTAACGTTTTAAATAAGATAGTGAAAAATTGGCGTATTTTTACTGGCGAAATTATTATCTTCCATAAATTCATTTGTTTTGCATACATATCTACGCGTCCCCCTCCAGATATAGGTACAAACATGGACCGTGTTTGTCTTTATTGCCA
Organism: Athripsodes cinereus; assembly: GCA_947579605.1. Taxonomy (NCBI): domain Eukaryota; kingdom Metazoa; phylum Arthropoda; class Insecta; order Trichoptera; family Leptoceridae; genus Athripsodes; species Athripsodes cinereus. The sequence goes on from OX388307.1 coordinate 3,140,415, forward strand.
GGTAAATAAAAATTTAATTATCCATGCATTTATAACCAGAACAATATTGTAATGGCGTCGTGTTATGTCGACTTGAAATACTTTGTTTTTACTCGTTTAATTAGTCAGTATTCTCCCGTCCTTTAGTTACATTACAGCCGGTTGTGAAGTGTCATTGATAATAGTGTAGAAATTGTAACGTTTTAAATAAGATAGTGAAAAATTGGCGTATTTTTACTGGCGAAATTATTATCTTCCATAAATTCATTTGTTTTGCATACATATCTACGCGTCCCCCTCCAGATATAGGTACAAACATGGACCGTGTTTGTCTTTATTGCCAGGTAAATAAAAATTTAATTATCCATGCATTTATAACCAGAACAATATTGTAATGGCGTCGTGTTATGTCGACTTGAAATACTTTGTTTTTACTCGTTTAATTAGTCAGTATTCTCCCGTCCTTTAGTTACATTACAGCCGGTTGTGAAGTGTCATTGATAATAGTGTAGAAATTGTAACGTTTTAAATAAGATAGTGAAAAATTGGCGTATTTTTACTGGCGAAATTATTATCTTCCATAAATTCATTTGTTTTGCATACATATCTACGCGTCCCCCTCCAGATATAGGTACAAACATGGACCGTGTTTGTCTTTATTGCCAGGTAAATAAAAATTTAATTATCCATGCATTTATAACCAGAACAATATTGTAATGGCGTCGTGTTATGTCGACTTGAAATACTTTGTTTTTACTCGTTTAATTAGTCAGTATTCTCCCGTCCTTTAGTTACATTACAGCCGGTTGTGAAGTGTCATTGATAATAGTGTAGAAATTGTAACGTTTTAAATAAGATAGTGAAAAATTGGCGTATTTTTACTGGCGAAATTATTATCTTCCATAAATTCATTTGTTTTGCATACATATCTACGCGTCCCCCTCCAGATATAGGTACAAACATGGACCGTGTTTGTCTTTATTGCCAGGTAAATAAAAATTTAATTATCCATGCATTTATAACCAGAACAATATTGTAATGGCGTCGTGTTATGTCGACTTGAAATACTTTGTTTTTACTCGTTTAATTAGTCAGTATTCTCCCGTCCTTTAGTTACATTACAGCCGGCCCGCAGGGTCAAATTTCAGAATCAGTATGACCTTGAAGTACTTGAGAGTACTGAGAAATGCCAACTGGTCTCAGACTCTGTGAAAGGAAATTCCTGCTCTACTCCTCTATACAAAAGTAGGTGGTCGATGCCATTGAATATGACATAGTAGACAGGGACCGACTGTCAGCCGGTATAAGCTAACAACCAACTCTTCTTAACTGAAGATGCTGGAAGGGGCACTCTCTTGTCCGGAGAAGCTAAAATCTTCTCAAAGGCGGATGAACCTTCGAGGTCAACGGCATGAGGATGTGGAATGCAAGGGAAGCTACCACATTAAAGGCTCTCGTAGCATCCCAAAGTAACAACGAGGTATGAAAATGACCAGATTCTTTAGTAAAATTTTCCGGAGTCAAAATCGTCCCCCAATCGGATCTCCGGGTGGGGACTGCTCGAGATCTTGTCATTAAGCAGAATACACACAAGAGAGAGGAGGTGAGAAGAAACCGAAACAGCACACAAGGAAGATACGCAACCTGGAACGTCAGAACTTTGCTGCAAAATGGTAAGTTAGACAATCTTAAAGTAGAGATGACGAAAATGAAACTAAGCGCGCTAGGGATCTCTGAAATGAGATGGCCGAACCCGGGAGATATGTGGACAGGTAATTTTCGTCTTATCCATAGCGGTAGTATAGAGGGTAAACCGGGGCAGGGAGGGGTAGGAATAATGTTAAGTAAAGATTTGGGTAGGAGAGTAAAGGGATACGTACACTATGGAGGCAGGATTATTTTAGTCAAGTTAGATACCAAACCCGTAGACACAATTTTGATCCAAGTCTACATGCCAACATCTAGCCATAGCGACCAAGAAATTGAGATTTTATACGAAAACATCCAAAAATTGCTAGATGACACAAAAGCTGAGGAAAATGTTATTGTAATGGGAGACTGGAACGCAGTAGTAGGGGAAGAAAGGGAGGGATCAGTCGTAGGAGCATATGGGTTGGGCACTAGAAATGATAGAGGTAACCGTCTCATTGAATTTTGCGCCAAAAATAAAATGTTTGTAGCCAACACGTGGTTTCAACACCACTATAGACATCGCTATACATGGAAATCTCCCGGAGACAGATTTCGATCACAGATTGATTACATTCTTACGCGTCAACGATACAGGAATCAAATTAAAGACTGCAGGAGCTTTGCAGGTCCGGACATTGACAGCGATCATAATATGGTTGTGGCGGAAACCATACTGAAATTCAAAAGGCTCGAGAAGAGAACCACAAAAAGATGGGACCTAAAACAGCTAAAAATAAAAGAAGTTAAAGAGAAATACGACGAAAAAACTAACATATGCGATTTTGAGAGTAATGAAAATATAGATAAAGTATGGGGCAAAATTAAAGAGAAAATAACCGCAGCGGCAGATGAAGTCTTAGAGAAAAAAAAGCCGCAAGCTAGGAAAGAATGGATTACGGACGACATTTTAGAAATGATCGAAGAAAGAAGGAAGCTAAAGAACTCCAAAACAGAAGAAGGGAAAAAGGAATATAAAGCCCTTAGAAATAAAATTAACAGAGAATCCAAGCTGAGAAAGGAATGTTATTTGCAAGAAAAATGCAAAAATATAAACAGAAATATAAAACAAAGGAAATTTGAAACCGCATACTCTGAAGTAAAGAATTTCTTCAATGACAAAACACAGCCACGATGTGCTATACAAGATAAAAACGGCAAACTGCTGTTTGAGGACGAATTGATCGTAAAAAGATGGAAAGAATACCTAGAACAATTATACAAAGGAAAGAACATAGTCCAAGAAAGCAAAGCACTAGAAGCAGAATATGACGTAGAAAATAATGGAGATGACATCTTAAGAAGTGAATTTGATATTGCCTTAGCAAAGTTGAAAGACGGCAAAGCACCAGGTATTGACCTGATTCCATCAGAGCTGCTTAAATGCGCGGGAAAAGGCATGCTCGATACATTGTATAAGCTTGTCTGCAAAATATATGACACAGGAGAGATACCTGAGGACTTTGCCAAATGTCTGATACGAGCGCTTCCTAAGAAAGCAGGCACTACAAAGTGCGAACAACACAGAACCTTAAGCATGATATCACACGCTTCTAAGATACTCACCAACATTATAATGAAAAGGGCGGAAAATAAAATAAACGAAACACTTACAGAAGATCAATTTGGATTCCGCAAAGAGACAGGTACAAGAGATGCAATCCTGAGTCTCAGACTTACTCTAGAAAAGAGAATAGCAATTAATAAAAACACATACATAGCATTCATCGACCTTGAAAAAGCATTCGATAAAGTAGAATGGGAACAACTTTTTAACACCCTCAACCAGATAGGAATGAGTTATAAAGACAGAAGAGCAATCTGGAGCTTATACAAGAACGAAATGGCTGTGATTAAAAGCGGAGAGAGCTGTGCAGAAGCAAGGGTCGAACAAGGCGTAAGACAAGGATGCTCAATGTCGCCAGCTCTCTTTAACTGCTATATACAGCGAGCCATTGATGAACTGAGAGAAGAAATGAAGAACTGGACAGGAGTAAAAATAAATGGGAAAAAGGTCGACATGATAAGATATGCTGACGACATAGCACTGCTTGCAGACTCCGAGATGGAGCTGAACGAAGCCTTAGGAAAAATGGAAAGTATACTGTTGTCAAAGTACAACATGAAAATAAATAAAGAAAAAACAAAATGTATGGTCGTTGGAAGAGAGGAAGCGACTGCGAACATTGCCATAAATGGAGTGAGCATCAAACAAGTAAGTGAATTCGTGTACCTGGGCAGTAGAATAAACCAGGATGGACGCTCCAAAGCAGAAATCGTAAGCAGAATAAACCAGGCAAGGATTGCCTTTAACAAAAAGTCGAAGATATTGGAATCCCCAAATATTGACTTAAGCGTAAGGAAGAACCTTACTAAAGCCTTTGTATGGAGCATTCTGCTTTATGGTTGTGAGACGTGGACCATCAGCAAGAGTGAAAGCGGACGGTTGGCGGCCTTTGAAATGTGGTGCTACAGACGCATGCTTAAGATCCATTGGTCGGAACACGTCGAAAACGAAGAAGTATTAACCAGGGTAGGCGAAAAAAGGCAACTCCTTAAGAGAATCAGCCAACAACGAGCTAACTGGATTGGCCACAACATCAGGCACCCAGGACTACTCATAGCCATCGCGGAGGGTAAGACCGAGGGGACAAATGGCAGAGGCCGACCAAGAGACGTATATATGGACCAACTGAAGAGTGATATGAACTGTGGCTCATACGTAGAGCTGAAAAGACTGGCGGAGAATAGGGACGAATGGAGAAGAAAAACCAAACTCGTTGCAGACCAATCCAATGGATTGTAACTCATTATATATAAACACTACGTATTATTTAGAAAAATGAAACACCGAAATGCAATATACTACTAAGATTAATTATTTCAAGTAAATATAGGTATTTGCAAACTTTCACACTTGTCGATATGTATCGTCAAAATAATGGAGCCTTGCCAATCGATGACTGCAGTAATTTTAAAATAAATTTTGCCAATCGATGACTGCAGTAATTTTAAAATAAATTTAATTGTATGCATCTCCTTTGTTGATATACCCATCTCCTTCCCTCTTATCAAACACCCTCAACTCCGCCCTTTCTCCCCCACCTTCAAACTCCCCCCCACCCTTAGTATAAGTTAGTAATAGAAAACATACTCACTAAATATGAACTTTAACTAATTAGTCCTCCTGATGATGCCAAGTAGAAGCCTTGGCGAAAACGTTTGAGGTGAATAAATTTAATTTGGAAATTATACAGTGTTTTTAAAATCATTTTAATTAAATTTAATTGTAATTTTAACGATATTTGCTTATTCAATTTTCCTCAACTATAGTATGACCGGAATATACGTATTTATTTATTATACTATCTACCAATTATAACAGGATACATCTATAGAAGATGAAACATTGTATCAACCTATCCTATCAATTACAATACATCTTTTCACTTCTTCTCCATCCATAAAATACATTTTTTTGCGTGTATACTTTTTTTACTTCACGCACAAATTTGATCCACGTTGTCAAGACTAGTAATCATCAGATGCCTGCACATTCTTATTATACTCCTTCTTTTATACTAATTTTTAACAAAAATACACTTTTTACGTACACGCGAAAATTTCAAAAAAAGAATGTGAGGGTATTAATACGATACGAGTATTCAGGGAATTTTGCGGATTTATATTTCAGCAAGAAATTTAATTAAATGTCAAATTTTGACATCACCCCGTGGAATCGCCTTTAAAAAATATGTCTCTAATTCCTTTTTTAGGTGTCCGTAAAACACCGCAAATAAGACATTTGGCATCTTTAATTCAGTGATGAGGCATTCACCCATCGTAGTTGTCTTATTTTTAGTTGACATGTAAAACACAATATGCATGTTTTTGACACATGCAGTAAGTCCGCAGGCTACCTCATTTTTAGGATACACTGTCGTGGTTCATATGCATTGGCATGCATCTATGTATTTGTGATGTTATGTATCAAGTTCTCGCACACACACACACACACACACTTATACAGTAACAGATACAATATATTACAGATATTTTATTTATATAATCATGTATAGTTGTGTTAGTAGATGTATACGTAACACTTGCATGCATTTTACACAATCATTGCCATGGCTCAATACCACCTTTAATCAAGATAACACATCTGCAGTTCATTCCCATTTTCTTAATTCTACTACTACTACTACTACTACTATATCATCACGACAAAAAAATCATCTTTCTTTTAATTAGTTTAAACAATTTTTATCTTGGATGTAAAATGGATCTCTCTTTTAATACTGAAAACTAATTTTTAGTCCTTAAATCTATCTGGTTTTTTTCCAGAATAATGACCTAATAATGTGATTAATATTTTTAAATAATAAATATATCAAATTAATATTTTATGTAATCGAATTAATATTTAAAATATCGCTTTTTTTGTATGCGAATTGTGAATAGTCATGCAATTAGCCGAAAAAAATAACATCTAAATAAGTATATTTCCTATTAACACATTTATGTGGCATTTTGAAAGTAGGTAGGTACCTAGGTATTGTAAGTGTATTAAAAATTATTCGGAAAATATTATCTATAAATTTCCTCAAATTCATTATAAAATCAACACACGTAATTAATTGTACAATAATATATGTAGCAAATTAATGATTTATAGCAAATATACTTTTTCCGCTTTTTATGTAATAAAAATTAAGCGTTTAATGTAATATTAGGTACCTACCTACAGATATATTCTATGCCCTAAATATTATAATTTTAATAAAATAATAATTGGATTAATTAAAATGTGATATATATTTACATTTCCTAGTTTTTATGTACAATATTACAATAAAATTTCGTTTTGCGAACGCTTCGCTTTTCGATAACGTATAAAGATTTACGTTTTATATTTTATCTTGCATGCGTTTTGCTTCCTTCTATTAACATATAAAAATATGTAGGATTTAAAAAAATGCTTTGTTAAATAATACGTTAAACCTTTTTAAAATTTTATCCCTAAAGTTTACGTTGAAATTATCTTTTTCATACAAATAACCAATTAAAAAAACACGAATAAAGTATTTCATTTAATTTTAACTTCTGAAGACTTCTGAATAACACAGAAAAATCTAGTTCTACAAAAGCAGTTTAACATTCGAAAGTAAATTAAAAAAAAGATAGTAATATTTACAATTGAACTGTTTAAATCAAAATAAAATATATTGACCAGAAAAATTGCTTTTAGACACGAATATAATTCGGAAATCGAAGATACACTGTTCGCAACAATAACACGCATGAATTTCTTACAAATATATTTTGAATAATCATTTAAAATTAATATTTTCTTCCGTATGCAAGTAGAGTGTTTTGAATCTAGTCTTGGTCTTGATCATTGCACGCTAGTGTATTTTGTTTCGCTGGTTCTGTAGTGAAAGTGTTTATTTGGTATTTTTATTCTTCAGATTTGTAGTATGAGTACAAGTATTTATATACTTGTATTGATACTGTAGATTACTGTATTATCAACATCAATCAACCATGAAGTTCATGAACATGGAACGTTCTTTTTTTCAAAGTTAATGTTCAAAAATAACTATAGTGCCTACACCGTAATAACTCCCTTTATGTAATGAAACAAAACAGTAGAAGAACTCAGAATATTAATTCATAACATAACATACATAGACAACTCACACAGATCGAGCTAGTCCCAAATTAAGATGAATCTTGTATTATGGGTACTAACGCGACGATACACACATATACAATGCACTACACACATATACATGTAACACCCAGACCCAGGACAATTTGAAAAAGGTCATTCTTCACTTTGCCCTGGCCGGGAATCGAACCCGGGACCTCGTGACATGTGTCTGAGACTTATTTTGGCTGCAAAGTTGACCTCTCTATCCACAAATTCTGTTCGAGTTGAATGCTAATAAATGTTCCGTATACCCAAAAAAAAAGTAATGAAAAAAAATGTTGATCGGTGGCTTGATGGCAGAGCACCAGCTTCTAATTAGGAAATCACTCACACTCTGCCTTCATGGTTTATGTATATTGCTTGCTGCGGGGTTGTCGGATGTGCATTCAGTTATACAAACCCAAAATTATCTTTTATCATCATAAATCCAAATATCAAAAAAATACTCTTCCATCTCCATCACGTTTACAGTGGAATCAGGAAAAGAATGTATAAGTATCAGTTTCGTTTATTTTACATTTAAACAGTTTTCGTAAAATAAAACGTCGATTGAGTCTGTCTTTGAGAATTTGACATACGTATTCAGTCGCGTATAGTTTTGATACATTAACTTTTCTTTCACACCTCCTTAAAAGCACATAATTAAATAATTTACTTCAACTTTCAATATTAAGCGAACAATTATATTGAACTTAGTATAATATCGTGATTGTCACGGACAAACTTATTCTTTTCATAAATCTCTATTTTAGTTTATGGTAGGTAGGTAGGTACCTACTATTACCTCAAAGTAACAGCGAATATATAAAAACTTAATAAGTTATATAAATTGCACAATAATAGCAAGTTGTTTATATTTTTTGCGCCTTGTTCACTCGGAGAAGTATGTATATTAGAAAATAATTTGACTGCGTAATAGCATCATATACCTAATGTTGTGACTAATGTGAGTTATACAGTTTTCTGTGAAAGATAATGTGAATATTGTTGTGGCTTGAAAAGACATATCAGAAAAGTCATATTCCCGATGCGATGTTGAAGTATGTACACTTCTTTATCTGGTAGTTATTTAGAAACGTCAAAATTATGTTCTTTCGGCAATCTTCATTTCGGCAAAAAAAATATTCCACCAGTCCTGGATGTATTGCTGTTAATAACACACAGAGGATGAAATGTATGTTCATTGAAGAGAGACCCACCTCACACCCAGATATTTCAGAAGTCGTAAGCTACTATTTATCTACAATATGCATGTTCAATAGTTGCAGCCACTCCTCTGGCTTCCTTACTTATTGGAGAAATCCTCATAGATAGAGAGACATTTGGTTTATAAAGAAGTCATTTCTATGTATGTATAGAAAAAATCATATTTACAATTCAGAGGTGATATACTCTACATATTTGGATAACATATTTGTTCATTACATGATGTTAGAACGTTGGCTTCTCCTGCGCTTGTGGAAGATATTGGTGGTACCATTACATAGATAGAGATAAACTTCTTACATTTGCACCTATGAGAAATTCGTTCGAAAGGGATATATCTAAGCGAACTTCCACATTATATATCGAATTTGAATCATTTAAAAAACAACAAGGCATAGTGTAATAACCAGTGGCGTGCCTTCCATACATGCAAAAAAGCAACGCATGCCTAGGGAATAAATCTATAATTTACGAGAGAAAGTATCTAAAAAAATGACGAAGTAAGTTTAAATTAGTTTGAATCTTCCGCTAAACGTTAGCTAATCTATTGCAAACTTCAGGTCAATTGCTAACATAGAAACTCTAGATGTACCTATAAACGGTATAAAGTAAATTAACCTTGATTCAAATCTCGCGCTAAACGATAGCAAACCTTTTGCAAACTTCACTTCGATAAATTCGTATGACCCCAGAAAATAGTTCTGTCCTATTTCCACCTCCTAGCATCATATGTAGCTTTTATGTTATCTGTCACACGTAGGGAAAGTACGTTAAAAGTATTTGTGTTGTGCACAAAACTATTAACGTACTTAATAAAAGTGTTGAATACTAGTGTATATGCAAGTGTAGTGGTACAATACATTTGTACGCCAGATGCTGTGCCTTTAGGAAAGGTTTGTATGTGTTAGTGCAAAAGACAATAATATTATGTTTTATTATTTGTGTGTACGGCTTCGGTTGAGTCATTTTTATTGAGTTACCTTTAATAGACTGAAGTTGTGTTTTATGTAAATTTATCCAATAGCGGTAAAATGAAATGTGCTTATTGAGATACCACATTCATGTGAATGCCAATATATTATTGAGGTTCAATTTCATTCAATTAGAGGATACAGATGAAAATCTTGATAAATTTTTTTGATATTATTTCAAAATTTATTTATTTCTTACTTGCGTAGGTACTGTCATTAGTTGAAATATTGTTTATTACTGTCATTAGTTGAAATATTGTTTAATATTTTTCTTTACTTATATTATTTCTTTTATTCTTTTTTAAGTGATTTTTTTTACCAATAGCAGAATTTCTTATAAAATATTATACTTGTTTTAGTGACTATACAAAAATTTAACATAATTATTATTTCAACATCTCAGAAACACATAAAAATTCCATCTCTCTCCAAATACATTGGTTTTTTGTGTGTTAACTTTTTTCAAATTTGCTTTGTTTTGCTAAGATTGTTGATAAATATTTTTTTATTTATAAGTTGACTCCGTATTAGTTTTTTCAGACATATTAATATTTAATTATTATAATATTATAAGTAGGTAATATGATAAAAAATCGTAACATAACTTTGATATTCAATTAAAATTGATGTGTTTGGTATATTATTTTATGATTATAATTATGATAATATTCCACTTTATTTCTTAGAAATACTGGAACAATCTCTAGGTATTATTCTTTGATTGATTTGATTGATATTGAATAACAAAAACCCAGATATATCTTTTTAAAAAAAAAAAAAAATTAAATATTTCAAAATTTTTATGTGTTTTCGCTTAGAAGAAGATTAAAATATAAAGTGAAAAAATGACACACTTGAGTGGGTGTCAATGTGTGTTACGTAAATTTAAATAATTGCTCTGTAAAAAATTATCATTCCTTGTTTTGTTATTTTTTTTTTTAATTTACTCGTTTTAAGATAGGTAAGGTATTAAGTACAATAATTAGATCGATGTCGGGTACCATGCCTTAAGAAAAGAATTCAATAATTATATTTAGAATAGCTTTATCACTTAAGTATTTTGAGTTATTTGTTGCTGAAAATATTTAATATTATCGATTTTATTTAATAAATATATTTCATATTTGAGTTTTGTTTCTTCACTAAGACTGGGGACTATCGCCCTTAATCGCTTTATTTTGGGAGTCTCGAGTTGGTATAAGGTAGCATCCCCACTTAGAGTGATTCTGCGTCAATTGAGACACCTTTTCCATCCTATAATATTTCTTTTGTTCAAATGTTGTTGTCATTAAAATGATTTAATGTAAAAGAGGTCATCCAGACTATCTGGATTATTGTGGATAGAAAAATAGTTAAGTTTTTGGCCAACAATAATAAAATTGTTTTCTAATATATTATAATAAATTCTACCTACTGTACCTACACAAACCGCGTGATATTTATCTTTTTCAAATGTTGGTGTCATTAAAACGGTATACTGTAAAAGAGGCTCAGCATGCCCAATACAAAAAGTCTAGTCCCGCCACTGGTAATAACTGAGAAACATCAACCCACTACTCAAATGTGTAAGTTCAACCGAGAGACATCAACGCGTGGTACCTACTATAGCTTTTTAAATTAATATTAATAATACGAACATAAAATCAATTTCTCATAACAAAGCGATGATGCAACATTAAAATGACTGGAGATTTTTTATTAATACTTCTATAAGACGACTTTCTTTTGTGATAATTCTACTAATTCAAATGATCTCATGGTATAATGATTATTATCCAAGATAGACACATATACAAAACATTATTATGTATTTAACTGCCTACGATAAAATGTTTATAATACAAAAATATAAAATCAAGTTGAGGATAATATATACTTTGAATATTAAACTATCTTTGTATGTTTATATGAATAAAATCAAATCTCAATCATATGCCTGGGAGTTTGTAACGTTCATTTTGGTGTTTTTTTTACCTATGTCTATCGATGTTTTCGGGACCTCTGTATTTTCCTATTCCTTTATGGCAACATTGCGGTCTTTCCAATAGATGGAGACATTCAGGACCGTTGAGTATATTTCATTGTTAGATATAGTATATTAAATACTCCCAGGATGAAAAGAATTTTATTTTGTTGTCTGGATATCGGGATCTCCGTGTGGTTTTTATTGTTATTGATGATGGTGACAACATAAACAACTACAAGAATATCCCGACATCCAGACAACAAAATAAAAACCATGAAAACGTAAAAAAATATAACAATTTATCTTTTAAAGTACCCCAAAAATATTTCTCCGTATATGAATCATAGAGGCTTTCTTGCTGTCCCATTAAACACAAATGGTAATCATCAGTTCCAAACTTTCATTCGGTAAAGAGTTGGTAAAAATTCGTTTGCTTAAACTCAAGTTACTGTCCGAAAAGATGCATGAATAAACATATTCAAATATACTAGTTTGGACTATTAAATTTTTTATATAATTTAAATTGGACCCCTGCCTGTCAAATCGTTAAATAATTACTTTAGAAACCCGTCAGATATGAACAAATGCTAAAGTTAATATTAATTTTTATAACATAACTAGCTAGATTTCAATCGCAAGCAAAATAAAACTCGAATAGCTGGATCTAGTGATAATGGGCACAGAGATCTTAGTCACTAACTGGAGGACTATATTTCAAAACTTAAAAAAAATAGTGAAGATTATTTTTCGATGACGAAACCATGACTCGAGTTTTTGAACAATCGATAATAATGTGGATGGTTGGTTATGTTTTCCAGATCTCTCCATCAAAAGTCTGATACTCGATCATCAGGCTTTAAAGCATTTCTCTATCTTTAATTGCTATTTTTTTCATAAAGAAAACGGATTATTTTATTTTATTTTCACAGTATTAAAGAATCAAACAGGCATAACATGTTAACAATTAATACACTCAACATGTGGACCAGCAAAGATTCCACTCTTACCAGAAATGTCTTAGTCTTGAGAAAAAAAGCAAAAGTTAAAATTTTCCAAAAAAGTCAAAGTAAATTTAAAAACAATAATAATACAATATTGAAAAATAATACAAAAATATAAAAGTGAAAAATCCCAAAATACTAGAAATTAGTCTTTCAGTCTTATTAGTCTTGAGAAAAAAATAAAGTCAAAATTTTCTAAAAAAAGTCAAAGTAAATCTAAAAATAAAAATATCCCAAAATACTAGAAATCAAAATAAAATCACCAATCCAGTATGAGTTACAAAGCCCAACTTAATAAATTTATAAATGATAAAGTACTGATTTAAATATGTTAATAGAATAGAATAGAATAGAATAGAATAGAAATAGAATCAAATTATTAATCCGTCGAATTCGAGTGTCATGTAAAAGGCAGGTTTTCCTAAAACATCACGTATTAAGACATTTTACATCTTCAATTCGGCGTATGCTTCCCATCCTGAATGTCTTAACTTTTATTGGCACGGAGAAGATGACTTGTATAATTATCAAATGTAGGTACTTATTACAGTGGCTACTCCACTTGAGAGAAATGGCGTGATAGTAAGAATGATTGAATCAATTATTTAATATTAATATTTTGTTTACCAAGGAGAAATTTGACATTAATCACAACCAGAAAAACTAGTAAAAATCATTTTACAATAAGGAAAAAATAAAAAAAACACGTACAAACGAAGATACAATCCAAACTACGATAATATATAGAATATATTATATAGTACTACTATCTACCATTGATGATTCATTACTTTTTAATATTAAAACATTTAATGGTTTATTAAATATCTTTAGTATTAGATGTAATCAATTGATGTTTTATATTTAATGTATGTACCAATACACTAGTATTAGAAGAGACACGTGATTTTAAGGCGCCATATTATAATTCTTTAATGTTATGAAATATATATATATATATATATATATATATATATATATATAGAAATTTCAATTTAAGTTATTGCAGATATAATATTACATATATTAAGTGATTCATTATCGGAATATAAAATCTATTAATTTGTTAGCATTTCATTTCATAAAGAAAATTAACGAATTAAAAACCTTTTAGCGATACAATTTATTTGAAATTGAACGCATTTTTAGATATTGATATTCATTTTAAATATCTTATTGTAATAATCTACATTGACTGAGAGTGCCAGAGAGACACTCATAATCTTAGTTCTGCCCCGTTGACGAAACCCATAGACGAATACTCAGCCACCACTGATGTCGACAAACTCGTAAAACCCAATTGGGCAAATAAGTACTTCTGAATTCGCTGAAAGAAGCTTCAGAGTCGCTATGTCAACTTCTTGAAATAGATTGGCTGTAGACTTGAAAGATAATCAACTTACTACCATATTCAGGAGCAAGTTGAAAACGCTACTTTTCAGAAAATGTCGCTGCGCCGTTGAGATGGTCGGATCATTAAACAACATCAAAGATAAATTGCCTTATTATTATATTATGTCTTTATTATCAAGGCGCCTCCTAAAAGTTGAGGAGCTAGTTGAAAAGTTGCATATAATAAACATGCAGGTTATCTTCTCCGTGACATTAGAGATTAAACTTCCAGAAATCAGAAGTATACCTACATCTGACAAAAACTTTAATTATATTATGCATGTGTATATGAAAATACTTGTATCAAGCGTCTACGAGGAAATTGTGAATCAAAATCATATTCATCTGACAGAAATCAAGATTCTGTATCATGCATCTAGATTCTGTATCATGCATCTAGATTCTGTATCATGCATCTAGATTCTGTATCATGCATCTAGATTCTGTATCATGCATCTAGGACAGATTTTTTAAATATTTTTTTATAAACCTAAATACAGCTTATCGCAACTCAAATTTTAAAGAAACAGAATAATACTTTATATCATGATGCATAAAAGAACTAAGATTCTACATTTATCCATTTTGAAAGGATTATGTTTCCATATCATGTACAAATCTATGAGTGATCTGAAATTCTATATCACGGGTCTATAAGAGAATGCATGCGAAATTCGATAATGTCTTTAGTGTGGTCATGAGTGAAACATTTCGTTACGTGTAACACTGTGTAGGTAGATACCTAAATAAATTGTTGTTCGGACATTAAAAAGTGTAGGCGCCATGAGGAAGTCTACATATTATGTACATAATAAAACATAACAGTCTTCTCTATAAAATACTCACTACGTAAGACTGGTTTCTCTACAATAATAACAGTACGCTATGTAATCTCTGCACTTGATATATATAGTATACAAACACTAGCTGTCACCAGTGCTCACAATCTACTAATCCAACTGTTATGCCTGGTTAAACCTCATGTTACTCACAAAAGGAAATTAGCATTGTTCCTACTTTAATATATACATATAGACTGACTCGAATTAGTCTCAAACGAAGATAATTTTTGACAATGTCCTAATAAGACGAAAGACGTCTCTCATGTAAATAAATCGAATAGTAAAATAAAACATTTGTTTTATTTATTTCGTTATAGAATTCTACTACCTAAACACTGACACAGTGAATGAATGAAGATAATTTAGAATTTTGTATTGTTGGTACCACTAACGTGACAATACATATAATTATATAACCCACGAAACACATACACATGTAAAACCTAGACCCAGGACAACCTGAAAAAGTCCATATTTCATTTTAGCTTCGAACCTGGGATTTGACACATTCTGCATATTCTTCTTCTTCTTCTAAGTCGGTCCCTCAATACTGAGGATCGTGACCACCATGACCCCAACCAAGCGACAAGCTTCTCCACCGTGCCCTGTCCTCCGCCTGCCTAAACGCCTCACACATAGTACCCCCTGCAGCATCTCTCACATGATCTGACCATCTTGTCGGATCTGCATATAGGATAACAGTATAGTTGCTAAGAGGACAATCCTTAAATAACATTCTTCTTCTCTTTATGTCAGGATAGCGATAGCAATCACTTTTGCAATGGCCTCTCTGTAATACGTTAGTTGTAAGAGTTCCTTCACACGCCTCAATCCAGTTCAGTATTTTATATGACATAGTCATTAAACTTATCTTCTACTAGATATCGACCATTTTGTCCTTCAATCTTTAATAACAGAATTTACATCGAAAAAAATATACTATTGATATAATAATATGGTACCTTTACATAACTAATCAATAAGTGGCATCATAGAACAAATTGTGTACTGATTAATATTTTGGATTAATCTGGGATAAACTATTTTCGTATTAGACATGGCTAATAAGCCGGGTTTAAATGTTTTTTTTTGTGTCAGGACGGATGTGAATGTAGGTATACAAATGAATTATAATGAAATATCCGTTGTCATATATCTTGTATGTATGTAGAACATGTCGCTATATCTTTCCTACTTGTGCATATTACTTACATTGTAATAACAAATCTATGTATATTGTATAGATTACATACAATGTATGATAATATAATATTTATTTATGTATGTATTATGATTATGTGGTCATATCCGTATTAAAACAATATGATTATATAACATTAATTTTTACTTTTTCAGCGATGATAGTCATTATTATTTTGTTTGAGCTATTTTCTATGTGAAATACCTACGCTCTAAATTAACACTTTAAATGATCATCCAGAGTGTCAGGGTCATAGCTGATCATCTAATGTGAACACTAATCACACTTATTTATCCTATGTTTTCACTGCTATTTCACTCACGGTCATATTGTCTGTAATTTAACGTATTTTTTGGAAAAAAATACAGTTTTAAAAAAAAATATTATTAATAAAAATCTCGTAAGTACCTACACAACAGCATGTTCATACTATGATTCTGGCATGCAATACTAATTTATAGAGAATGAGTCAAATAATAGGAAAAAGCTTTTTTATGTTCGTTTCAGTGTAAGGACTTGTCATAAAATTTATGTCGGACAGTAATCGGTTTCATCCATCATCACTATGTAGTGATTAACTCTTTTTCTTTTTTTGTTATAAAAAAGATATACCTAGGTTTTTGTTATGAACCTTTCACAGTAAGCCAAAAGCTTGTGTCGTAAAAGAGGAACTTGCCGACACCTGGGATCAAACCGCGCACCTCTTAATTATGAGGTGGAGACTACCTCCAGGCTACCGACGAACTCAATTGATGAAACGTCTGCTCACTCCTTTTTAACTTGAAAGATTATCCAGAGTGATCACAGAAACTGAACAAATCTGAATATATGAAAAAATTAAAGGTTTTAAACAACATATACTGCAGTTTTAGCTGGTCAGCCCTTGTTGCCCACTCACATGACATCTTCTGTGTAAACATATTTGCTTGTATAGAAATTATAATCGGATAGATAGAAGTCCCCAAGCATTTGCACTATCTGGATGGTCAGTGGTTGCTTCAATGTTTACCCATACTTCTATCATAGGAGTAGGTACGAGTATATCAAATAAGAGTATGCGAACATCACAATAAGACATGCACAAGACGCACTCGTAGTCTCTGAAATACAAGAGATTATACCTAATATTGGATAAGTAATGTATTAAAAATGATAAGTTAAACTACTATCAGAGATTTATTAATTTCGTTAAATGTAACTCGATAGGCACAAAATCTGCTTAAATGAAAGAGACTTGTACCATATCCTCCTTGTTTTCCTTATATATTTCACTTTACAGCGAAAACAACAAAACATCTTATGTAGGAGGTAATAACGGAACAAACATCTAGAATAGGCAATACTTATTATTGTTATTATTCCTCTTTATACTTGTACGTACATTATTATGTACAACACTTCTGCGAAAAGTGAAAGCAAAAGTAAATTATTTCGCCAATACGTAATCGCAATATTGTTATTTTTTATAAGTATTAAAAAGGGATGACTCATAAGTGCAGAACACTGTCGTTGTTATTATTATTTTTTATTATATTATTTACTAGATTCAAACTCGTCATTGCTCAGCGAATAATCAACAAAATGCCAAAAAATACTGCAGACAAAATACGCGACAGAAGCCTTTCTGAAAAATAGAGAATAAAATTAATGATAAAATCTATTGAAAAGATAGCAATAATTGGATGATTTTTGATGGTTTAATCATTATTTAAAGTAAAAAAAACTTGTTTTTATTATTTGTAGATGCAAAATTTTATCTAAAAAAAACTTTAAATCCCTACTCATCGAAATTATATTGTAAATTTTAATGGTAAGAAAAATCATAGAAATGTTTTCATGTAAAAGTAATATGATAATCGAATGTGACATTATGTTGATAAAATAAGGAGAATTTGTCACATAAAATAACATGATACACATATGGAAAATTCATACAGATCGAGCTAGTCCCATACTCAGATATGAATCTTGTATTATGGGTAATAACGCGACGATACACGCATATACAATGCATTAAACATAATAACACCCAGACAGGCTTATAAGGTCGTTTATATTTTTTCCCGGCCGGTAATTGAATCCAGGACATTGTGACACCCTTGCGCCAAACCGTTCGTGTAAAACTGGTGCAATTCCATTATTATAACTGTAATATTTTATCAATAAATAAGATATGATATCTTCAAGTTGACCTAAATTATGGGTAAAAGACTATTTTCTTTCTTTCTTTCCTTATAAACGAATCTCCATATAGTGAACTCATAAAGACACATAAGATATATTTACTGATCGAACTAAAATATTATGCTAATATTTCAGCTAAATATATGTTAATATTATTAAGGTATTGTTGTGTGCGAATTATATATAATTTGCATAAGAAAAGTATTTATTCGCATTAAAAACAGCGGTGTAACAAGACATTAAATTTACAATTTTCAAGTTGTGTCACCGATCTTATTTTTTATGGCACGTATTTATACAAATGAAGAGGGAAATGCATCTTTTTTGCATGGAGTTATCTCGCTGGCAACTCCACTTGTGGGAAATGCCGTGATGGTATATCTTTCTGTCAGGTGTATATTAAATGCATTAAGTACATTTAAATAAGGTATTTTTAAATCTTAACTAACAATGAAATCAACAACATTTTTTTTTTATATAAAGCGTAGTAATTTGCATAACAATGATATTTTTTTATAAAATGTGGAGCCTTGGGAGGTTTTATCGCACATGCTCCATTATTTTTTGATGTTACACCAATGCGTTCTGTAGGTGTATGAATGCCTACATAAATATTTGCTCAGATATGATCTTTACTAAAGGTCATGGTGAAATGGCTTCATTTACCGTAAGTTCTACGTGTAAAAATTACATATATGAGTTAAAATCCTATAATTTTTAAAAACAATGTTTTGTAAAAAAAAACGATAGTTTTAAAAACTTTCCACACAGATTGTAGGCAGAGAAAAAATAGCACCATTCAATTTGACCGTTAATAGTAGGTACTTTGTGTAATCTTACTACTACTATACCATCACGGCATATCCCACAAGTGAGGTAGCCAGTAATCTTTCACGCTTAATTTTTCTTTCTCAAAGGTTTTCCGAAGTAAGTTGCCAGGTGGCAATAATAACGCCTTATTGATGTATTTTTTATCAATAAAAATGTTTCATTATTATTGGTTCATTTGTTTGATTGTAAAACATGCAAGAAAGTTTTCCATTTAGTGATTTTTCTAAAACGTGTAGGTATATTTTTCCACCCTTCAAAATTTCCCTCTTAATCATAAAATAGAAAAAAACCGCCTTTTTCTAAACGATTCTATTCCAATCTAGTCAATCAAGAAGGGTGGCAAACTTCATCGCTGATTTTAAAATGTTTAATGCCTTTATTTTTTTGAACACCTGCTTTGTTTTTTGCAGGACACTCGAAAACTTATAGAGAAGAGTGGGACGCCAATTCTTTTCTGAGTGGTCTACGGTCTACGGACCAAGACCAAATATGCCGTTGAAATAATCATATAAATTAGGTTATTCCTAACTAATCTGCAATAATAACTGATAAATGAATAAAATACTTTAATGTTTGTACAAGTACAATCCATCAAACTAAATTGACACAATACAAAATACTTTTCGCTTGAGTAGTCTCCCTCAAACTAAACTCTTCTACTGGCCTTGCTAATTCTTCCGCATACAAAAAGTACCTAAAAATATTTATTGTTTGTTGATTTCCATTTTTTTATTAGCTATGCTTGATTTACTATTTAACAAAACTAGCCGAAGAGAATTAATAACAATGAATGGTTTAGAAATGACAAATAATTTTATAATTTAGCATTCGACGACCTTAACTTTATTTTGTTGATTTATCAGTATAATAGTACCCGGCATAATTGTAAATTATTTTCCGAAAAAAGCAGGATGAAGTTTTATACTCTCCGAGTAAAATTATATTAATTGGGACACCCTTCTCATGACGTCCCATACAATAGGATGCCACAATCTAAAGAACAGTAAAAAATGACTTGCAGGTCTTCCAAACTCTGCGATCCATTTTTTTTTATTATTAAGCACGACCCACACAAAGAATCTAGCTTTTTTCATTAATCAATAAAACTTTGTTGACAATACCTACGTACTTTTATAAACATCGCAAAATCATAGTTAATAAATATGTTTTCAAAATGTGAATTACTGTTTTTACGATATTAAATAGCCCCGAGGAGTCCCCGATACCTACATAATATAAAAGGCTGTAGTTCTAAAACCTCATGTTTATCCAAATTAGCATCCAAATTTAGGGATGAGCCATGAAACCCATGTAAGTGTCTTTTTTTAACTGGCCTGAAGAGGACAATCTATGTGTTTCTTCTATGCACTTAGTCCACTGGCTACCCTACTTATTGGATATGTCATGATGGTATAGTACCTAGTAGTAGTAGTAATAATAAATACTTAGGTATAATAGATGTGAATTGTTAATGTTTTTGTGACCAACATTGTTACGAGAAATTTCAATGATTAATAAAATTTATACAATTAATTTTTATCATACGAGTAGTATGAGTTTATATGAAGACAATAAAACTATAACGTAATTTATTCCTCTCTTATTATAACAATCATCGACGTCTCTCAGTTTATTTATTGTATGCAGATTCGCAGAAGTATTAATACATAATTATTATGTACCTATATTCTTTATTTATGATAAGCTGTATTTAGATATGTACGAGTGTATAGATATCGGGTAAGCCACACCGCTACATATGGGTATTGTTTCACATTACTTTCTCTCTATTGTGTCATATAAATTGGAGTTGTTATATTATAGAACAGTGGTTCTTAACCTGGGTTCGATCGAACCCCAGGGGTTCGGTGAGTCAGTCTTGGGGGTTCGGTGAAAATCATTTTAAGGCAAGATAGTTTTGCGAGTTGGAAAAAGAAAAAAATCCTCGTAAAAAAATAGTCATTTCCAGCATGGGTGACACAGCCGTTCACGTTTAGTGTTGAGACAGCAGTCAACACCTATATATAAATATATACCATGTTTTGAATTTGTAAAAATCTAATATTTTTCAAATAAGGAGGGGTTCGATGAGTGCATAATATGTAACTGGTGGGGTTCGGTACCCCCAAAAAGGTTAAGAACCACTGTTATAGAAGGTGTAGAAACGGACCTGCGAACATCAACCTATATTACATATACACTAGAAATTCAAAGGAAAAATTGGTAATGCGACCTAACACATTGTTGTTGCAAGGTTTTACAGAAATCATTTCTTTAATTACGTGAGAAATTCTGATGTTTGATTTTTTTTTTCTTTTTTGGACGAAATTAGACGATTTGTTTCTGAAAATTGATTAATATCACAATAATATTAATGTAATAGTACATGCACGAGTACTCACACCCCACTAATGGTTGGCAATTCCCAAATATCTCAGGTTAGTAAATTCAGGTACCTGGGAGCAACCATAACGCCAGAGGGTGATCTCCGGTCGGAATTACTAATCCGCATAGGAGCAGCTAGCGGGGCTTTCAACAACATGAACATAGTTTGGAAGGCGTCTGGACTCAGCATCGGGACAAAATGTCGCTTGTTCAATGCGTGCATCATCCCAATCCTTGTATATGGCTGCGAGTCTTGGCACTTAACCAAGGCTCAAGAGCGGAAGATACTAAGCTTTGAAAACAAGTGTCTTAGAAGGATTTTGGATGTCAGATGGTATGAACATGTTACAAATGATGCTGTGCGCCGGCGCACCCAGCAGAGACCTGTAATCTCCGTAATACAAGAGAGACGATAGTCCTGGCTGGGACATGTTTTGAGAATGCCCAATGATAGTTGGCCAAAAAGAGCACTATTCTTCCGTCCGCAGGGGTTCCGTAGGCCCGGGCGTCCCTCTTTCACAATACACCGTTCCTATGACAACGATATCAGAGCACAAGGAATGTCGTGGGAAGAGGTAATGCGATTGGCACAGAGACGCTCTGAATGGAGGAGGCTGGTTTCTGCCCTGTGCTCCCGAGAGGAGCGTTGAGGGCGATGTATGTATGTATGCATGTAATATTAACGTATACACCGATGTCTGACACAGTCTTGGAATTATGTCACATAATATATGTAGTACTCATGTAAATGTTGAAAACAACTTTTCTCAGTTACCGCAAGATTGGCATGCAAGTATTTGTGACTACAGTTACCTACTTCACATAATTATCGTAAGATCAAGACAAGATTAAGATCGTATGTAGATAGTGTTATGAGTAATCCTGCAGATCGTTCCAAAACTAGTATTTTTGATTACAGTTACTTCACATATCGTAAGATCAAGACAAGATTAAGATCGTATGTAGATAGTGTTATTTTTTTTTTTTATTTATTTATTTTCTCGAAGGGAACAAACAGTCATCACAACAAGTATTTCAACAATTAAAATTAAATGAAATATAGACCACAAGAGTCCCCCTATATTACCACAGTTTAAAAAATTCAAAGCAACTAAGACAAAACTAACAACAAAAACAAAGAAATATAATAATAAGATAAGATAAGACAAGATAAGAGAAAAGTTAAACATAAGTTAAACAGTGTTATGAGTAATCCTGCAGATCGTTCCAAAACTAGTATTTTTGACTACAGTTACTTCACATATCGTAAGATCAAGACAAGATTAAGATCGTATGTAGATAGTGTTATGAGTAATCCAGCAGATCGTTCCAAAACTAGTTTTTCACTTCACCTCTTTGACGCCTTCTATTTATGTGTCTTCTGAGGTAGCCCACTAGCATTCTGCACAGTCTTACAGCTTCTAAGTATCTAAGTAGTAGTCTATTTCATGACATTTAAAGTAGATGATTCAGCCAATGAGACTACTCTTTATGCTACATAATTAGTAACAATACAACAGATACACATTAAATATATCTATGAAAAATATATATACACATGGAAATAATAAAAATATGATCCTATCTAGGTTTATCTAATGTTAACAGATAGACAAATACATCATAATAGACCCGATTTAGTATTACATGATAAACGTAATAAAATAACGTACCTAATAGACATCGCTGTCCCAAATACACATAATATACAAACAACCGTCGCAGAAAAAATACGTAAATATACAGAACTAGCAGGAGAAATAAAAAATATTTGGCATTCTAGGTCCGTTTATATAATACCTTTAGTCATGTCAGCTACAGGGGTAACTCCGAAATCTTTAATAAATAATTTACAAAAATTAGATTTACCGGTTGATTTGTACATTAAAATTCAAAAAACTATTATAATAAACACTTGTAATATTGTAAAAAGGTTTCTGAACACAGATATTTCAGGCACAATGCTGGTATTTTGATCCCGCGTTTTGAGCCTAATCCTTTGATGTCCTGTATATCTGGATAGGTGAATTTTTCCCGGTATTAGACTGTTAAGTTTTTGTGTGATCATGACTGATCATATGGAGACTTATCTGGTTGTATAATGCTGAGAAGTGTGGATGGCAATTCTGCCGCCGCGTAAAAAAAAAATAACATAAAAGGAAATTTTAAAGTAATTAATTATATACAATCAAAGCAAATAAATAATTTATAATAAAAACCATGTAAGGTCATGTTAATAATGTACAATTTCTAAATAATATATATGTATTTAAATTTGTCAAAGGAAATGTCGTGTGTCACGCACATCCATTCTTAAGAACAGTAAGTACTACAATAGGTACGTATTGTATTTAATATCCCTAATTATGTTTTAATTCATTATAATTTATTGATGGTTTATTATGAGTGGCCTTTGAAATAAAAGAAGTTTTCTGAATGGTTTTCAATTTTGTATCATCACGACCTTCCGACTTGTTTCCGTTGAGTCTGTGCAGATATTAAAAGGCAATTTAAGATATTTGATGTAATAACTATATTTTTTGAATATAGGTATATCTGGGTTTACAATTACTCAAATGCGCCTTCAAATACCCTTTGCTAAGGCTTGTGTCGTACAAGTAATAATAATAACTATTCATTTTTTTTAAGATGTTCCGTTTTGTGGAAAAACCGCGCAAGAGCCCATTCAAGAATCATAACACCTCCTGAAGGATAGGGTCTTTTACCCTGCCCTGAACACCTCCACACTCTCCAGAGTTCGCAAATTATTGAGAATTTGGTTTCACAGCAGTGGACCAGCCACACAGAAGGCACGGTCAACATAGTTAGTCAGAATTTTTTTAATGAACATCTATGTATGTATCATCATAGATTTCTATCCATCTCGACGTCTCCGATTAGCCGAATGGCCAGTATATTTACTTCATATATTGAAAATACACATTGTTTCATCTGTAGGCACTATGAAAAAAGTTGTACACAGGATATATTGGTTATTACTACCTTTTACATGATATTTTGATGTATTTAGTGCATTTTAACATTTTATCGTAGCGTTAATAGTCCTACATAATACAATATTCATTAAGTATATCCTAATTTGGGACTACCTCGAGCTGTTTGAATTGTCTGAACATATTTTTTTTAAGCATAAACATAACATAAGTATATTATACTGTATAGATTATTCACACAGATTGAGCTAGCCCCAAACGTAAATATGGATCCTTTTATTACGTGTACTATCGAGAATTTATACATACATATTTATAATGCACTAAACACTTATACATGTAACACCTAGACCCAAAACAATTAGAAAAAGGTTATTTTTAATTTGGCTCTGGTTGAGAATCGAACCCGGGACCTTGTGACTCAAAGGCAAGATGACACTCCAACCGTCTTATATTTACAAAAAAGGTGAAGAAATTCTATTCCTGGTACTCCACGTCTACACATTTATGTGTTGTTGCAATTATTGTGTAACATGTCAAAACCGGAACTCATAAACTCTATAAACGTAAAGATAACCCATGTCACGCCTTTATAACATACGTAATAGTCATTCCGGACTTTCCAAATGTCATACAACCGTCCACTATACAACGGCCTACGTATATTATGTCAGATTCTATATATTATGTAATTGGAAACGAATTGGTAGGAGTCTGTCAGGTGCTGAAAAACTATTCTATATAACCAAGTTAGTTGAAAGATATTGCAATCTACCAAAAGACTTGAAAAGGCAACCGTTGCAGGGTGGAGGTAACGCTCTTACCTTTGAATCACGAGATCTTGGATTCGATTCCAGATCAGGGTAAAATGAAGAATGTTCTCATTCAAATTGTCCTTGGTCCCAATGGCCCGCCCGTGAGCACAATTTTGGGTTTAATGTGAGAATAAGTAGGAGTAACGACTCCAGAGATATCCGAGTGGGTGGGTATCTTTCAATGTCCTAGGTGTGGGTGTTTATATGTATGTGTGTGCAGTCCATTTTATATATGTTTATTGTTGCGTTAGTATCCATAATATAAGATTCATATCTTAGTTATGGCACTAACTGGATCTTTGTGAAAGGCCTATATAAGTTATAAAAAAATACTCGCCCTCTGTGCATAGCATTCTACAGCTTTAGATTTTATGAAACTTTCGAATTGTTGATGTAATACTTACTTACTTTTCGGGTCCGGACTTCAGACCTTGCCACTCCAGTATGCAGCGACGTACATCGCCTTGTCATTCGCCATCATCAGGTCACTCACATTACATGCATTCCGCATCAGCGGACATTGCAGTAGGTGAGGGTCACTCTGCTCCTCCCCACAGTCGCAGCTGGCGTCCTCTCCATCCAAAAAGCCCCACCTCCGCTGGTTACCTTTGCACCTTGTCACCCCTACTCTTAGTCTGTTCAGTGTCTTCCACGTGGGGTAGTTCAGACTATGCACGGTGTTTGTGCTTTCAGATGGCGTCATCCATGGATTGTCGCCAAGCTCCTGCCTCCACAATTCCTCTCTACGCTTTTCTGACGAGGTTGTAAGGTCATTTGTGATCTTAAGGAAACTTTTTCTCGATTTTAATCTTGGAGGTGCCATCCGGTGATTGTAAAGGGGATGTCTAGGGTCGTGGATCTGCTTGTGTCTTTCTGTGTCTGCTGCCACCTTTCTTCTTATAGCAGGAGGGGCGATTCCAATTATGGGGTATAATTTATTCACCGCAGTTGGCTTGAGGCAGCCGGACACCAGTCGAGCCATATCATTCACCGCAACATCCACCTGCCTGGTGTGTGATGATGCCTGCCAGACCGGGCAGGCATACTCGGCTGCGGAAACACACAGTCCCAAAGCGGAAGTGCGGAGTACATGTGGAGATGCTCCCCAAGATGAACCGGTGAGCTTTCGTAGGATATTGTTTCTGGCGGAAACTTTCTGCTTGGTGTTATTGCAGTGTTCTTTAAAGGAAAGTGTTCTATCCAGTGTCACGCCAAGGTATTTCGGTGTGGGGAAGTGTTCGATTTTTTCCCCCTTCCACGTGACCTCCAGCTTTCTACCAGCTTCTTTGTTCTTAAGATGGAAGGCGCAGAGTTGTGTTTTTCGTGGGTTTGGCTTTAGCATGTTCTCTTTGTAGTACTTCTCAAGTGTATTTAGTGTTTGTGTGAGCTTTTCTTCAACCAATTGGAATGTATCTTCTTGAGCGGCCACTGCGGTGTCGTCAGCATATATAAACTGCCTGGTTTCCTCTGGTATGGGTTGATCATTTGTATAAATGTTGTAGAGCATTGGTGCTAAAACACTTCCCTGTGGCAGGCCATTTTTCTGAGTTCTCCAACGGCTTTCCTTGCCCTCCAACGTCACGTAGAATCGTCTATTGCTCAAGAGGTTACGGATCAAGGATGTGAGTCTAAAATCCTTCGTGATATTGTAAATTTTAGTTGCGAGTCTTGTGTGGTTCACTGTATCGTATGCGGCTGTCAGATCCACAAATGCCACTCCCGTGATCTTTTTCCTTTCAAACCCATCCTCAATGTGCTGTACCAAGTTAAGAACCTGTCCAGCACATGATCTTCCCGGTCTGAAACCTGCTTGTTCTCTTATAATGCATTTGTCAATGTGGTCTGATATCCTGTTCAGTACCAGGCGTTCGAAAACCTTGCTCAGTTGGCATAGGAGTGATACAGGTCTATAGTTCTTCGGGTCGTTGGGTTCTTTTCCCGGTTTGAGAAGAGCAGTCACACGGGCTTTTCTCCAGAGCTTTGGAATTTTTTCGCTTGTGACGCATGTATTCATAAATTTCAGAATCCACTCCATGGTTTTTTCACCGAAATTTTTGATCTGCTCAACTCTGATCTCATCCAATCCTGGGGATTTATTATTCTTAATATTTCTTGGTTGATGTAATAACCAATGTTGACTGAAGAATGAAATGAAAAATATATCTACGACTGAAAATTATATCCATTTATCCCAAAAATAAACTTGGAAGTTTAAGAACAACAGAAACTAACAGAATTATTATTTATCCTGTCGAAACCCAGAGAAAAAACCCATCAAACTGATCTCCAGTACTGCGCAAAACGCACGGCAGGTGGAGATGCGTCAAAAATATCCTCCATAGTGCAAGTGACAGGGCACAATGGACACTCCAACAAGTGTGGCATAGTCTGTACTGCACCACAGTCACATGCTCCGGATTCGTCCTGTAGGAAGCCCCATCGTTCTCTATTGTCGCGGCAGTTTCCTCCCTTTTTTCCAGCTCCCTCTGAACACCTACGTAGGTGGGCGGAGGATCCGCAAATAAGCGAACCTTTTCTACCCCAAGAACACCTTGCTGCAGGAGGCGATCTAGACTATGGAACATGGAAAACCCTAAATCGACTGAGATCTGGTGTAGGAAACTAACAGAATACGCAAATAATATAAATTAGAGAAAAATGAACACAGAATACCATAATTCATTGCTGTCTGTGGTTCAATACAGTAGTAAACAGGCTCGATTAATAATATATTATATTCGACATATGATTGCATAACATCCAGCTAGGTTTGAATACATAATATTATGCATACCGATATAATGGTTGTTAAATTATAACATTATGTACTGTTAATGTTCATCTTCTACTATAGACTTATAAATTTAACGGCGATGCACTGCGCAATCGAGTGTCTATCGATTATCAAACGTATCAACCTCTGTAGATTTGTTAATCTGTTAGTTTGTTTATGATTTTGAAATTGATATAATAAAAATATTCCCAGATTATTATTTAAGAATGTATATTTGGTTACTATTTTAGATTACTTTGTTTATTTGTTATACAATATGAAAATTTACGTAACCACTGTCTCAATGGAGACGTCCACCATTATCCAAACGATTTTTCGAAACCCTTGTAATTTTAAAATAAAGTAAGATAGAAGAAAATTAAGGTCGTTGGGAGGTGCAGGAAGTTGAGGACAAGTTTAGTCGAATTTGTGGATTATGAGGAAAGGTAAACCAAGACAAGAGGGGGTGGGGGGTTATAAAGATTGTATTTTTTTTAATAATTTTTTTTTAGTTTTCTACATATAAATTATATTTACTATAATTTTCTATATTTATACTAGAAGTGATTTTGATACTTGATCTGTTTTTTTAAATTCTCTTCTAGCATCCGCTTATTCTCCTAATATCCTCATTCCCACTCTATCATGCAACGTTTTACTAACTATTCTTCTCAGCAATTGCATCTCAACGGCATTTATTCCACATTCGTCCTTCTTCATCTGTGTCAAATTTCAAAGTGTCGATACCAGAATGGTATTGTGCACTAGCATTGTTGCCATGTTCGACACATTGTTGATAATAGGTCTATGTGGGCAGTTCACTCTAGCAGGGGCCACTTTTCTTATTTTAATGTCCCTATCGCATCTTTCATCACTCGCAAACAAACGTCCCAAATATACATACTCACTCACCAAATCTGTTTATAATATATAAACTTGAGGATGATTGTTACCGATTGGCACCGTTTACTCCCTCGATTATTTCACAGGCGCCGTAGTCCTGGGCCCCTAGTCAAAACACATTTAAGCGTTACGTTTTCGTTTCGTTTTCGTTCAAACAAGACGAGGTTGCGAGAACGCATCAATTTTCGTAGCTAAAATACACAAGTAGCTACGAAAATTGACGCGTTCTAGCAACGTCGTCCGCGTTTGAACGAAAACGAAACGAAAACGTAACGCTTAAATGTGTTTTGACTAGGCCTACAGATGAAGGCTAGTTTTCAATTTATAAAAAAAAACTTTCTATCAGTTTGATCATTATGTGTGTATCGCCAAGTCTTAAGGTTATTATTAAAATGTATGAATGCTGTTTAGAATGCAGATAAGTATCAATGTAGATATGTATGTATGTATGTATTATCGATTGTAACGACAAAAATAATAATATCTATTGTATTCAACATCAATTATTATGTACGTATGTAGCAATTCTTTACTTTCACTATACCTACTGTTACATCTATGTATGTAGCACTTACGTGTCATCAGATGATGTAGGTACCTACATAATATAAAAGTGAATCTATAAAAGATGATCATTGTCATAGTAATACTAGCTTCGAATCCCAGAAAATAATTATCATTCGATTTACAATTCAATACTATTTTTTTGTATTTTAATTTTACAAGAAACACTCGCAGAAAACTGACAAAATAATCCATAAATTATATACATATTATACCTAATCAGATTTGGCAAGTTCCTCAATCATGAATTTTTACGGCATGCATGTTAAATTAAACCTGTAATGTTTTGACAAAATACACAGGTTGAATATTGTTCACTTCCATACAAATTTGACAACTTGGTCTCCAGAAAAATAATCATAAAAATCGTAACCTATAGTTTTGTGAGATTTCGCTGGTTTCTCACTTCATGTGACAAATTTCTATTGATATAATGATGTTTATGAATATTGCTCAAGTACTTATATGTAGATTTACCTATATATAAACATACATTTAGTTAAAAGTTTTGAATACTATCGAAAATTTCCTCAAGGGATTAAACAATAAAATGATAAATTATATTTCATATAGTTTGCATGTTTCTTACATGCAGCTGATCTGCTGGCTACCCCACTTGTGGGATATGCCATGATGGTATAGTAGTAGTAGTATATTTCATATACTCTGTTATTCATAGTAAAAATACAGTAGGTATGATAAGAGGGCGTTGATTTATTTAAGCGGCTGTTATGAATATCTATGTTAACAGACATATGTACATACATACATATTAACGATCAGACGTAAATATTTTATTAAATTATCCATTGATGATTGTGAAATTCAATCGACAGCTGATGTCACATTTGTATGCAAGATGTATAAAACTCTTTTTAAATGATAACTACGTAAGAAAATAAATGACATAAAATAATATTATGCAGATGAATAACACATTATATAACAACGGGATGAGCCGCCATAATAAAAAAAAATTATATAACAAACTTTTACTGTTTGCTTTGATATTATTGTTGATGGTTCGTAACCTAATCGCAGAGTTTAGACTGCTTTTTATATCTATCAATATATCTTATACGAAGTAGTCGGTATCTTTGCCTCGAACTTTGTTGCGGACCTTCTCTTCTTTCATGTATATGAATGCATATATTTGCTTTAAGGTTTTATTTGGGATGTAATTAGGTTGATTAACATTTTTTAACAAACATAGACAATTCACACAGATCGAGCTAGTCCGAAGTAAGATGAATCTTGTATTATGGGTACTAACGCGACGATACACATATATACAAAGCACTACATACATATACATGTAACACCCAGACCCAGGACAATTTGAAAAAGGTCATTCTTCACTTTGCCTTGGCCGGGAATCGAACCCGGGACCCCGTGACTCAAAAGCAAGAGCGTTACCTCCGCGCCACACCGGCCGACAACCCAAATTAATCTTTAAAAAAACCTATGCATCTAACCCATGGGTGGTCTACCTTTTGAGCAGCCGGGCCAAATTTCAGAATGAGATTTTCTACCGGGCCGCACAACAATATACCTACCCCATTATATGGAACATTTAATAATTTTACTTCACCTTAAAATTTCTACCACCCCCGTCGCCAAATTTTCAAAATGGTATAGGAATATTTTCTCGAAATACCTCTTTCAAAAAAGTAACGGGTATTTTTACCGACTATTATTTTATTTAAAAAAATGTGCATATGCTTTGCGGGCCGCACGGAGACACCCAACGGGCCGCGGGTTGGCCACCCTTGATCTAACCTTTCAAGACGTATCCCTAGTTGGATAGGCAGAGAACACAAAAACCTAGACGTGTCTATTCTTTGCATACATAATATTTGGATTTTAGGTTAACGCGATTCCTGTATCGTGGAGTCCCCGATAAAGAAGAGATGCCTCACTCTTTTCTGTTAATTTTCGAGCTTATAATAGACAGGTATTCGTAAAATATCACGTTTAAGATATTTAACATCTTCAGTTCAGAGATGAAGAGTAGAGCACGTAGAGTAGAACCTACGTGCAGTTTTTTTTTTTTTTAAAGATATATCTGGGTTTTTGTTATAAACCCAAATATAACCTTATACACCTTTCACAGTAAGCTAAAAGCTTGTGTCGTGAAAGGGGAGTTTGCTGGCACCTGGGATCGAACCCCGGACCCCTCGTTCACAAGGCCGAGACTCTACCTCGAGTTGGTACACTAGTCACCCTACTAGTGAGAAAGGCCGTGATGGTATGAATGATGACTTATATTTCAGTCAGTAGGAATATTTCATGTACCTAATAAAAGTTGGTGGGTCGCGGAGATATTCATTTTGCTGGAAGATGTATATCTAGAAATACCGCGTAACGCCAATGCTGCATACCATCAGCAGCAACACCAACAAGTCCTACTCCCTAGCGTCCACGAGTGGTCTACAGGCCCCGCGAACCCCGGGCAATTTGACCACTGTATAACATCAGTGTCATAGCAGATAGAGAGAGGGCGATGGCGAGTCTCCGGCGCCATAAAACCGGAACTCCCCAGCTAAGGGAAGGAAATCCCCTACAGAAAAACCTTGGTCCTCCAGGATGGGGGTTAGGCGTGGGGCCAACGACCCCACCCTATAAAAACTTACTGTTACGAAACCTAAAGAAGATAGCCTCGGACACCAAACATCTTCTTCCAAACGACCTCGCAAACGATTTAAGGATAATGATAGGAAACAATTGAAGATATGTACATGGAATGTACTGTCACTGTACCGCACGGGTGCCCTGAGATTACTGCTCGATCAACTCATTAAATACAAAACTGACGTCACTGCTATCCAGGAGGTAAGATGGCTGGGAAGTGGTATTATGGAAAAACGCAGTCACACAATATTCTATAGCTGCCACGATAAGCTACACCAGCAGGGAACTGCTTTTGTGGTCAGCAAAAGTATTAGACACCTCATCTTGGATTTCAAGGCCATCAGCCCCAGAATATGCCATATACGTATAAAGGGTCGATTTTTTAATGTTAGCTTAATTAACGCCTACTCACCAACAGAAGATGCAACTGACATAGACAAGGAAGAGTTCTACGATAATCTAGTTGAAACAATCAGCAGAATACCCTCCCATGACATAAAAATTGTGCTGGGCGATATGAATGCTAAGATCGGAAAGGAAGACATATACAAACCAACCATTGGAAGCCATAGCCTACATGACCACTCAAATGACAACGGTACAAGACTCATAGACTTTGCTACCTCCCAAAGTATGATAATCGGCTCAACACTTTTCCAACATAAAGATATACATAAAGGAACCTGGAAATCCCCTGATGGAAGAACAGTGAATCAGATAGATCATATGCTCATAGAAGCAAGACACAAGTCTGACCTATTGGATGTCAGGGTATACAGAGGTGCAAATGTAGATTCGGACCACCATCTAGTGGCATGCACCCTGAAAGCACGCATATCCAATGTTAAAAAGGAAATGGGAAAACGAGCTGAAAGATACAAAGTGGGCGACCTGAAGAACAGGGAAAAGAAAGAGGCTTTCATAGAATCTATTAATAATAACCTGAATGCCCGTCACCCCGAAACTCTGGAGGATAAGTGGGAGGCCTATAGAGATGCTATAGAGGAAGCGGCTACTAATATAATTGGAAAATCACAGCCTAGTAGAAACGATGACTGGTTTGATGCAGAATGTCAGACAGCCACTAACAAGAAAAATGACGCATACAAGAGAATGTTACAACATAATTGCACTAGGCAATCACAAACCATCTACAGGGAGGCCAGGAGAAATGAGAAACGAATACATCGCAGAAAGAAGAGGCAACTCTTGAAGAGAGAAATGGAGGATGTTGAAAGGCACAATAGCGTAAACAATAGCAGAATGTTCTATAAGAAAATCAATAACCTCAGAAAAGAATTTAAACCACGTTCGTGTTTGTGCAGGGACATTGATGGCAATATTATCAGTGAAAAGCAGGCAATACTTAATAGATGGGTCCAGCACTTTGACCAGCTTTTGAATACAAGCCCAGGAGATTCAATCCCCCTAATCCCCTCACACCATACACAAATACAACAACAAGAGGAACCAGGCCCTGATTCAAGAGAACCAACCCTCAATGAAGTACAATGTGCAATAAAAAAACTAAAAAACTACAAAGCACCTGGATCAGACGGCATACCAGCAGAACTCTACAAGTGTGGTGGTGAAATACTTGCTATGGCGATTCACAACATATTGGCCCAGGTATGGGTGGATGAACTGCTCCCTGCTGATTGGAACAAGGGAATCATATGCCCTATTCACAAGAAAGGCGATCAATTGGAATGCTCAAACTACAGGGGAATAACCTTCCTAAATATAGCATACAAAATATTCTCCAACATACTCTATGAACGCCTCGCTTATTACACAGAGCGAATCATTGGCCAATACCAAAGTGGATTTAGACCTGGAAGATCATGCACAGATCAGATTTTCACAATACGACAAATCCTTGAGAAGACTCGTGAATTTAACATTGAAACCCATCACCTATTCATAGACTTCAAGGCAGCATACGATAGCGTGAACAGAGCAAAATTATACATCGCAATGAGAAACTTTGGAATTCCTGAGAAACTCGTACGAATGACACAGATCTCCATGCTGAGTGTAGAATGCCAGGTAAAGATACAATCTGATCTCTCTGAACCTTTTCTCACCCTGAATGGCCTGCGACAAGGAGATGCACTGGCCTGCCTTCTCTTTAATATTGCTCTGGAAAAGACGATTCGAGATTCCAGAATTGATGTCAATGGAGTGATCTTCTATGTCTGTCCAGCTCCTAGCATATGCAGACGATATTGACATTATCGCCAGAAGCAGTAAAGCACTAAAGGAGGCCTTTATCTCCCTCGAAAGGGCTGCAAGAGAGGTAGGACTTGTGGTTAATAACCAAAAAACTATGTACCTTGTGTCAAACCCATTAACTTCTGACACACCACTGACTCCTCTGGTTGTTGATGGCTACACTTTTGAAGCAGTAGACAAATTCACGTACCTCGGATCTCTTATAACCAATAAAAATTATGTCAGCGATGAAATAAAGAAAAGAATCTCTGCAGCGAATAAATGCTACTTTGGTCTCCAAAAGCAGCTGAAATCTAAGATCATCTCCAGAAAGTCTAAGATACAAATTTATAAGACACTCATTCGACCTGTCCTGACCTATGCCGCCGAAACATGGACACTCACTAAGGCGGATGAGCTGAGACTGGACATATTCGAAAGAAAAATCTTAAGACGCATCTATGGGCCCATATGCGAAAACGGAGTTTGGCGAAGTAGATACAACTACGAACTCTACATGTTGTATCAAGATGTGCATATCACCAAGCACATCAAAATCTGCCGACTCCGATGGCTAGGGCATGTGGAAAGGATGAACGACACATCAATAATCAAAAGAATATACTCCACAAAGCCCAGTGGCAGAAGAAGCGTCGGGAGGCCAAAGTTGAGATGGATGGATGGGGTGGAAAAGGACCTGCGAGCTTTGGGCGTGACCAATTGGCGACGAGAGGTGATGGATA
This sequence comes from Athripsodes cinereus, assembly GCA_947579605.1. Taxonomy (NCBI): domain Eukaryota; kingdom Metazoa; phylum Arthropoda; class Insecta; order Trichoptera; family Leptoceridae; genus Athripsodes; species Athripsodes cinereus. The sequence goes on from OX388307.1 coordinate 3,175,378, forward strand.
GGAGGGAGTGGAGGCGACTTCTTGAGGAGGCCAAGACCCACACAGGGTTGTAGCGCCATTGATGATGATGATGAATAAATATACAGATCGCTCTTTTCGCATTATAAAAAGATTGTAGGTCACAACATCTCGTGCAAAAATTAACATTTGTTAAAAAACTTATATCTTTAAAAAAAATATTTTCAATATATGAACTATATTTTGAATAGATTTAATGAAGTTTAATTAACATCCAAAAAGTAAATGATATGTACTCAGAAATTTTCATTAATATAAGTGTATAATTATGTTGTTAGATGGAAGAAATCACTTGATAGTGATAATCTCGCCACTGCAAATCGTCCTAGTATTTTAAATTTTGTATTGTTTTGTTAACACTGTTATATAAATGATGTGCCAAAGAGAATAAATAAATAAATATATATTTGAAAAGTAGGTACTCGAGCGCGTACGACAAAACATACAATAAAATTAAATATCATTTTACATTCTCGTAGAAATTACATTAGTTGTTCTTTCACAGGCTTAATAAATAATACTTCCATAGGTTCACAGGTTATGTCACCTTTAAGGTACATATCATCTTGATATAATAAGCAGATAAATAAATTATCTATATAATAAGTGATAGATAAATCTAATTATAATTATTATAAAAATTTTACTCTATGAGAAGTTGTGGCAAACATTATAATTCATTCATTTTACTTTCATTCGGATTGTCATTTAAGTGGTTGCGTGTTTATAAACGTCATATATGTACATAAAAAACAATCATCTTATCACTCATATTTCATAATAATTAATTTAAAGTTTATTGTTTTTTATGTTGGTAAAATGACTAATGATCATTAAATAATGCTTATTTATACTTTTCATATACTAATCAAAGTAATTTCTCACAATATCACACTTTATTTCTCATTTTATTTCCTTTACCCAGAAATCCCTGGCTCCCAGAACCATCAAACGACAAGTAGTAACAAACGAAACAACAGACGAGGCAAAACCATGACATTCCCTGATGATATAAATGATAATGTTAATAATCAAGATGGTAAAATTATAGATCTTGTTCCTCATACTTCCAACAGACAGGAGAGTTTTCTTTTCGTTAAAAAAATCACCATTGATTTTGTTAATAACACAAATGATGATTTGAAGGCATTAGATCAAACTGTTCTGGAAACAGTTGGTCATAATGTTACCATCAACCCAAAAATAGATCTGTTTGGTCCTATAACAGAATACTCACCTCCTGGAGGAGGATATGTACCCCCAAACACAAGACTGACTAAACCAGATCTAAATAACAGAATACCAAATAAAATAAGAATACCTAATGAAGTGCAAAGGAAACCAATCCCTGGTACTAGAACTCCTAAAACTTTGCAATATCTGTTGCCTTTTCTGAATGGTAATAAAAATAATAATGAAGTTGGAAAAGCCGCTCCTTATCTTGCTCCCAATCCTCCCTTTGAAAAAGAAATCAAAGATTTTAACGGAAAGAAAAGAGATGACACTCAGAAATGTAATCAGGGAGGAACTTGTGAATTCTTCTTATACTGCTGGATGAGCGGTGGTCTTCTCGACGGATCTTGTGGACTTTTAAAAGGATGCTGTCACAAACTTGCCAAAGCTGCTTCTTTAGGCGTTCAAGATTCTAATGTTCTTGAGAACCTTCTCGGTTCTGATCCCGGAGAACCCCTTGAATATGGACCCGTTGTCAATGATAATAGTAAGTCTCCCATGATGTTGTAAACCATGTTTTGGAGGAGGAAATTGGCAAATTGTGACAAGGTGTATGGAATTCAATACGTGTCTTTAGGTTTTGTAATTATCTCAAAGTCGGACCAAAGTTGTTAGTCAATAGTATATTATATTAAAAGACTCATTTCTGGTCTCTCAATCTTCGAACAACCATGAAAAATCCGTGGATAAGGAAGAACAAATAAACTTCCTATTCCTGATTACCATTGCTCGTTCTTCTTTTACTAACCATCAATCACCTTGCTTAAAATTATGCATAAAATAGATTTATAATTGACTCACAAGCACATTTTTATTTATTTAATGCAGCAAAATTAATTAATTACGCAACTGTATTTGACTTGAAGATGACACCAAAACTTAAAGACACAGACCAAACTTTTAACACAACTAACGTAATTATTAACTAACTACTGTAATATTATTTTATTATTTTGCTAGACAATTAACTTAATTTATGAAAGGAATAATTATATTTTTACGTAATTGTAATTTATTTACTGTACTATAAAATAATGAAATGTTGATTATTCTGTAAACAATTTTGACTGAAAAAGGTGCGTAATTTTCATGCTTTTATACTATTTAACGCTGTAAAATATATATTTCTAATATGTATATATTAATATTACCTATCATTAATCATATTATTATTTAATAAATTATTTATGAGTGGTTTTTGTATGAATTTACTAATTTTATTTATTTATAGGTATCTAAATCATCGTAGATTTAAAGAAAAAAATATTATGAGCTATCACTAACCATGCGGATTCATATATTAAAATTTAAAAGAAAAGAGTTGAAGTACTACTATACCATTACGGCATACCCCACATGTGGGGTAGCAAGCGGAAAACTACATGTAATAAATATGCAGATTATTGAGTTAAACTAAATTGAGCCTTAAATTATTTTTTTTATTTGCTTACTAAAATTTTAAATACAAAACAGATGACAACTACATGTGTATATTATCTCCCAATAGTTAGATTAGCAATTTAATCAAATTGGCTAGGCGGTTAACAAAATGCCGGCATTCAATTGAATGACGTGCCAAACGTTCAACATTCTGATTGATCTAAATTAAACCGATTATTTGAATTTAGTTCCTTTATTTGGTACTATCATCCCAATCCTTCTATATGGCTGTGAGTCTTGGCACTTAACCAAGACTCAAGAGCGGAAGATACTAAGCTTTGAAAACAAGTGTCTTAGAAGGATTGAAGTCAAATGGTATGAACATGTTACAAATGATGCTGTGCGCCGGCGCACCCAACAGAGACCGGTAATCTCCGTAATACAGGAGAGACGATGGTCCTGGCTGGGACATGTTTTGAGAATGCCTAATGATAGTTGGCCAAAAAGAGCATTGTTCTTCCGTCCGCAGGGGTTCCGTCGGCCCGGGCGTCCCTCTTTCACAATACACCGTTCCTATGACAACGATATCAGAACGCAGGGAATGTCGTGGAAAGAGGTGACGCAATTGGCGCAGAGACGCTCTGAATGGAGGAGGCTGGTTTCTGCCCTGTGCTCCCGAGAGGAGCGTTGAGGGCGATGATGATGATGATGATTTGGCACTGTGGCGCTAGGATTGATAAACGTAGCTTTAAACAATTCGCCTAGTCATTCAATTGAATGTCGACGTTTTGCCTTCTTAGCCATATAGTTACTGGCTAACTATCTGTCATATATCAATGTCTGTGTCTGCGAGAGGAGGTGAATGGAGAGAGTTTTAAAAAAAGACTGAAGACACACCTTTTTGCTGGGAGTTTCGGGTGATGGATACGATATACGGCGCCCTTGAGGTCATGCTATGAGTAAACGGCGCTTCACAAATTGTCCATATATATGATGACAATAAAAAATTATAAATATCTCACTTAGATGACAATGAAATAGCATACATTACAATATTACAAGTAGCCTAGTTTACCACGCGGAGTTCTCAATAAACAAAAGGTCTCCGACTCTTTTCTCTATGTAAACAATTAACATCTACAATTCAGCGATGTAGCATGCCACCCATACTGAATATCTAATTTTCTTTTTGGCACGGTGAGGGTAATCCGCATGTTTGTTACATGGAATGGTTTGCTGGATAACTCGTGATGGTATAGTAGTAGTACTATTTTTTTAGATATAGACACGTACAAAACTGTACTAATCTCGCTCCCATACCTACTCATTGGGACAAGACAAAACCAAATCCACGTGCTTCTTAAAAGTAAATAAATACAATAATATTATTTTTATCATATGGTGAACAAATATACCTAAATTATATAATTTAATTCCTGTTTAAAAATACCTATGTATATCATAAATATTCCAAGATTAAGATTATTGAAAATACACGTACATAATATCATTTTCTACTGGGACCATTACAGCTGATGATAGAGAAAACAAAACATTCACAACAGTGTTTCCAAAGTGAGTTACTTTCTGTTATATGTGATAACCCATCGATCCTTTTCATTAATTCGCCTTCAATATTATTCTTGGCAACCTTTTTTCGAATTTGTCTTTAAAAACCTTCAAACTTTATAAGCCTCCTTGTCACCTATTTTGATTAAAACTACATATTCTGTAACTTACCCCTTCATTATAAAACTTTGCATACTAATAGCGTGACCTCTTTCCACCACTTTCCTAATGGTCTCATACTGTTATCACCATGTACATAATTATATGTATAGATATCGTAAAAGAGAGTCGACTTTATTATGTAATAGAATTTACTTCCGAATAAACATTACATCAATATTATTTTCACTTATTAATAATATGACCACACTGTCGGTAGCCATCATTCCGACATTACATCATCGTATTGACATAAATATTTACATCACGAAACTATGTACTGTGTTTGTGTGTGCATTGTTATTCATTATTGTTTAAACATTGCATACAAAATATGTACTCAATAATGGTATTACAATATTATTCATATAATAATGGCAAGATGACACCAAAACGAGAGGAATGTAGGTAGGCACTAGGCAGATATATTGTAATACATAAATATAGGTATTGTTAGGCACAAACATACCAGAGCGGAACATTCAAAGACCTAACAATTATTATAATTATTATTTTAAGATAGAACCTAAAATACCTACGATCTTACTAGGAATCGCAATGTTCATTATTTAGAATGTTTACTATATTTTTATCGTTTAACTTGATTTGGACACAAACTGCAGATGAAAAAACAAATCAGACATCCAGAATGGTGAACCATGTTTACAGAATGTAACATTGTGCAAAATCTAATCGGAAGAAGTGAGAAGCTTACGAATTGGCTCTAGTTCGGCACTGTTCATTCATTTATACTATCACGGCATTTCCCACACGTAGGGTAGCCAGCATTAGACATTAAGGAAGGGGCTCCCACCACTTACCCCTGTATGTTTCATACACAGAGCAGCCAGTAGACCAACTGCACGTAACAAACGTGCAAGTTGTTCAATAAAAGTTAATACATTCAGGATTGGAAGCAAACCTCATCGCTAAATTAAAGATATACACATAATTTTTAATAACTCAATGTGTCTAATTTTCTATTTACAAAACAGTTGCCTTAACTTTACATGTCTGACATTTTGCCTAACGATAACAGCAAAATATATTGAAAGACATAATTTAAATATTACAAGTTGCCTCATACAGCAACAACTGAGATAATCGGTAACCTGATGAGAGCCTAAGACTTTTAATTATGAGGTTCCAACAAGACCCTTCCTAAGATCAATTGCAATCGTGAATGTACCCTCATTACATTATACAATACAGATTTTCATGAGATGTCGTAAGAAATCAGATAGTTAGGTACGTAAAATAAAATTACTTATCATCATATATAATATACATCAAGATGAAACTGAAATTTACAATATGAATTTCACTTCAGCGACAATCATTTCGCAATCCTAAGAGAAAACATTATTTTTATTGTTAAATATGTCTTTGCGTGAGATGTGACATGTCACGGTAATTAACAATTCATCGTAAAAACAAAAGAAACACAACTTTCATTCAACGACCTTGAACTTTCAACTGTCACTTTCATACAACACAAAATGCGAAGACGTTATCTTTTGTTCTCACGAATGAATACAAAAAACAATAGAGATCGTTTTTAATTTAACGAGATAAAGCGTTTAATTAATCTGTAATAATTAATTAATTAATCGTTTCAATTGAATAAATCACTTTTTAATAGTGATTAATCATAATTTGTACTCGATAAATATGAGAACTTATATAATTATATTATGAGCTATACAAGTTCATAATTTTTTTTAATTTCATTGTTTTTTTCTCAATTAGATGATTGACAAACTAAGATTAGATATATTGTAGCACTCCAGCTTCACCTTATGCCCAACAAGCGCCCGGATATGAGCAACTTTCTGGGGCATTATCCTTCTATTGAAATGAATGCAGAAATGGTGTATATGCTCACGAATCAGTTTAACTGGTTTGTATGCTTTTCATCTACGGTGCGTTTACGTGTGAATATTAAAGTTACACTGGCAGTAGTAGCAATACCTCGCAGTCAACCAAAATAATCTCTGATGGATGCCGTGATGTACAAAAAAAGAATAAAAAAAACTACCTATCTATACCTGTATTATATTTAGTTAGGTATCCAGTGGATTCAATTGATATATATTAAAAACAAACAGAACGTCCTCACTGTGCCAACAATATAACTAAGATATTTAGGATGAGTGGCTTACCTCATCGCTGAATAAAAGAAACCTCTTCGAATTCCTTATTAAAAACTTGAGACAGTAATTATTACAGATTTTTTTTTTATTAAAAAAAAAGATATATCTGGGTTTTGTTATAAGCCCAAATACAACCTTATACACCTTTCACAGTAAGCTAAAAGCTTGTGTCGTGAAAGGGGAGTTTGCCGGACCCCTTGTTCACAAGGCCGCGACTCTACCTCCAGGCTACCGACGAACTCATTACCATTACCATTCGACACTTTAGGGATTTTGAATATAGTGAGCGCTAGTCACATTAGTTATGTATTAATTATGGATATCTTGATTGTTATACATACCTACCTAATAATTATCTCCAGCTGATTCATTACGTGTTGCAGTGCATGTTTGAAAACTAGACAAGGCAGTTTCATAAAAAGCTGCTAACGGAAAGTGTAAGTGATTTTAAACACACGTACGTACGTAGTGTAGTCAGTTTGCACTAGATAGCGCTACAAGTACCCGATTACTCGCAATGCGAGTACAAGTAATTATTATTTACCTGCTACGATAGTCGTCACCATTCTGTTCCGCATAAAGAGTATTTTTACTCACAATACAACTTCTAGTAAGATTTTATGAATAATAGTATCTGGTAATATTTACACAGTGGCGCTACATATTCAATATTGTCTGATATTAAACATTTTTTTTTGGAAATAGGACTAGCCAATAATGTGTAAGTTTCGAAAGTGAAAAATGCATTCAGTATAGTTCAAACATGGCATCTAGAGCCATATCTTCGAATTTTTACATAAATATATATATAAAACTCGTTTTACAATTTACAGATACCGAAATGTTTATATCTAAATAGGTATCTGTTAATTGAATTTTATAAGCAGTCTTCTTTTAAAATTAAAATCTAAATATGATTTAATGATTTCTAAATGATTTCTAATAATTTCTAAATAACTTGATTTGTAGGTACATAGTGTATTTTCGTCATAAAGGAGAAATGGTCGGAAAATAAATTACATCACATTTTTTTCGAAACTGTAAATACTAGTTAAGTATTCTATGTAAATACATCTAGTTAGAAGCTTTAGCTATAAAATCACTGTCATTGACACAATCCTAACCATAATACACCTATAAGTCATACAAATCAAAAGATTTTTATTTATAGTATTGGTACACAAGTAGTAGTAAAAATCCATAATTGGATAAACTGAAACAAGCGTTCGGTTCGCACTATAAATTAAACAAACATGAGAGAGATGTCTTTTGACTTCTTAGTTCATTATCAATCTTTAATGACCTAAAAAGTTGATAAATGCCTCTCCCGTTTACAAATGTTTAATCTATAGTGGAACAAAACGCTTATTTCAAAATCTCCAACGAAAGATTTTTAGTTTTTATTTAGTTAGTGGTGTATGTCAAAAACTTTTTGTCAGTTTTTGACATACACCACTGATTAAAGTCTATGTAATTATTTCCTGAGATTAATTACTAGATTTACCACTTTATCTATGGATGTTAATAAGGTTGTATTCACATGTGATTTTGAAGTAGCAGTCACGTTCAGTTCTGTAATAGCGAAAAAATTTATACGAAAATAACATGTACATAAATTTGCTATGTTCAATTACTTAATCAATTTAATTGTATCTTAATCCGTTTCGTCTTCATTAAAATACAAAGACTACTTGATTCTGATGGAAAATACAGTTTTTTCAAACTAAAATATTTCCTTAAAATTGAATTCCGGTATGTTCATAGTCGAGCCACTGAAAACAGCTGACATGTATTCAATTTTTGGATAGTAGATTGCCAGGTAATAAAATTATTATCAGTTGGATAATCGTGCTTCTTTTTTTTTGAGAAAAGTTTTTCGTTTGAACCATACTGTAATAAGTGTGAAAAATCACTACTTTTCGCAAATTTTCATTATTATACGCCTACGTTACATTTAATAGAAAAAATTTACTACAATTCTTGTCTTATAGATGTGACTGTTCTCTTTTTAAATATTTTTATAAAAGGTTTATAAAAATATTTGACATTTTTTAATTTCCTTATCCCTTACGAGGATTTTTCTGACAGCGATCAGAATCTTATCTAATTATTATATCTATGTTTAAACTAATCTAAGTACTTCAACAATATTCACGTACATAAACACATCAAAATAATTTTATCACCTAATAAAGTACGAAATCATCAGTAACCATCAGATCAATCAACGCAAAAATCTTGTGGATTATATAGCTTTTATTACTTTCGTCTTCGACGTATTTGTTCTGCTGTAAGCTGGTAGGCAAAGGTTTCCAGACCTTTGGCAAGATCACATCGTTGGTCCTCCGTCCATAGTAGCTATCATACATAGTTGTTCGTTCGTAAATATCTGCTAGTTACGGATCTAGTTTTTTTGTTACAAGTTACCAGTAGTTTGTGTTTAGGTTTCAGAAAGTAGTTAACCCGAATATATTATACTCCACACTGTGCTGCAATGCCAAGATGTTTTTTTTTCGCATGCGTATTTAGTAAGTATAGTTTTAAAAAGTATTTTTGGATCTTTGAAATTTTCATAAGTGTAGTCTTTTATACTAATCCATGTGATGAAACTTGTTAGAATTTATTAAAACTTAGAATAACAATTTTGCACATCACTAATTTTTAATTGTACTAGATTATCAGCCGTAACATGTAAACACTACTAATTAATAAATACCATTTTTATTATATAACCATTCTAATACGTAAAAGAGAACTAACATAAGTAATAATATTTAATATTTTAATTACCGTAAACATATTTTTATTTCCGGTTCAAAGTTTTATAACCACCAGATAAACTTACTAATATATCTACATAATGGACCGGACTACGAATGCTTTACCATGAAATTAAACATAAACTATTTGAGATTTTTGAACTTAATGGGTGGTCGAAAGCTTTGATTTCTGAGTAAAAAGACCGTGGTTCAAATCACACTGCACACTGAAGAGTGTAAACGCTAGAATACAGAACCATTATAAAATTTTATTTCATCTTTTCACCCTCGCCGTTTTTCTATAAACTTCTGTCTATCACGCTCAGAGTACAACCTAGGTTTTTCTGAGATATGAAGTAATGTATGTGGATGAATAGTAATGTATGTAAATACCCCCCCCCCCTTCAGATAAATAAACACTCTTTTCTTATGTAAATTTAACATATGAAACTACCATATAAAGCTTAGAAAAGACAACGTCACCTCACTTAGTAGTGCCCCGGACGGGACATGAACCCGCACTCCCATATTGTTGCGAGATGTGCTTTTTCCAATTAATAATACCTACACATGAAGCTATCATTGGGTTTATAAGAGAGAATATCAAAGCCTCTGGTATGTCGCCCGGTAGCTTAATTGGACAAAGCACATCTCGCGACAAGATGGGAGTGCGGGTTCAAGTCCCGTCCGGGGCACTACTAAGTGAGGTGACGTTGTCTTTTCTAAGCCTTATATGGTAGTTTCATGTGTTAAATTTACATATATAACCTCATACAGTGGTTAATTGTAAAAACAACAACGATAAACACTCTTTTCGTCATCTTTTCATCCTCCCATTACCACACATGTCCAAACCATAGCAACTTTTTTACACGCATTCTATCCATAACATTCCTCTCACATCCGATCATTCTCCTAATACCCTCATTTTACCAACCATTCTTCTCAGCGATCGCATCTCCACAGCATTTTTCCACTTTCGTCCTTCTTCAACCAGCAGGGTTACTTTTGACACTTACGATCTTAATCATGCGATGCGCGAAGGGGCTATTATAAAAAATATTGCGCTACCGGTACCTACCGCTAGATTGACATGCACAATTGCACATATTTTTTACTTTTATCACTTCGCGCATCATAGGATTAAGAACAAAACAAGATTATGATCCTATTTAGATTGTGTCAAAAGTAGCCCCGCAGGTACAAGTTTTGCTTTCATACATAAGTGATGGTACCAGAGTTTATTTTTACCATATTCGACATATTGCAATCGCCGATAATGGGTCGAAGTACACCATTCACTCTTTCCCCAGCCACTTTTCTTCTTTTGATGTCCCTATTGCATCTTCCATCATTTACAAACTAACTTCCAAATTTTTATAAATATAGTTATCAAAATAATATGTATAAATATATCATTGATAAATTATCAGCTATAAATATTACAATCACGTTATTTGAATCGCGTAGTAATTAGGTATGCAATTATGTTGTTTGCCGCTGTAGGATATGATTGTGTGAATCACACAGTCAAATTACGTTTAACTTGTGTTCTATTAACAATAATTAATCAATAATAATATTTTTTCTGATAAAGATGTTTGATTTTTTTCTATAATCTATATTTCTACCTGAAGCATAAAAGTATCCCTCACAAACAGTAATAAACTTACTGCATATAATATACATGCAGATCATCCTATCTGTGTCAATAATAATTAATATATTCAGAATGAGTGTCACATTTTGGCACTGAATTGAAGGTTTTTACCAAACGTCTTAAACTTTTTCTATAATATTAAAGTTTTTCCATTAGTAATAATAATAGTAAATAATTTTTCACTCTTTATGAGAATTGGTCTTCCACTCTTCTCCGCAAATTTTCAATTGCCCTGTAAAAGGTAGGTATCATCTTAAATTCAGCGATTAGGTTTGCCATCCATCCTTAATATTTTTTTTTGTTGGCACGGAGAGGACAGCTTAAAGATATGCCGTGATGGGATAGTAGTAGTAGTAATAATATTAAGAATAATATGTGAGAAAACTTGAGTATTATGTAAAAATTGTTTATGGAAATACATAAAATGGTTAAAATAATATTTTTCAGTCTAGAAGAGAAGGTAGATAAAGGTAAAATATGAAAAGGAATAATATCTTTATTTTAACGACCGTAGATAGGTATATGAAGGATTGATTGTGTCGCCAAATAATGTCCTAATATAATTCGGGTCTCGTATTTTGTAAATAATCTGAAAATAAATTTTCGCAATTTGTTCAAGGAGTTGAAGGGCACAACATTATAGAGGCGATCAAGAAATTACATTCTTATTTATTATGAAAATTGTATTAAATACTCGTAATACTTCACTTGTTCGTGTAGCTCCACAAAATCAACGCGTTAACGGCTTTTTACATGACTTTCCAATGTGTGAGTTTTGCAGACAAAACGTCTTGTCCAAAGCACGTTTTTAAGAATCCGATGCAAACAAAAATAATATTCAAGCTATACATAGTCTCCCAATTGTTCCGTGGAGTCCCGGCAAAGAATAGGTTTTCGAGTGTCCTGTAAAAGGCAGCTATTCGCACAACATCACGCATAAGACATACAACATATTATTCGATTCAGCGATAGGGTATTCCATCCATCCTGAATGTCTTAATTAAAATATGCACGGAAGGATGACCTGCATGTCCATGGGGTTATTTAATTATTATTCAATGGTGTTAGACCACTGGCCACCTTATTAACCCTTTTCTGCATGATTTATTTGTTTTTGGTAAAAAAAATGTATGAGATAGAAAATATAAAAATAAAGGACACGTATTTTTTTATTTTTCAAAAAAATATTTTTTTATAGTGAAAAATTAAAAAAAAAAAAGTAACAGATATTTTTTTCCTTTAAAATTTAGTATTGTTGTTCCCTTTTGTTGAAATGATAAGGAACAATATTTCTATCTTTATTGTCAAATGATATGACTCTGGTCTTAGAGTCATAGAATAAGGCCTGGAGAGTTCAATCATATCATTTAAATTAATTATGTTCATATATGAACACGTATGCAGAAAGGGGTTAAATGAGGTTAGTCCACTACCCACCCCATTTGTGGGAGATGCTGTATGTAATGGTAGCTGTAATTTGAGTTCGTCGGTAGCCCGGATGTAGAGTCTCGGCCTCGTGAACAAGTTCTCGTGAACGGTTCGATCCCAGGTGCCGGCAAAATCCCCTTTCACGACACAAGCTTTTAGCTTACTGTGAAAGGTGTATAAGATTGTACTGTATTTGGGTTTATAACAAAACCCAGATATATCTTTTTTTTAAAAAAATAGTCTTTCGTTCAAATGACTTATCATCTTCATGCACACTGTCTTGTCAATACAAAATTAATATTCAAATTTAAAATTTGACTAATTTGGTTTGATTTAAAAACGTTCGAGTATCTTTTCTATATGTGTATAGATATAACCTCAATTTATCCCACAAGTAAGCAACTAATGGACAAATATTTTTTCTTCGTGAAGGAGTTTACGCAATCACTTATGTCACATGAGATGTTGGATTTTTATTGGGTATTATTTGAACTCATGACTATTTCCTGGACATTGTTTATCACGATGTTAACAACTAGGAATAGGAAACCGATTGATAAATGAAAATACATAAACATTGTCTCGATATCACTAGACCATAATATTATTAAAGTGTTCTCGTACTTACATGATAGATATTGTTCTGTACGTTAAGTTAACATACCATTTCCCCTATCGTACCTATCATGTATGTACAGCAACATTACAAAGTACTAACCAACTTTCCATAAAGTTCGTTGCACTATATAGTAAGAATGTTTGATAACAGCTTGTTTTGCATGAAGACAGCAACTGATTGTGCTTGTATCTATATATAGTTATTGAATGTCATAATTTAAATCGTACTTTTTATACCCGGGTAGAACTAAGATTGATATCAAATTGTAATAAATTATTGTAAATAGTATTAGTTATGTATGGCTGATTGTATTCACATTTTTGCGGTTTTCTGGTATTCTTTTCAATATTATTTATAAAACCTTAGGTGTACGCTGGTTAGGGATAAATTTTGCAAATACTTTTTTCCTGTAATTGATTCTTGATTGAATCTTGATGCTCCAGTTTTTTATCCATATTTTTATACTGATCAAACTAATTGACTGAAGTGTAAGCTTTGATTCTGATCATGGCATTAACACCCTGCTGTAACTATAAATATCTATCTAGTACCTCCAATTGTTGATCTAATTAATTGGAGATAAGCTAGTACCAACTAATTGGCTGTTTTTGTACAAAATTGTATATTTAGTAATTCCTACAATATTCCCAGCATAAAGGCACATTTTTAGCTTTTTTGTAATCTCCAATAGAGTTTTATAATCATTTTACTAAATGTATGCATAAAATGTCGTGCTGATTATTATTAAATATTGACATTGTTGTTAATTTACATGACATATGATAATTCAGTACAGGTAGTTTTCATGTAGCCAGTGTTATGTTTTACAAATAATATTAGTTTGTCTGCAATATTCATATGATTTTACAACTTAATCATTTTATTTTCCTGGTCGTTATATAGATAATTGATATACCTACTTATACATTTATTTATCAGTGAAAGGAAATTTTATGTCATTTCGTTCATTCATTGTAAAAGGCAAATACCGTTTATTGCGCAAAAATAAATAAAATAACAATCAAATAAAAATAAACAAGAGTTTTGCTACAATATGTCATATTCCTTATGGGGCATGTAAAGAATGTCGTATTTATTTTTAACTAAGGTTGTCGGTAATCTGATGGTAGAGTCTTGGATTTTCAATAGAGAGACCAGGGTTAGATTCCACCGTTAGACGACTTATTTTATCTAAATGCAGCGAGTGTCACTTTTCCCTGGCTACCACTCAAAATGTCTGCGGTTAGATTAACCTATATTTTATCGGTGATTAATAATTCGACCGAACACATTGTTTTTTATTTATTATTGTAGGAGTCATTTTATAATTTCGTCAACAGGTACTTAATTATAAATAAAAAGAGACCATTATTATTAGCTTCTTAGTGTTATGTAGTAAGACAGTAGGGTATAATAATATTGCTATTATTAATAATTTTGGAACATGTTTTTTGAGAAAATTAGTACTACGTTACTATAGTCTCTACCATATAGAGGTCGGTGAGTATGATACGTCTTTGACAGCTGTTTTATTTGACCGAGCTATCAAAAAGGTCGTCATACTGCGTGTGAAATCAGAATGATATTCTTTCACACTTAGAAATAAGAAAAAAGATGAACGTCATCATCTCTATACCCATCTATCTTCCGTGCAGATCAAGACATGGTATCCCCATTGTTTGTTTTATCTATTGATGCAAGTCACACAATAGCTGCTCTTACTTTCTTCTGAGTTCACATAATATCATAGTAAAGTAAATAAATAATAATGTGAGTAAGAGTATATTATATCTCTGTTGTATTTATCACCATTATATCCATTCATTAGTACTTTTGATTACTTTGTAGTGCTATACACATAAAGATGATATTATTATTAGTTTTAAAAACTATGAATTTATAAAAAGTACTTTCTGTTAAGACCTGTATGTAAAGGTATATATATTATCTAGAACCGAATTGGATTTTTGCTGCTTCTACTACTGTACCATCACAGCATATCCCTTAAGTGAGGTAGCTAGCAAAAGTAACATTCAAAATGAGTGGCATGCCTCATAGCTGAATGGTAGACGTTAATTGTTAAGTTTTACGAACAGCTGCCTTTAACAGGACACTCGAAAACTTAGAGAAGAAGTGAGCAACCTAGACTGAGAAAAATATTCACAACGAATCATTGGTACGTACTGTCAGATTAGGACCAGAGATAGTACAAACGATTCATTAGTACGAATCTATAATATTAAGTTTTCGCTAGCAAATCATTGGTAAATTTACCAACGACTTGTTTGCGAAAAGTTTATATTATTGATTTGTACTAATGAATCGTTTGTATTATCTCTGGTCCTAATCTGATAGTACGTACCAATGATTCGTTGTGAGTATTTTGTTAGTATTTTTCTCAGTGTATTCTTTACTAGAGACTTCATAGTTAATATGCAATAATTAGTACTTACTTTAATAAAGACATTACTATTTTAATGTCTTAATCCGTATCTGCGTTAAGTATTTAATATATTCTACATCCTGATTCACGTTTTAATCATTCATTAGTGATCAGTCGTTCGTCAACACACTCTGTATTATAATATGTACATTACTTATACAGTGTCTCTGCATTACCTAATATAATACAATACAATAGAGGCTCTACTGACAGACATCGATAACTAAGATATCGATAATTGGATATTTTTTATTCACAATACAATATTCCTGTGATAACACAATCAAAATGTTAGAAACGTCATGAGAAGTGAGTTTCAGTTGAAGAGCAATGATGATAAAAAATAGGTAGGTATTATTTTAAAACATGAAAGGCATGCAAAGAATAATCTAAATGTTCATCACTTGCCTCAGTTTATGATTTTATTTTTTTATTATTTCATTTTGATTTATCTATTTGGCTTTTCAACAGATTTTTACAAATTGATTATATGAAATTCCTTATTTTAGAAATCCTCATATGTACATTATGTGTTTATTTAATAAATTTACAAGTAATTTTTTTTTCAATTTAACAAGTAGGTATATATAAAGGCACTATTTAGTCTCATGGCTTTGTGGCTAATTAACATAATAACATTACTAAGCATATCCAAAAGAAAATAAATAAATAAAGCAATTCAATCAAAAGAAAACTATGAAAAAACATGCATAGGCACTATTGGAATGAGAAACTTACCCAATTGGTAATTTTTTAATCATGTATAATAATATTAAAATCTAATTCCAACGACTCAAAAAATGAAATTGAAAGAATAAAAATAGAAAAATGAAACTCGGAATGCATTAAAGGATGAAAAGATCAGAACATTAGGGTGTTAATTATTTCCTCATTTCTTTATGAAGTTTATGTCTTAAGAGTGCGGGAAGCTCTGTTGGAAAAGAAATGTCTTCAGTCTGCTCCTAAATGTTATTATTGATTGGTTTTTGTCTTGAGAGGAAAGCCTTGTTTTTGAATTGTGCAAATACAAGTTGAATAATTAATGAGTTATTTTTTTCTTCAAGTATGGCGACGATATATATAATAATTAAAACTTACATAGTTCAATACGTAATATTGTCATTCATTTCACTTACTGTGCATACAATGTATAACCTATGTGACAATTATTATGTTAGTTAAATAGTGGTAGTTGTATTGTATTAGTGTGTGTAGAGGTGTGATAGAGTCTGCTAACCACTCAGATCATGTCACAGAAACATTGTTTAGTCTCTTGTTAGGCGGGTAATCTGATACATCGCGAAATATATCGATCGATAATCTGTCTGCGAAATTAACTAAATGAGTGATTGAATTGTTATTAATTTACTAAGAATTTCAAATAATACTTAATTGTTAATAATGTGCACATTTCAATTCTTTTACGGTTACGGCTTAGTTCAAATTTTTACAGTTTTATATATTTATTTTTTTGATTGGTAATAACTGCGTTAGTTGGAAGATATTAGACTAAATAACATGTTGTAGGTACACAGTATTGTATAATGTATTGTTGATTTTGGCACTGTGTAATGATTAATAATATAACCAATGTGCGGTTAAGAAAAAAATAAATAAATATATAATACATGCCTCAGTTTACTAACCAACTTATCAATTAGACTAAGCCTTTATTAAACTATTGGATTGTGTAATAAAAATAGTTGAACAAAAAAATATAATATCCGCTTTTAATCAACCGGTTTCAGAAATGTTATAACTTGTTTGTTGTATAATAGGAAATTATTTAATCCAATATTTTGATTAATTAATTAAAGTAACCGATCTTCTGAATCTCAAAATAAATGAAAAATAGAAGTGAAATTCTTTCAGGTTTACTGTTTAAATAAAATTTATCTAAATTAAACTAGTGTGAAAAAATAAAAGTTTTGTTTTTGAAATAAATATTTTTTCAGATTAGCAAATGTGACATTCGCGATTTATAGACTGTTTGACTTTTCAACTGAAAATTTATGAATTTTCAACATTATAAAACGTTTTTATAATGATAAAAATTTACTCACGCATTCAAAGTATCAATAATTTCATACTTCTTAAACATTTATCGTGAATTTTGGAAACATAGGGAAGAAATACTATCGTGAATTTTGGAAACATAGGGAAGAAATACACTTCTCTAATTATAAATTAGTCATAATTAAGTCTTTGTACTATACTATACTATACCATCACGGCATATCCCACAAGTGGGGTAGCCAGCAGACCAGCTGCATATAATAAACATGCAAGCTGTCCTCTCCGTGCCAATATAAAATCAAGACATTCAGGATGGGTGGCAAACCTCATCGCTGAATTTAAGATGTAAAATGTCTTATTTTTTCGAACACCTGCCTTTTACAGGACACTCGAAAACTTGCGAATAAGAGTGGGAGACCAATTCTTTACCGGGTACTCCACGGGATTTAAGTCTTTGTTATAAGTGGAATTTCTAAATCAATGACATAAAAACGGTAAACTCTGAAAAACAATCTTTCGGGTTATTGGATACCTTGTGAGTGAAATGTTGTGTCAGTTTTAATTGACCATTATAGCGCATAATTATAAAAGCTATTATTATCACCTCTCCGGCCTTAGGTTTTTATCTAATCCATGAACAAGAATTTGGAAAGTGGTTTAATCTTTATATCATAGCATCACCCAAAGTACGAGAGCCATTAGACTAGCTGCATGTAATAAGCATGCAAGTTTTCTCTTCGTGCCAGTAAAACTGAAGCCATTCAGGATGGGTGGCATAACTCATCATTAATGTGTCAAATGTGGTGTTCTCACTTTGGCGAATATCGCCAGGGCACCAAAATATCGCCAGCCATTTGAACCGTGTGAACAAAATGACAGCTAGTCTGAAACGATAAAAACCAGTAGAAACGATATCGTCTCGAGTTGACCACCTTCCAACTTTTTCGGCCGATTGAACGATTTGCGCATGCGCAGATGTGCGCGGCGTTCGTATCTATGGTAAAAACTTTATAACCTATAAATTTTATAATGTTTCCCGCTTCGTGACAGCTGTTATCTTTGTTTTTAGTTTGTGGCGTTTGTTTCCTTAATTAAAAGGCGCATTATTACCTCTACTATAACATTTTCGACTAAAAATAAACACTTCGCGATCTCCATCTCGACGTCCGCCATTTTGAAAACAGTGTCAAAATCAAAGCGCATCTGACAGATCGTTTCTATATCGGTGGACTGTGTGAACAGGTGTGACGATCAATGGATGTCCGGCGAATTTTGTTTTTTCGCCTGGCGATATATTTTGAAATTCGCCTGGCGATATCCGCCAAATGTGAACATCCCATTATACGTAATGTTTAACAAATACCTATTTTTTTAAAGGATATTCAAAAACTTGCAGAAAAGATCAGGGGACCTCTATTCTGCCAGGAACTCCACGAGGAACAAAAAATAATACAATCAATTATTTGAAACAATTTTCTAAGAATTGATTATAATGAAATAATTGACGTACCGAAAAACACGTCGCATTACACGCAGTAGGCAATGTCTAACAATTTTAAAATATAATATTCACATCAGATCCCAAGGACTTTCCGTGGACGTGATCTTCCAGTAAATTAGGTCCGTTCTCTATTCGCTGAAGTCATTATTGGTATCTAGCGTTTTATTATAACCACTTTTTTAAATATCTATGCAGCAAATATGTATAAATAATAATGTTAGATAAAGTAGAAAAAACAGTTCGTTGAGTTCGTCGGTAGCCTGGAGGTAGAGTCTCGGCCTCGTGAACAGGGGGTCCGTGGTTCGATACCAGGTACCGGCAAATTCCCCTTTCACGACACAAGCTTTTAGTAGCTTACTGTGAAAGGTGTATAAGGTTGTATTTGGGTTTATAACAAACAAAACCCAGATATATCCTTTTTTAAAAAAAAAAAAATTACAAAATTACAATAATTTAATAAATAAATAAAATATATATAGCCATAGATGAATTCTAATATGTATTCCTTTAATGGGAGTCGAGAGATGATAATAATAATGGGACACCTTGTAAAGCATTGGTCTCTCACTATTTTCATTAAGTTTTTGAGAGTCCTGTAAAAGGAAGTGTTCGAAAATACAAAGATATTTTACATCTCAAAATTCAGCGGTGCGGTTTGCCACCCATCCTGAATGTTTTATTTTCTTGTTGGCTCAGAGAAGATGGCTTGCAAGTTTATTGCATGTAGCTGGTTTGCTAGCTAACCCACTTCTGGGATAGTAGTAGTAATAATAATGATGATTAGATGGAAGAAATCACTATATAGTGATAATCTCGCCACTGCACATCATCACATTTTTTCCTGTGTATATTGCCCTATTTTATTTGTTATATGAATGATGATGTGCAAGAAGAATAAAATAAATAAATAAATAAATGATTCTGGATGATTTTGTTTTGACGCCGTTTAACAGTCCCTAGACCGTCTCAAGGGCGCCGGTGAAAAGTGCAGTTTTCAATAATAATGGATAAGCTCATCTCCCTGCGCGATAAACTATTAGTAAACGCACGAAAATAGACAAACACGTACCAAATGATTGTGAAATAAATTCACGCTCATTATAATAATAAAATTTGATGACACACCTGTTAATCAATTTACATATTTGTATATTCATATTCTCTTATATTAACTGAAGAATATGTCTGCAGCATACATACCTACTGTATTATTATGTATTATGTTTCTGACGATCGTATTTCAGTTACTTAATACTTTTTGATTAATTTCAATAATGAACATGTACGAGAATGTATGTTGATCCTAGATGAAGTGATTCACCCTTGAAGTGATACTATCACAAAACGATGCTAAATGAATTATTAGATAATACCTTAAAAAAACAAAAACGATTGCAGGCTCAAGAAACAAACCCTTTATATAGAATGTGCGATGCTTATAATGAAAACTTTTCACAGTGCGATATGGCTTGTACATCGAACCATGGATTTAAGCGGCTTATCGGTCGTCACGTTTTTGGTCCTGGGCCTGTCTCGGAGGTGAGCTGAATACCCCCCCCCCCCCTTTCCCAATCCCCTTTTTAAAGTGCCAATAACGTCAGGTTTGTGAGGAAGGAAGTTGAGAGTGGAATGAGACAATAAAATGAAAAAAAAAATGTATGTGTTTGATAAAATGTGAAGTGTTGGGATAGTATTTATTTTTAGTCTGTTTTTAAAGTTGTTGATTTTCCTTTTTTTTAGAGTTTGTTTTGTATTGTTATTGCATACATTTCGGAAGTGTGAATGTGTTTGTGCGAATGAATGTATTATGTGTGCGAAATTGGGTGAATGGATGTATTGTGAATGAATGTATTTTGTGTAAGATTTTCTATGATAGTTTTGTGTGTTATTGCTGAAGTGTGCACTGTTTGGATGTAAGACTATTGGAATGTTTTTGTCGCTTACATGTTATATTTATATGTCTTTCATCTGTTGTGTACCATGTAAATGAATAAATAAATAAATAAATAATTATTATTTTTATACCATCTCTCTCACAAACGAGATATCCGGCAGACTATCTTTGAGTGCAAAACAATCTCTCTGTGACATAAAAAAACACGGTGATGAATCTATTCTATTCTATGTTCAAAGATCATCCACTCGTTTAAGAATGATTAGATATAAATGAGAAATCGATTTTTTTTAAAGAAAATGTTAATGAAGTGGTAACAACTCATTAAGAATGAAAGTATTTCATTTTATTCTTATGTTTCTAAAAAGACTATGAAGGGCAAGAGACCTAAAGGCTAAGAAGGGCAAGTATTTTAACTTGAGGCAAATGATATCTAATAATGTTTTCTGAAAATTGAAGTGCTAAAATTTTTTATATCACGTAGACTATTAAATCAATGTTTTATCAAACACTCTTCTGCATTTTATGAAGTGAGGGTGAATGCCTTACTGCACGTCCTAGCGACCACACGTCTGAAATAACAAATCACATAATGTATTATAATAATTTCCTTATTCTATACACATCACGTATATATCATAAATCATAGCGATCGGTTCATTTGCCTACCTTGATATTTTTTATAGTACAATGTCGCTGGTTATCTCAAATCTATTTCATTAGTTAAAAACTTTACATACGATGTCAACATCAATCAAAATACATATTAATTCAACTTATCGACCGACTATTCTTGGTGGAAGTTGATGATTATAAAATATTACAAAGTTAAATAGAATAAATAACTCAATGCGCATGATGTTTTTATTTTCATAACTTTTAAAAGAAATTCCTTATTTTTTTCATAGACATGTCTATTTCGATGGTTTTATCCAAATATAATAAGTATATTAAAAAGAAAAAATATACCCCAAATGGATGGATTTCTCAAACTAATTAAGTAAACATTAATCAAAACAAATACTAGAACTGCTTTGTAATATTGCTCACCTTTTTCAGTAACGGTAAGATATAAAAATATTAGATGAATATGACATTTGTAATTTTATCAACTTAAGCAACACTTATGTGTTACAAGTTTAGTAACTGTGAGGTTTTGAATAAGGAAAAAATACTGCCAATTGGTTCTGCAAATACATTATATATGTTCTCACTTGATTTTCTTATAAATGTTTAAATTGTTGTCACAATATCTTGTGAAGTACACACATGTATAAATGTTGTTTCTTTTTAAATATAGATGTTTATTTCATTGTGTACATATATACCTACTCTCTTTTCTCACTTTTCGTGTAAAATTTTCTCATTACCAATATTTCTTGTGTAAAACTTTCATTGCTTTTATGTTTCACTTTGTCATTTATATTCTCACTTTGTCTTCTGAAAATTCTCATGTTCTCTATCCTATGAATTTAAATATGTGAATTTAGCAAATATTTATACAACTAATCAAGTGCTAAGATTGCTTTAAACGTTGTATTCTACTAATTTTTATTTATTTCTACTACTACTACTATACCATCACGGCATATCCCACAAGTGGGGTAGCCAGCAGATCAGCTGCATGTAAGAAACATGCAAACTGTCCTCTTCGTGCCAATATAAAATCAAGACATTCAGGATGGGTGGCAAACCTCATCGCTGAATTTAAGATGTAAAATGTCTTAATTTTTTCGAACACCTGCCTTTTACAGGACACTCGAAAACTTATTTATTTCTGTATCAGGTAAAATTAAATAAATCAAAAATAATGCGAAAATCCTTAAGAAAACTCGCAAATTTAATCGTTAACTAAGCTTTCAGAATATCAATCGATTAATTCTATTTTTTTTTTAAAGCGAAATAAATAAAATGATGGATCTCATAAAATAAATCAAATCTGTGATATATCATTCTTACCATGTTAGTTAACAATCATCTAGTGTTTAAATGTGATATTAAAAGTGTGTTGGTTTTATATTTAATGCTTGTATCATTAATTGGGGATCATGTGGTATTAAGAGTTAAAGGATCCAATGTGGTAGAACAATATAGAAATCATCTGAAAAGGGAACTAGCCACATACAGTGATGGACAATACGTGGTTTATTTCAAAAAAGAAAAACCACATCCTAAACAGGGTATGTATTTATGTATAATAGGCAAACATGCTTGATTTTTTATTTGTTATTCCAGAAATGGGCTAAATAGAGAAGCTTCAAAGACGCTCTGTCCCATAAGTGTATTGGAAATATACGTTTGTTATATTTTATATAAGTACTTTTTTTATTGTAACACAAATTTCAAGGATTTGAATGAAGTATTATTTTTCAGTGTTCAACTTGTATCTTCAACGATGCATGTCTCTTATTTTATTCATCTTGAATGAAACTCTACGAATAAAATTTACGATATAAAGTTTATGATAGAATATCGAAATCTGAATGATAAAAATTCAAATTGGAAAGTACAAAAAATTACAGAAACGTCTAACATACTTGTACTCATTTTTATAATTAATGCTTTCAATGTAAACTTAGAAAATATTGAGTTTTTAAAAAAAATTAAGAGTTTAAGGTATCATCCGTAAATAGAAGAAAAAACACAAAGATTAATAAAATCTTTAACAAACTGACTATAATAAATCAGAGAGGCCCTTCGGTAAACGGACCTTAAACCAGAATCACGTAAAACCTTGAGTTTTCACTCATTTACGTAAGTATTTGAAGATTTACAATGAATTCAATCAATAAATTTAGCAAAACATGTCACGTAGAGTTTCCCAACGCGTAAATTTACATTCATATTGGCATTGTGTTGTTATATATAAATAAAATATTATGTGGTTCTCAGAAACTGTACAAGGCAGTCAATTGTCTGACTTTTAAATAATGTTATTTGGAGAGGTATTTAATTAATTTATTTATTTTACTGAACATAAAAAGAAATACAGATATAACAAAACATAGACTATTAGATAAAAACTTAAATCTAAACATCCTCTTTATAGAGACAAGTCTCGTGCAAAGGAGGGTTAATTTAATTTAATCAATAGAGTAGGTAGTGATTATAAACAATTAAAATACTTTTGGTTAATTTGAAATCAAATACATTGTTAAAGCTCCCAGGGGGTTATTCTTAATGAGGGCTTATTTTTAAAGTTAATCAAATATCAGAAAAAATAATGAAAGTAAAAATAGTCTTAATCTAATTTGTTTTACAATAAAGGTAACTGAGAGGATTCAAAATGCTTAAAATTTTGATTGCCATTTTTGAATCTAGATTTTTTTTTAGTTTAGGAAAAGTTCCCTGATCATTAAGAAACATAGGTTTGAATATAAACATTATGCGATATGATTTATTCTATTTGCCAAAGGAAAAAGGAAATGAATCGAAAAAATCTACTTCACAGGAGAATATAAACGAAACTCATAAATAATTATGTATTGAATTACAGACAAGTTGACTAATAATACAAATTTTGCAGTAAACAAATTAAATATAAATTAACAATGTAGGTGTAAATGTTTTATTTGTAATATATTCTTTATGTTTTCTTACATGATTTATATATTGTATATGTATGTGTACTTTTATGGGCTTACTTCGTAAATAATAAATGTTGTATATACTTAATAAAATAAAAGATGGATGGTTATGTTCTGTGTATATATGTATAAACATATTTGTTCATGTTTTAAATGCATGTACATAAAATATATATTACAGCTTGTTTCAGAAGAAAATACTCTTCATTCATGATAATAATACAACAAGTTTGATTTTTTTAATTTCTCCCCAAAGCACGAGCTACGCTCAATTTTGGGGAGTAATTGTATTAGGAAAATAAATGTATTGTGTTATTGTTCGATTATTGTAAAATGATATTGTGTTTAATAAACTGTTATTATTATTATTTTTAATTAAGAGCAAGTTTTTGGCATTTGTAATTTTCTTAACATTCATTGTATATATCAATCAGTCGTTATCCTAGTACGAGTTTTATTGTACTTCGAAGTAAATGAAAAATTAATCATTAAGGGTTTTTAAATATATTCTCATTAAAAACAATATTTCGTGCCCACATAAATATCTTTATGGTAATATTAAAACTACAACCTAATACCCTGAAGTGTAATTTTTTTTTTAATGTCTTGTCATTCGTGTGCGAATGTGTGTATAAATATTATTATGATATGGTCCTGGGATATAATAACACGTCGATTGCGATTTGATATTAAACTATCATTTTTATTTCAGGTTGTGGAATCTCCGTTGCAAAGCAAGCAGCTCAAAGGAGAATAGTTGGAGGAGATGATGCTGGTTTTGGCTCATTTCCTTGGCAGGCTTATATCAGAATTGGATCGTCGAGGTAAGAAATATAATGTCCACATTTCTTTATAACACAATGCACAATTTATATTTTTCATCTATCACCGTTTATTTATTTATTTTTAATACACAAAAACACTCAGATTAATAATAATTTAATCTGAATTCAAAACTTGCAACCAAAGATTGGGAAAACTTTTGGTTAAATGTATTTTTAAGCACTTTATTATATAATTTTTTGGAAAATAATTTAAGGGAAAATGGATTTTGATATTTTTGTTATGTTTATTTTGATTTTTGTTTTGCTGTTTTATAGCTAATGCTTTGACTTTAATTAGATAAATACAAACACAATAATATCAAATTTGGCCATAAGTAAATGCTTAACCAATTTTATCATAATCTTAACTTATGATATAAACATTTTTTATTTACTTTGAGCTTTAATTACAGTAATCAAATTCAGCTAATTGCAATCCGACTATTTTCTACGAAATTTAACACATTTATATATAGTCCTAAAATTACACTACATAGTTCCTAATAAATCCTGATTTATCTAAAAGAATCTAAATTTGAACTTTTAAAGCATTTCTAAAATAACCAGTTTTTATAACGATTTCTTTGAAAAATAGCAAAAAAACTGGATAAAGAACAAAATAATTTTAATCCGCCTACAAGTTGAGACTGATCATTTAAATTAACTATTTGTTTAATTTATTTTTAACTCAACATAGTTTGTAAGAATATTCATTTCCGGGCTTAGTGGCCGTGGTCTGTAGGGTAGTCTGTGACCCAACGTTTCACCCACAACTGTGGCGGGCATCTTCAGGGGGTAGGTGTAGGCGAGTTGTCCGTCACATTCGAAACACTTTCACTACTGCGCCCGCTTGCACATAGAGTTGCCAGCTATAATAGTGAAAGTGTTTCGAATGTGACGGACAACTCGCCTACACCTACCCCCTGAAGATGCCCGCCACAGTTGTGGGTGAAACGTTGGGTCACAGACTACCCTACAGACCACGGCCACTAAGCCCGGAAATGAATATTCTTACTAGTGACGCCGGCCGTGAAAGCCTAAGATCAACATAGTTTATTTGTTATAGTTTTGTGAACATACGAAATATTTCCAAATGGTTTCAGATGCAACATGCTTACTTCTATATTCGAGATTGTTGGATGGCGGCAGTGTTGGATAGAGAGGTACAGAGAAAAAATAAAAACAGCCTCAATAATTATTGTTATATAAGTAGAACATTCTACTACTTATTCTATCGGTGGTACATATCTTGTAGAATTAGAATTCTGCTCCTTAATTATTAGTAGTACTAGTGGTAGAAGAATAGAACTCCGCTATGTTGTTCTACTATCTACTTATGTATTATTATTATCTAGTTTCAATTAAAGTCTGTAGTACAAATTTCGTTATCTTTATTGGTACATTAAGTTGTTATTTTGCTTGAAATCTCAGCTATATTGTTGTACAAGTATTTATTTTGAAAACTCTTTTCAAAACAATGAAAATCTGAAAATATAATCGAAGCGTTTTTTGTGCTTTTTACTTATTCACAGAATCTTAATAAATAAGGATTTTCAAAATTTTGGAAAGTCACCTGCGACATATAAGAGACATTATTTGTTGTAAGAAATCCAATTTTACATAAGACTTAAATGTTATAAATATTTATTTTTCATCTTTACATTTATAAACAAAATAACAACGTTACCAACTTTCTCGTTCTCTTTTAGTAAATAAAGTCTATATGAAAAGAAAACTGAACTAAGTATTTTATTTATCAATAAATCATCTTGAAATTCTTGGCTGTAAATGTTCTGCTTGATTTCTTGTTGCTTCAAAACTGTTGTAATTTGGAAAATTCAATAAACTTGTATTGTTGTTCTTGATCTTGTAGATCATTTTAAAGATCTCTGTAGAATCTGTAGATCATTCTGTCTATCCAACACACTCCGTCTTGGTTTGATTAGCACAATAGTGAATAAATTGTACTATAATAAATGATAATAATATTTTAATTATATGTATATCATATTGTAATTATTACTTTTCAGGTAATGCATTGTAAGTATATCAGCTAAGTAATTAAGTTGTAAATAATTTAGTCTGAACTATGTATGGTATAATGATAAAGTAAACAATCTTTCTTTTTAATAATTATTAGAAATAAGTTTTTTAAGCACCATATAAATATAAACCAATATTTTGTTATAGATAATTGAGAATTTATTTTATTTGCATTATAAAAAAAATCATAATTCACTCAATAGCGGGTGCATTGCCGTAAAATTAAATATAAAAAAAATTGGAAAAATGGTACTTAGTGAAATGTTTTCGTTCATTCTACTTACATAACCAATTTATAGTAGATTATGACAAATGAATATCATGCATACACACTTATTAATTAGAGAAGTCTCGACTATTACATGCATGCAATCACATTATGGATAAAACATTAAAGTCTCTCTCCTGTACGTAGATGTCTTAAAAGTTGGAAGATTTTACTCATCCGCTCCTTTGAGCATTTTTTTTTTGTTTATGGACAGGCCCAGTGGGCAGTCTGGCGGGCTGGTCAAAACCGCCTCGTGGGAATCTTTTATACTACATTTACGTCTTTGATGCTCTGATTATCATACAGTTTATCCCAATAGATAATATTCCTACCTGCATTTAATAATGACTAACAAAAAACCCAAACAAATAATAAGTAAGCATGACAATAAATATTATGCATGATGATATGAATTACGACATAAAGCATGCTATGTTTTACCTGAATATATAAAGTTGTTATATTGTGAGCTATATGATGATGATATGATATGCTGTAGTATTGCATCTGTTGCACATAGCCACATGCAGATGATCAGCCGTATCAGCTGTGGTACCATGTACCTGGTGCGATGCACCCAGTTGTATAATTCATTCTCTCCACTTCATCACACAACATCATTATAACATACACTGACTGACATTTCTCATCACATTACGTGACTATATATAACTATTAATTGTCAAATGAGATTATAATGAATTACATATCGCATTATGTATTACACATTACATACATACATTAGCGTGCAGATCATTATTTCATTCTTTAAGATCCATTCATTTATACCATGACGGCATCTATCACATATAGAATCAAGTTGACGATGGACTCGTTATGTGTATAAAACTCTCTTAATGATGAAACTAAAAAAAGTTAAATACCTACCTCTTAGAGTCCTCGGTATAGATTAGACCTTCCAATCTTTTCTGTAAGCTTTTGAGTGTCCTGTAAAAGGCAGATGTTCGTTAAAACTTGCGATAAGATAAATTACATCTATAATTCAGCGATGAGGCACGCCACCCCTCTTGAGTGTCTTATTTTTTAATTGGCACAGAGAGAACAATCTAAATGTTTATTACATGCAGTTAGTCCGCTGACTACCCCACTTGTGAGGTATGTAATGATGGTATAGTAATATGTATTTGTATTGACATTTAGGGTGGATAGTTTACCTTAGAAGAAATTGTTACGAAAACATGCCTCTATTTTCACGGTACATTTAAAAATTTCTGAAGAAATTGTGAATAACAACACTTACATAGGTTCAGGTTTTTGTTTTACTAATCTACTTCACCTTCATGACACAAGCATATAATTAACTTTAAGAAGTTTTGAGGTGAATCAAGGGTTATGTACCATAACTAAGAGCTTTGAAAAAATAATGCATTAAAGTAGAAAAATTATATTGAAATATATACAGAAAAAATGAATTTTTCCATTATTTTTGTGTACACAATATAAACAGGTTCATTTGTCTTTTGAAGTACAAGTTATCGACTGATGCTCTGCCTTAATATCCTCCCAATCTTCCAGATGTGGCGGCTCTCTAGTGTCCAGGAGACACGTGGTGACGGCAGGACACTGCGTGGCCAGGGCAACTCCTCGGCAGGTCCACGTCACTCTAGGAGACTACGTCATCAACTCGGCTGTGGAGCCTCTCCCCGCTTACACATTCGGAGTTTCCAGAATCAATGTCCATCCGTACTTTAAATTTACTCCACAAGCAGACAGATTTGATGTTGCAGTTTTAACACTCGACAGAAATGTGCATTATATGCCACATATAGGTAAGTTATAATTTATGTTATAGATGTAATTACTAATTTTAATTTTAGTTAGATTAATTTTCTAACATTGATGAGGAATGAAGTTGTAAAGAAAATGATTAGCTGAGAAACGGTTGTAGCAACTATAATCTGTTTAAGCACGCATTTCACCGGCTTACCATGGCAGCGCGACCAGTTACCTCAACCAACAAAATGTACTCGTATTAGTATTGGCTTACTAATCTATACTATTTTAAAAACTAAACTTTTTTATTAATACACACTTTTTTATTAATTAACAAGTATACAATTGTCTCGTCTCTTACTAAGACATTATCAATACCTACAGGTAATTTATTGGTAATGTCTTAGTAAGAGACGAAACAATTGTATACTCGTTAATGAATAAAAAAGTGTGTATTAATAAAAAATGTCTAGTATTTTAATTCCAACCAAAATGGAAAATATACAAAATAATTACGGATTAAATTAAAAAATACTATAATATTCAATGGATTATACACGTAATCTGAATAAAGAGGACGAAAAAAGAGTATTTATCTGAAAGAAGGGTTGCGCCTTAGGAAGGATGCGTGTTGATGAGCAAGAGAAATCAATGAAGAAAATTAGTGTGAATATACCTAGACCCACCCCACAAGGTAAACGGCGCCGGCATGAGCATAGATAGATAGACAAAACGTTATTTCCAAAACATTGTTTCCTTTCCATTGGCAAAACACTTGAATGAAAAACTGAAATTATTGAATAAATTTCGTTCGAGTTTTATAAATTACTACTACTACTACTATACCATCACGGCATATCCCACAAGTGGGGTAGCCAGCAGATCAGCTGCATGATAGAAACATGCAAACT
The DNA here is from genome assembly GCA_947579605.1 of Athripsodes cinereus. Taxonomy (NCBI): domain Eukaryota; kingdom Metazoa; phylum Arthropoda; class Insecta; order Trichoptera; family Leptoceridae; genus Athripsodes; species Athripsodes cinereus. The sequence continues at coordinate 3,205,577 of OX388307.1, forward strand.
GTCCTCTTCGTGCCAATATAAAATCAAGACATTCAGGATGGGTGGCAAGCCTCATCGCTGAATTTAAGATGTAAAATGTCTTATTTTTTCGAACACCTGCCTTTTACAGGATTATAAATTACCAATACCAAGTTTTGTAAATACCCAATTCTCTGAACTATTTTCAATTAGCTGGAACTGGTAGATAACGAAAGGCGCATAATACCAATATTTAAAATAAAATAATACTTACATTCAACAAAATAGCGAATGACTTTAATAATAAGACACGTGTGGGTATACCTACCAATTAACTTACGAGTACAGATCCGCAAATTATTTAGTCAGTTTGTTTGTATGTAGATATGTATGTTTTATATTTATTTAATTTATTGCTGCACTTTCTAATAATTCAAGTAAAGAATATTTTCTATGAAAACATATGTACATCTTTTGAATGTGAATGTGCTCCCAGATAATCAAATTGTACATAGGCGTAATCAGAATTTTCTCTAGGAGGCAACACTTTAGCAATTTTTATCATAATACATACCTACCATTACGGCATTTACCACTAGTGGATTAAAGATCTAACGTACCTACGCAAAAAGCATGCAGGTTGTTTTCTCTGTACCAATAGAAGTTTAGTCATTCAGGATGGGTGTCATACAGATTTCACAGAACATTCGAAAACTATAAGAAATTAATGTAAAAACTATTTTTGCAGAGGACTCCTCGCTTTTTTATTTGGTTACAACTATTAAGTACAATATGCAGACCTTTTTTTAGTCTCAGTTATCACAATTTAAAGACGCAAATTTTGTTCTTCCATCCCCCGCTGTCAAATTCCAATTTAGTATGAGGGTTTGAAATGTTTCACGGTTTCCTCTTTTTTGTCCATAATTTTAGAACCACCTTTCATTAAGTAAAGCAGCTTCGATGCCATACTTAAATACACAAATGTTGCCAACCTTCATACTATTTTCGAGATATTAAAGGGGATAAGCAAGTCCCCCACCCCTGGGTACGTCCATGATTTTGTATCTATCTCATTTACTATTAGAGATATTAGTAAAAGACATCCGGAAATTATATATCACCACAATCTTTCATAAAAAAAAAATTAAGCATAAATTTGCCAACGAGGTTTTTATTACAGGATGAATATTCATGTGCTGCCATTTTTTTAAATTTATTTCACCATTTTCATTCATGATATCTTTTCTATTCTATCTTCAAAGTTTTACTCGATTACTAATGATCAAAAGTTTATTATACCAAGACTGTCTTTTTTGCAATTTAATCTCTATTCTTAGAATGAAACAGCACTTAAAACTAGTTAGGTATAATAAAAAATTGTTACCATTAAACAAATGTACAAATTATGTATTATTATTTTCATTCTATTTCATGGCATATAATTGGTTATTATAACCTATTAATTTTACTTTCATTTGCATCGAATGATAGCATTTTAGTAAACGATTGGTAATAATGTATCAATCTAATATTTTCCTTACACCTGATAGGTAAATGATATCAATAAACTTGTATATAATAGAATTATCATCTAGTACCTACTGAGAAGTAGCATTTGATCACGATATTGATATTAGCAGCTGATCATTAGTGGATAATGGGAATTTGTTTAGTAAGAATGTATTAATAATGTTTTCTTTGAATACTAATTTTCATGATACTTGTATATACTAGTATGTGGTATTGTCTTTTTGCTTAAAGTTTGGGTCGATCACCTTGTGTCAATGTTTTGAAATTCAAATTGTTTGTCATCATTAACTTCATTAATTCAGTGATGAGGTATGCCGCCCATCCCGAATGTCTTATTTTAATCATTGAAGATGTAAAAATATATTTTATAGTTACTACCTAAAAAGGGGGCTCAAAATATTACAAAAAATATTATGTGATCATTATATTCTTGATAGTGATGTGAGAAGAGAAATTTCTCGAGAATGAGAAATTTCTCCGAGAATTTCTCCTCTGATGGAAGAGAAATTTCTCTCCATAATTTTTCTTAGTGGTATTATGACCTTTTGCCCAGTACATTTCGCAGCCAAACTCATTGATCCAAAAATTTGTGGGGCTGATTAAGGCCCAAATCAGAGGTTATTAACACTTTTTTTCCATGTACGTACCTGCAATTTTTTTTAACTAAAATATGGGCATGTGGGGTGTCAAACATCAAGATTTTTCATCAGTTATTAGCACTTTTTCTATGTAGGTACCTAACATTTTTTTGTTTCCATAATTAATTGTAGCCGTATTGGTGATAAATTGTCTCAACATTTGTATATTGTTATTGATCTATTGAATAAAGTATTTATTATTATTATACTGTTAAATTAAAAATAAAAAAAAATCTCCGAAAATTCTCTACTTCGAGAAATTTACCGAGAAATTTCTCGGTAAATTTCTCCAAAAATTATTTCTTGAGAATTCCACAACACAAGGCTCGTATTCTAAAACAACACTGTGAAGTCTCATAGTCTAAGTGATCACTGTGCGTGGAAATTTGTATTCTAAAACATTACTTGACTGGCGTTGGTAACTATGCATTATTTTAGAAACGTCAAAAGCCAAGTGTGGTCGAGAGGTGTTTTAACATATGCGTAGTCTAGCTGCTGTCATTATCAACACGTTGTTTTGCTATAATATTTTGTTAATGAACATTATGAAGTATAATTTACTCCATTTATAATAAAAAAATATGCCTCATTACGAAAGTGAAGACGTATTTGATGAGCGCGTGAACAAAATTATTGATAAACCACGATATATTTGTCTCGTCGCCTTGTGAAAGAGCGGCTAAATCTATTTACAAACTATAATGGTTCTTCTGGACATTGATCTTCCAATAAACCATTCATCTTTTGAGATGAATCGTAGCAGCGAATGCTTAGCTTTTAGACGAGCATTTGGTCTACAAATTTTTCTTACTACTTACTATACTATACCCTCACGCCGTGTCCCAAGTGGGGTAGGCAGAGAGAACGGAACGCCATGTTGATCTATCCTTACATACTTCTTTCGCTTCCTCTACATTCATCCAGTTTTTTATACATGCACTCCGATTCCTCTTAATTAACACGCGACCGTCCTTGAGAATTTGATCCACGTGGTCAAACCACGTAGTTATTGGACGTCCGCGCTTTCTCAGACCCCCTCTTTCAGATAAATATAACGTCTTCGTCAATCTTACATCATCCATTCGCTCCACATAACCAAACCATCTCAATTTATTTACACGCATTCTATCCACAACACTCCTCTTGCATCCACTCATTCTTCTAATATCTTCATTCCTCACTCTATCACGCAATGTTTTATCTACCATTCTCCTTAGTGATCGCATCTCCACAGCATTTATTCCACTCTCGTCCTTCAGCCACGTCCAAGATTCGTTTGCATACATAAGTGTCGGTACGAGAATGGCGTTGAGCACCAGCATTTAAGCCATGTTCGACACATTGCTATTGCTAACAATAGATCGAAGTGCACCGTTTACTTTCGTTCTTTCGTTCACTTTTCTTTTTTCAATGTCCCTATCATATCTACCATCCCTCGCAAACATACTTCCTATGGAATCAATGTAAGAAGAAAAATACATTTGGTTACAACCGACTTAATTTATTATAGTAATTAAACATATAGAAGATAGATAGATAAGACATTAAACATATAAAATAAAGACATTTATTCAATCTTTTTGAAAATCTTCATTTTCAGAATATAAAATGAAACTTTTTATTGAAATTATCAAATATTTATTTGAATTGTTCAACATTGTATACTCTTTCTTTCTTTCTTCTCTTTTTTTCCGGCAAGACACCCGACATCGAGTATTTATGTATTGTATATACTCATTCAAAGAAATATTTGTTAATTTGAATAAGTTTTATAAAAAAATAATATAACAGTTACAAACAAAATAAATCTGAATTGAGAGGACAGAGAGCATTTATTAAACTCGCTGTTGGATCAGGAAGAGGAGGTACACCACCTGTTTTCGACACCTCTTCGCATGTGCCGATAAAACCTTCCTACGCAACGACTTCATATTCTCCCAGCACCTCTTGAGTTGGAGGTCGTTCCTTTTTTGAGTTAGGGCGGACGAAGTATATTATGCTCGGGATACAGCTTTCCAGGCATCTTTTTTTTACTGGATGTTTCTGGAATTGGTACTCATGGTACTCATATCTTCTATAATTTTATGTTGAGCTACGATCTACGTAAGCAATGGCTTTTCTGACGCAATTTTCCTGTAAAATAAAAGATTTATGTTATAAATATACATTATAATAATTATCTTGTGTTAGGCAACTAACTGTATCACCAATAGCAAATTCGACATTGTTGAAAGTAATTTTAGTACAACGTAAAACCTTCAATGGACTTGTACCAATAATTTGTTTCACACATTAAATTATATTTAATAATTTACTATTATTTAATAATATATTTGATTAATAAATGACAAATTACTTGGTAAATTAAATTCACGAACAGCGCCCGTATTTATTTTAGTTTAGGTAAATAAAATAATGCACTTTTTGCAGCTAGATTAGTTATCTGGTAGATAATATATTTACTTAAAATATGTAATGTCTTGTAATATATTTAAACATTTACCTTTGAATAGTGTTTTCCACTTTAATAACAGCGAAAATAAGGCACAATATTATAGCAAACACAAAAAAACGTGCAAAATAATGAAATGTCAGATAGGCGCCGATTATAATGAATGCAGTAATTAATCACCGATTTGCGAATTGACCAATCACGAGCGGTGTGTATTAGTAGTAGTGAGTGCACAGATATGTATTTGCCAAGTGTTGTTCTAGAATACAAATCTATCAGTGTTTATTTCGCACAGAGAAATATTTTTACTTAGCGCAGCGTAGGCGGTCGCTATGTCTAAGTATTGTTTCAGAATACGAGCCTAATTCTTCACTAACAAGAGTAAACAAAAAAATGAGAGTATGTGATATAGGTAAAATATAGTCACCATCAAATGTGGCGGCAGAATTGTCATCTACACTTCTCAATATTGCAACCAAACAAGTTTTCATAATTATGATCTACAACCAAACAAGTTTTCATATGATCAGTCACGATTACACAAAAACTTAACAGTCTAATTTCAGGAAAAATTTACTAATCGAGGATATCACAAGATTAGGCTTTGAACGAGGGTTCAAAATACCAGCAATGATTCAATATTAATCTATTTTTAATATCATTTTTTTTACATAGACAATTCACACAGATCGAGCTAGTCCCAAACTAAGATGAATCTTGTATTATGGGTACTAACGCGACGATACACATATACAATGCACTACACACATATACTTATACATGTAACACCCAGACCCAGGACAATTTGAAAAAGGTCATTCTTCACTTTGTCATTACAACCCTTGTCTTACTTTTTGTGGCACAGAGTGGATAATTTGCATGTCCTATGCACTTAATGCAGTTAATCACTTGCAGGAGATTCAGCAATGGTATGGAAAAATAATTTAGCATCGTATAAAATCAACGCGTAAGACAATCGTTATACTATTCTTCACATATCTACTATATGTAGTACATACTAGTAATGTAACGAATGTGTGATTTTGAATACTCGCGAATGCGAATATTATTGTTGCCGACATTCGCGAATGCGGATAGCGAATATTGACTTGCTTAAATTTCTACGTTATCACTCAAACATTAAAATTTCTACCCCTCGTCGCCGAATTTTCAAAATGGTATAGGAATTTAAAATATTTCAAAACTCCTCGGTTTTCTTAAAGAATATTTTCATGCAGTACCTTTTTCTACAATGTACCGGGTAAGTATCCGGTACTTTTACCAAATTACCGATACTTTATTACCAAAATAATATTCGCAAAACATTCGCATATTTTTTTGCGAATACGAATGCGAATACTTTGAAATATGCGAATATTCGCCGAATACGAATATTCGTTACATCACAAGTACATACTACAAAGGTATGTTTGATAGTTCATTCACACTGCATTGTCTTCTTATATCTTTGTACTGACAACTGATATTATTCATTAAAGATCTTTATAAGTATATAATATTATAATGCTATTAATTTCAATACAAAAATCATTTATTATAAATTGCCATACAAAATAAACGATTTCATGTAGACATGTACGTAAATTAATCAAGATCATACAGAGCTCATTTACCGCCACCTAATTTCAAGTAAAAAAACCTATTTCTTTCATTTACCAAAAAGTTAAATTCACATATGTTAATGAAGTATGAAAAAGCGATGTCTATAAGTACCCATACAGTGGATGCTGAAATATCAATTCATCTTTTAGAATTTATGAAAACCATTACTTACCTATAAAATCAACTCTTTTTTCTACTATTAAGCATGGGCCTTCCCCATAACTCTAAAGGCTTTTCTATCGAATCATCTTTTTATTTTTCTTAATAAAACAAACATATTTTTTACGATCAAATATGAATTGTCGCCCTCTGTATTTGGATTGTATTTGACATTGTCATGTATTTATGTGGGAAATTGCTTGCAAACATTGTACAGTAAAGAATCAATAAATAAATAAACAGTGATATGTTATACCTAGATTTGCAATATGAATCTCAAACATGGTACCATCAATAAAATCTCCTTGCGGTCCTTGGTGCCGCAAATTTAGTTTGAAAAAAAGCGACACACATATAAATTGTTTGTAGATAACAAGAGATAGACAATATGAGAATGGGGATTATTACAGACGACAAAGGCCGGTAGATAGAGATGAATATATACAAAAGAAAAGAGATGAATATATATTACTCAGGTATTGTACCTCGACGGGTGGGTACACATTTTTAGAGAATATTTGTATGACATTGCGAATCTAGTTGTAACATATCACTGTAAATAAATAGAAATACGATAATCCACTAAAGTCGAAAATTAACTTTTAAATCACCTGTAACCATTAGTTTTGTGACTTCTATCTTCCGACTAAAAAGCGAAGTTGAAATAATGATATATTATTTTGATATTTGCTATGACATTGCTTTTTATTTCTTTTGATTTTTAAGCACGCGATATGCTGTTGATCTCTGCTTTACGCTCCATGTGCTGGACGTGGCGCATGCACCACTCATAAATCAAAACTAATTAATTTGCAATTAATTCATCAATCAATATAACAATTCATACACAACACTTTATATCACAAATTATTATTTATTACACCTACATACAGCCGTCTAACTAACTACATGGGCATGTTTATTATCTATATTAAAATTATGCAGCTATTTTTGAAGTTGTATTAATTCGTTTAGCACAATAGAGAAAATTTATTGATATATTGATTTGTGAAGCACATTTTATTAGTCTTCGAAAAAGTCACAGATTATTTAGCGAGTTTTTGTTTTTAGAATAATTAACCATGGTATGGGATTTATGTTTATGTAAATCAACAAGAAACTCATATAAGGCTTAGAAAAGACTACGATACCAATCCATTTAATCGTATTATGTTGCTGTTATATATTTTTTAATCATTTGCGAAAAAAGTAATGAATATTTTTTTCCTATATATAGTGAGTTACAATCCATTGGATTGGTCTGCAACGAGATTGGATTTTCTTCTCCATTCCTTCCTATTTTCAGCTAGTCTATTTAGTTCTACGTACGTGCCACGGTTCATATCCTTCTTCAGTTGGTCCATATAAGCGTCTCTTGGTCGGCCTCTACCATTTCTGCCTGTTGTTGTTTAATGCAGACCATTTCATTTATTATGAAGTACAAAAATATAGTAACATCTTGATGGAATATTTTTTTGACTTGCTTTAATTATTTTATGAAAATGAAATATTTCTTTCATTCAATATAATGTATGTATTATTGTTATATATTTTTTTTAGAAAGATATACCTGGGTTTTGTCATATACCCAAATACAACCTTATACACCTTTCACAGTAAGCTAAAAGCTAGTGTCGTGAAAGGGAAGTTTGCCGGCATTTGGGATCGAACCACGGTCCCCCTGTTCAGAGGCCAAGGCTCTAACTCCAGGCTACCGACGGTTTTTGGTTCCATATATTTTGTATTATGTTATTATTTTATAAAAGAAAAAAAGTGAATAAATTACTCTTCAAAATACTGTTTATTACCTAGAAAATATGTCTTTCTGACTATTACGTCATTCGATCATGTAGGTTTTTTGAATAAATAATGAATAGAGATGAATTTTCTTTTTATTGGATTACTGTAGGAGTGTAGATATTACGCATTATATGCACTGTATATACGCGTACTTATAATGATATTATAGTAACAGATACCTAAGTATTATAGTTCCGCTCGACGTGAGATGAAATGAAAAGTCATATTACATACTTATCTAATATAAAATACATGTAATCGTAATAATAACATAATACATACATACCTATATCTATACAAAGATATTGCTTTATATTACTTGTGTGACCATACGTTGCGATTAGATCAGAATCATATTTTTCGTATAGCCTTAACCATTATTTCGTATAGCCTTAAATATTTCAACTTCCAGTTCTTCCTTTTGGCATTTTTAATATCATTTTGTATAATGCATGGCATATCATTCTCGTTAATAAAGTTTTGTTTATTTACATAGGTATATAATCACCTTAAAACATATGAATAAACTTATTTTAAAAAATAAACCTAAACCATTAGCTATATTCTTAATGTCTACTTTTAAACTTGATTTTTTTTTTAAAGTGCCCTAGCACCGCTACGCACACACTCACAAGTAGGTAATGTTTATTACAGAACACGTGATTGTATTAGTGACCGAGTAGCATCACTATGATTGGCTGGTGCATTGTGTGGTGTGTGTAGAATAATCATTAGTGAAGGATGTGTTAGTAATCATTTACTTATGAGCGTGGCACTCTTACATAAATATTCTACATTACATGTAGGTAGGTACTTACCGTCACCCATAAAATATAATAATTCCATTTTCTAAAAAAACAAATGTGTGGTCACCTTATTTACATCACATAACTCTGTATTACCATTATGTATAGTAACAGGTAGGCAGTGGATACGTTCTTAGATCTGTCACAGTTATAATATGTAATTATATATACAATACACCTACCTATGTATTATAATAATAAATAATATAATCTCACGCACGCACTCACCTGTGAAGAAGAAGAAGAATACCACAAATAAATCAGATTATACATAGATGATTATATATGAAAAATCAGTTGCAGTCAACGAACACTCTGCACGCTATCGTGCCTGCAACCTGCAATAAATGTACATACCTACCAGTATCGTGTCTTCTATAGAAGCCAAAAAGCCGTGCTATACTATAATACATACAATGTATGAGAGTGAATTCCATTAGTCACTTCTACCACTTAGACGCCGTTCAAAAAATCAAACAATCGAACAATGTGTATGCAAACGAAGTCTGCTAGGTTTTTTATTTTAGGTTTCAAAGCACACATTGTTTCCTGTGAGACTTATTTTTCTCTCGCTCACATAAGGGACATCCCTCATTGCACAGCATTCGACCTCGTTCACGTTTAACGATATGATACACTTGTCTAGCTAGAGGCCCTCGTCTGACCACATGAGCTAAGCAACATTGGGTGCTCAAACATTACATATTTAGTAATATGAAGTAAAATTTCATATATATTTTTATCGTTTTATTTACTAATTTTTATATTAGAGAAATGGAACTATTGTTTTCACCTTTCAGTAGTTGTTATATTCCTCGAGGACATTATTTCGTTCTGTGAGTGATTTTGATACTTTATATTTAATAAGTATCTTATACTTATTAATTATTGAGGGTGAGCCTACTTGCTATTAAAACCTTAGTTACGCCATTGATCCCTACCTATTACATGCTTCATAATAATTATATATCTACATACTATACAAATGAAGACCGTAGCGGCACGGAGGTAATCCTCTTGCCTTTGAGTCATTAGGTCCCGGGTTGAATTCCTGGCCAGGGCAAAATGAAGAATGATCTTTTTCAAAATATCCTAGGTCTGGGTGTGTATGTGTGTTTGGGAGTTGCAGTGACGCCATACTGTAGTAGCCAGCAGACAAACTTCATGTACATAATAAACCTACAAGTCGTCCTCTCTGTACCAAAAAAAGTAATTTCAAGACATTCAGAATAGGTAGCATACCTCATCTCCGAACTCAAGATGCTGAATGTCACAAATGTGGTGTTTTAAGAATACCTACCTTTAACAGAATACGTGAAAACTAACAGAAAAGAATGGAAGACTTTGCGGGGAATTCTATGGTAAATATGATACTTCTATTTAGGGGCACCTATCTTAATATAGATAGTTACATTATAAGTACTCATCTAAATAGTTAGATGAGTACTTATAATGAGATGAAGGTATTGCATTGCCTTAACAGACTACTGTTACGCATGCAGTATTGAAAAGGAAAGTCATGCCAATAGCTGCATAGTAGTAAATGTGTATCAACGTGTAATAATCAATGAGTATAATACATTTACCTACGTACAAGTAACTTATGATTGTATAGATATGTACCTACAATACGTATAGACATCTCTTATGATAAATCACACTGCATTTAAATTATATTATTACCTACTACTATTGCTACTATACCATTACGGCATATCCCACAAGTGGAATATAGCCACCAGACCAGCTGCATATAATAAACAAGCAAGTTGTCCTCTCCGTGCTAAAAAAAATAATGAATTCAAGATGAGTGTCAAATCTCATCGCTGAGTAAATTTAGATGTAAAATTTCTTAATTATTAAGCGTTTTACAGAAAACTCGAAACTTGCGGAAAACAGTAGGAGAACAATAATGTGTCGGGTGCTCCACTGAACTTAAATTATTTAAACTTTTATTTGATAATTTGTTAGTATTTTTGTTTTCAGGCAACATCTTAAATATTATGCGAAATAATTATGTGAATGAGAAATCGTATGAATGTAGAAATATTGATTATTATTTTTTTACCAATATTCATTCACCTGTTTCACAGCGTATCTTTATTTTCTTTTGTGTCTCTTTTCTGTAAGTTTTCGAGTAAGTCCTGTAAATCATTAATTAATGTACTAATTAATTAGGCGGTAGTGTTGTGGTAGTTTATAAATATTACCTATATTAATGGTATTAATAAAGAAATGACTCTAAACATTCCTAATACGTAAAGCATCCCGTGTGAGACATTTATCATTATTTCGAGTAAGTCCTGTAAATCATATTAGGTACTAATTAATTAGGCGGTAGTGTTGTGGTAGTTTATAAATATTACCTATATTAATGGTATTAATAAAGAAATTACTCTAAACATTCCTAATACGTAAAGCATCCCGTGTGAGACATTTATCATTATTTCGAGTAAGTCCTGTAAATCATATTAGGTACTAATTAATTAGGCGGTAGTGTTGTGGTAGTTTATAAATATTACCTATATTAATGGTATTAATAAAGAAATTACTCTAAACATTCCTAATACGTAAAGCATCCCGTGTGAGACATTTATCATTTTCATTTCGGCTTCTGCAGTATGCCATCCATTCTAAACGTTTTAACTTTTATTAGCGCGGAAAGGATGACTTTCAAGTTTATTTCTTGTAGTTCGTCCTCTGGTTTTACCCTAGCCATAAATATTTTAATGGTTTGAATGATTTTTTTTTAAAGATAGGCATATCTGGGTTTTAATTATAAACCCAAATACCACCTTATACTACACCTTTCACAACTTGTGTCGTGAAAGGGGCGTTTTCCGGCACCTGCGATCGAACCATGGACCTCATGTGCACGAGACTCTACCTCCAAGCTACCGACGAACTCTAAAATTAATCAATAAAACCCCTTTTGTGTACATAACTTTCATTTCCTGTATTCTTTTAGACTTGCAAAATAAAATAAAATAACTGGAATATTGGTTTAGTTGAAAGATATCGTCATCTAGGGATGAGCTCGCACTCTGTGCATTGAATTGTGCATTGAACTGATAATTTTATGATACTTTGTAATGATTCATGTTATAAACAGTGTACATATTGTAATGAAGAATAAAATAAATAAATACATACTCGGAAACGAGTGGATGGTCTCATTAAGAATAGAATATTCTGTAACAGGTTTTATTTGGTATACCAATAGATAAAGAGATCTCTAGCTACGTAGTGTCTAAATTAATATTTTATAAATATGTAGGTACCTATATCTGATGATGATTGCTTCTTATTGCTACCGGTTTTACGCCTCAAATAAACATTTTATTAATCATATGTTTTGCTTTCTCCGCATCATTTTAATCAAAATTTAAATGACATTTGTACAGTACAACGCCGGAGTTACGACTATTCAATAATGCATTCTATAATGTTTGACTCAAATATAAATCGGTTCATTTTAGAGAAAAATTATAATTATATCAAAACACTAGAAATATCTTGAAAAACAAATCATTTTTATGGAACAAAATTTCTCTGAAGTGATTATTATTTCCCTATTTGCGAAGATTTTGCGTCATGCGTCAAAAATTTTGACAGCGACATAAAATGTTCAAAGTCAAGGTACAGGCAGTGACGTAGCGTGCCTTAGAGTTCCCCCGACATTGACGAGCACCTAGGAAAAAACATTTTCTGTCATGTAATTGGGCTCATAACAAAACCCAGATACCTACATCTTTTTATTATAAAAAATCTCTTATCTTGATAAAATCGCTTATCAGGCAGCATTTTCTCTCTGACGTCCGCTGGTTTGAAATCCGTTTTCTTGAAATTTCTTTAATTATCATGTTTACATTTTGTTTGTCTGTATAGATTCAGCGTTGTTTATATCTTCATTATTAACTTAATTTTTTTTTATACACTTTCTGACATCGAAGTTTTACTGTATGCAATGATTATAGAATTAGTTTATTTGTATGACTGTCCATACCTTTATGAAAATCATTATAGGTAATATAATATATACGAAGGCTTAGTAACATTAACATTTAAATGCATTTTAATAAGGAGATTAACTAAAAACAAGTTTCCTTTATTTCAAAATGTCTATTTAAAAACATATTTTATAAAAGTAAACAATTCGTTCTCCATTTGTTGTCAAAACTTTACATTTAATTTGATTATGAATTCAATTAATTTCGTAAATTTTCCAGTCGCCAAGAAAAACATCACGAGCAATGGCTGGTTTCATAAAAAAATAAAGTCACTTTAATTGTAAAAGTTCATTTAACTTGATATGGGGGGGGGGGGGCGAGAGAGAGGTGAAAATATGGTTTTGGTTGAGGATAAAATAAATAAAATATTATGCCAAAAATGCCAACGGCTGAGACTCTACTGGGCTACCCACAGCACTCCAGGAGTTAAAGCAATAAAAAAAATGGTCTCGATTAAATTATACAGTGAGGTTATACAAATTAAGAGACGACAAGTTATCTGTAATTAAATGGACAAATGTGTAAAAGACAAATTTAGATTCAAATAAACATTTAATTAAAAATAAAAAATTCTTACCACTATTACAAACACACGTTTAAACAGCAACACAATACTACGACTTACTCACTACCCCGTATTGTCTGTGTACATGTAATTATCCCAATATAAAAAAAACACACTTGATTATTATTTCAATAAAACGAAAACGTAGCACTTTTAAAATAATTAAATTTCACTTTGCGATGATTGTAATGGATCCCACGATGAGGGCGCCTCTGGCATGAAAATGCCTAGAGACAAACAAGTTGAAGAAGGCGCCCCTTGGCGCAGTGCTGGGAGGGCGAAGTCCCACGTCCGAGGCTCCTGGAGGCAATTACCAGCCTACACAGGTGCAGAGTTGGCTCGTCATGACTTCAGGAGGAGAATATCTCGACTCAACTGAAGCCCAATGACTAGAGACACTTGTCTCTCTGAAGGTCAGCTGATGAGTGATGGCAGGAGCGATCCTTATACCAAGGACGCCTGTTTACGACTCACTGCTCGCTACTACTCACTGATAACGACTGTTCACCACTGATGGCTGATGGAGACTCACTGATCTTTCAAGGACATTTCTCCGCTGTTCCTTGAGTGGTGTAGAGAGGGGTTGGTCATATACCCCTCCTACGCTGTGATGCACCTCTGTGCAGCGCCGTGATTGGCTAATTGAATACCAATACACGCTCACCGCAAGTTCCATTGTATTGCGAGTACACCTGCACCCTTGTCTGCATTCCAGGAATTATGTACATGATGAAATAAATATTTACAAATAAGTTTGATATTGTTAAGCGTCCAATGCGCTGATTTATAATTATTAATTAATTCACATATGAATATTTAAAGCGTCTCTTGCACTGATATTAAATATAAAACATTTCTTGTGTCCATTATCACCATTATTATTATAGCGTCTTTTCGCACAGCACAAATAACACACATCTTATTCTATTACATAGCACAATACAACCCTTTAGGTAGATAATTAAATACTCAAACTACGTATGTTACAATAAAATTAAAATTCATACCTAAAGAGTCGTTTACATAATTCAAAATATATCATCGATATCAAAACTCAATAGATCGAAGCGTAGGTATAAAAAATCCAACCAAGCAGATACTAAACAATTACAATACGCAGACATTCTAGAATCTTCATTTTAAAACAATAAGTCGAAGTAGGTACACAATGAATGCGCCTTAATCCTTTGAGTTATTATTATTTTATTACCCCTGTTGCTATGTAGGTACAAATTTAAATAAACAATGATATTTTGTATATAGGTACGAAGATTAGTAAACAATTAAGAACAATATTAACGCAGGTACCTTTTAAGTGCAGGGATATTTTTAATGTCGGGATTTTCAGAGTTCTCATGAACTGCATTGTTTATTTCGGTATTTCAGTACCACTTTCTACATAACAATTATAATTTTTAATGATAACTTTTCGGCACAATACCTGCTATACCGGGCACATCAAATCGCCACCTATTCCTTGTCGAAAAGTTATCCATTATTTCCAATACTCCTCACACAATTTATTTTCCAATTCAATACAAATAATTTACGAAAATATCTATAAAATTCAACACAATTAGCAAGTAGGTAGGTGCACACACATTTCAATTTAAAATCATAAACGCATTTCTTCTTTTACATTTACGCATTTTTTCTTTAAAACCAGCTCCATTTCAAATTACAAAATTACATTGTCAAACATACATCTCGTATTTGACCAAAATAAAACAATGTAGATGTGACTCATCATATCAAACGAATATTGTACTCCTTCATACTTCTTTGCTACACAAGCATGCTTAGTGACAGCAGACTGGGGACTGGTTCTCTCAATTGCACACACATCTTTCTTCACAAACCTCGGACCTCTGTATCCCTCACAACTCAATACAAATGGACCTCACTGTCCACGACGAAATATACTTGGGAGATCAGCTGGACGGAACACTCATCGCCTCTGTGCTTATCCCATAATAATAAAAAACATACCCTTCATACACGCAGAATTACAACTCAATACACGCAGCATTACTTTCTCCTCTTACAAATAACTCTCAGTGCCAACTGAGAATCCCTCACACATCTCTGTCACACAAAGCAACTCTCTCCTCTACTACAACTCTCCTTTTCAGAAAAACAACATAATATTTTCATAATTCACACATCCAACATCTACATAGCTCTTCCTCACATTACACTCGCTGGTTACTTCAAACAAATTCTATTTTCCATATTCCAAATTTAAATTAACATTTCACAACGATTAAAAGAAATAAATGCACACGTAGGCATTTAACAAAAGTTGCACCTACCTACCTACGTAATGAAAAACATTTTAAACGTGAAAACTATACCTATACATCATTCTAACTTTAATTCTGGGCGCCAGAGATATTTTTACGGAAAATATTCAAACCATTTAAAAAATATTTAAACAAAAAAACATTTTTCCTATAACAAGCCTAAGTCAATCCTGATCCCATTTAACACACACATGTGACTATCTGGCTTGATTGAATTTTCTCCTCGACTTCAAGCATCGAGAATCCATATCGATGAACAAATTATAAAAATAATCATCGATGGCATAACATTGGTATTTGATTCGATTGACGGACGCATATTTTATCTTTTTGAACAATATCAACGCTGTTCTACGGCGACGCGATATTTTTCTATTCACGAATCTCAATATAATTATAGCTGTACATACAAGCAAACGTATGCAGCTTTCCGCGATCAATCCCGCGACGATCAGCATTGCCAACACTGATTTCAACACCCACGCGAAAGACTTAACCCATTCGTGAATAGAGGGAGGTGTGAGTACCTCCCGTTCGGTGTCCTCATCTATCTCTTCCTCCGAGAGGATAACCCCATCCTCTACGGGTACAATTTCCTCCCTAGCGTCCTGGCTAGGTACATACCGAACCTCATCGCGAACAGATGCTATGTCTGGAAGATTATCTAACACAACCTGATAACTCTCTGTGATCACCTCAGGTTCAGATTGTCCCTCCGGAGTGTATTCTGGAAAGTCCAGGCGCCATACCAACTCTTGCAAATGTTCCAGATTAACTAACTCCCGACCATTAATCCTCGTCCTATACCAGGATGTCATTTGCTTCCATACGCTCATTGCTGGATCCTTACCTGCAAGTCCTTCATCTTTAAATAAGGCATGACCATACCCTTTTAAACGATTGTTTATCCTGACCTTCCAGTCAACAAAATCACTCCCCAGTTCATCCCGACCTTGACACACTGTCAACAGGTCATTATAGATCGCATTTATCTGTCCTTCCACACCAAACCTTCGCAAAATTAATTCTTTGAAAACACCCCATCGACAATACCGAAACCCCAGAGACTTCCAGTACCGCTTTGCGTCGCCGCGCAAGCAATACACAGCCTCCCTTGGCAATTCATCTTCCCACTCAAGCTTCCAGCATTCCTCGCATTCTTTGAGGAAACGTTCGGGGCCTTCGTCAGTCCAGCCTCCGAAAGAAAGCGAAAATTCGCGCACATAGCATCTGATATCCGACACCTTATCCATCGATCGAATCATACCGTAATACACAATAAACACATGTCAATAAAACAAAGCCAAAAGTCAAAACAATACACATTCGCCATTACAAATAACTTGTCAGTTCATTATATGAAATAAAATAATATCCCCTCCTCCAATATCACAAATAATACAGTTAAAAAATTAAAAGAAGATCTCAGGGATGGATTCGTTGTAGCGATTATACACAGATGTGTATTTTTTCGCTACGAGCCACACGTTCAGGGGGCCAATATGATATGGGGGGGGTGAGAGAGAGAGAGGTGAAAATATGGTTTTGGTTGAGGATAAAATAAATAAAATATTATGCCAAAAATGCCAACGGCTGAGACTCTACTGGGCTACCCACAGCACTCCAGGAGTTAAAGCAATAAAAAAAATGGTCTCGATTAAATTATACAGTGAGGTTATACAAATTAAGAGACGACAAGTTATCTGTAATTAAATGGACAAATGTGTAAAAGACAAATTTAGATTCAAATAAACATTTAATTAAAAATAAAAAATTCTTACCACTATTACAAACACACGTTTAAACAGCAACACAATACTACGACTTACTCACTACCCCGTATTGTCTGTGTACATGTAATTATCCCAATATAAAAAAAACACACTTGATTATTATTTCAATAAAACGAAAACGTAGCACTTTTAAAATAATTAAATTTCACTTTGCGATGATTGTAATGGATCCCACGATGAGGGCGCCTCTGGCATGAAAATGCCTAGAGACAAACAAGTTGAAGAAGGCGCCCCTTGGCGCAGTGCTGGGAGGGCGAAGTCCCACGTCCGAGGCTCCTGGAGGCAATTACCAGCCTACACAGGTGCAGAGTTGGCTCGTCATGACTTCAGGAGGAGAATATCTCGACTCAACTGAAGCCCAATGACTAGAGACACTTGTCTCTCTGAAGGTCAGCTGATGAGTGATGGCAGGAGCGATCCTTATACCAAGGACGCCTGTTTACGACTCACTGCTCGCTACTACTCACTGATAACGACTGTTCACCACTGATGGCTGATGGAGACTCACTGATCTTTCAAGGACATTTCTCCGCTGTTCCTTGAGTGGTGTAGAGAGGGGTTGGTCATATACCCCTCCTACGCTGTGATGCACCTCTGTGCAGCGCCGTGATTGGCTAATTGAATACCAATACACGCTCACCGCAAGTTCCATTGTATTGCGAGTACACCTGCACCCTTGTCTGCATTCCAGGAATTATGTACATGATGAAATAAATATTTACAAATAAGTTTGATATTGTTAAGCGTCCAATGCGCTGATTTATAATTATTAATTAATTCACATATGAATATTTAAAGCGTCTCTTGCACTGATATTAAATATAAAACATTTCTTGTGTCCATTATCACCATTATTATTATAGCGTCTTTTCGCACAGCACAAATAACACACATCTTATTCTATTACATAGCACAATACAACCCTTTAGGTAGATAATTAAATACTCAAACTACGTATGTTACAATAAAATTAAAATTCATACCTAAAGAGTCGTTTACATAATTCAAAATATATCATCGATATCAAAACTCAATAGATCGAAGCGTAGGTATAAAAAATCCAACCAAGCAGATACTAAACAATTACAATACGCAGACATTCTAGAATCTTCATTTTAAAACAATAAGTCGAAGTAGGTACACAATGAATGCGCCTTAATCCTTTGAGTTATTATTATTTTATTACCCCTGTTGCTATGTAGGTACAAATTTAAATAAACAATGATATTTTGTATATAGGTACGAAGATTAGTAAACAATTAAGAACAATATTAACGCAGGTACCTTTTAAGTGCAGGGATATTTTTAATGTCGGGATTTTCAGAGTTCTCATGAACTGCATTGTTTATTTCGGTATTTCAGTACCACTTTCTACATAACAATTATAATTTTTAATGATAACTTTTCGGCACAATACCTGCTATACCGGGCACATCAAACTTCCATGGGTTTCTTAAAAATTAAAGTTGAAGTTTGAAATGTCAAAATTAAAATAATAATTTTTAAATTCTTCAGGGAAATTGTTTCTTTGGTACGCTACGCTGCGATCGTTTCAAAATATTTTTTTAGAAACAACAGTCTGTTGCCACGCGCTATTATTAATACAGTATTGTTTATAATGACATCTGGTGTTCCGAGATTCAACAGATCAAAAGTCTCTCAATTTAACGTTAGTTTATGAGGCCCAAATTTCACATTAAAGATAGAGAAACTTTATTTTATATAAAACCGAGTGTTAGACATTTAACAACTTTGATTAAGAATTGAGGCACGTCACCTAACCTGTTTTTTTTATTGACACAGAAAGACTTACCTCTATGTTCATTACGTGTAGTAAATCCACTGAATACCCCTTTGGCATAAAATTAATATGTATGTAAAATTAATATAATATTATTACTCGCTGTTTAATTTCCACTATGTAAGATATTAATTCCGAACGTTTTCGCTTTTGCTTGTAAGAAAACGAAAAATGTCGACAGAATTGGATTAGGTTACATTTACATTTGGTTAATTAGATGGTGGAAGGAGTAATGATAATGAGAGAGGGAATAGGAGGGGTTTAATATCGAACATAGTGGAAAGTAAAGAGTGTTTAATTATATTTTTTATTTAATTAATATTAAAAATGGATTTCCACAGTATTAACACAAAAACTCTTGAATTATATATTTTTCTTTATTCTACATATTCAAAACATTTTCACTTTCATTATAAAGTCACCAAGAAAATGAATAATTTTCTCAATAATATGGGCATTAATAATATCCAACAAGTTATAGTTATGAACTTAATCCGGTCGTTATATGAAATGACTTCCTACAGAACCAATTACAGACATCAACTCATTAGGTATTATGCATTATATCTCCTAGATATGTACCTATAATATAATTTTATATGTACTTACATAATAATATTATTATCTTGTATGTTACAACACTGTGACTAGCTAAATGACAAGCAGTAACGTACTCCGCATCATATCTTATGTTTGTAGGCACACTATTGAACTAACAGCAATCAACAGGTTTTATACGTAGAAGAAACAAGAAAATAGATAGATAATTATTTTTCAGTCTCAATAAAAATCTAGCTAGTGAACTAACTACGTGTATTAAACACATAAGTCTATAGTATAGACATAACTATAGACTACTGAGCTATTAAGCAAAATAAGAGAAACACTTAGTAGACTGGTATGTGGTCTGAACATAGTTGCACATTGCGAGTAGCCGAGTCGAAATTTTAGCATACGAGATAATTCTGCAGTAGGAATGAAATACTTCAGATGAAAAATTTTGTGAATAGTCTATAGTTGTATTAATGTCTATGGTCCATAGGCTACCTTTATCGATGCACATCACAAAAATGTTCGTTAAAAATATGTCTTGCCGTCCCTTGGTTTTCTATTTTAGAATAAAACAGCACGATCCCACCACTTGGACAATAATGTTTCAACCCATTTTTTTGTCCACACATGGTCATTAGGTACTCCAAAAATTTAAGTGTACATCTCTCATCCTCTTTTTCAATTTAATGTGTTACAATTATTGCTAAAATTAAATATGTTTACATTCCAGCTCCTATATGTCTTCCTGAAAAGGGAACCGACTTCCTGGGACAGTTCGGGTGGGCAGCAGGCTGGGGTGCACTCAGTCCTGGCTCCCGGTTACGTCCCAAGACTCTCCAAGCAGTTGATGTCCCAGTCTTGGACAACAGAGTCTGTGAGAGATGGCACAGAGCAAATGGTGAGTTAATGATTAAATTTGTGCTGAAATATGTCGGTGATTTTAGAATATGTTAAATATATTCTAATAATTAATAAATTTATAATCTCATTTTAAGAACAGGTTTTCCAAAAGTATTCAGTGCGAAATAACTAATTAATATAATATACCTAATAGTACCTACTTAAATATGAGCTGGGGGGGGGGGAGTGCAGATTTTACTTGTAATTGCTCGTATCTCTACAAAGTTGGTTTTCTTGGATCATAACTAGGCATTTGCCAATTATTATTTTTTTGCACCCCCATGTTGCTGTCTAGGTTTTTCTATTATATCTTGTAACGGTATACAGTGGAAGATAATGATATTAAATAGATAACTATGATCATCAATATAAATTTTCGTACTGGGTAGGGTACTTACTACTCGATAACGCAATATAGAAATTCACCGCATTTTTCAATCTCGTTTCGCCGCGCGAGCTCTAAAAAAGGAACAGCAGGAACATTCCATTAATAACATATTTCTTGTCAACAAAATATTTGTTCATTCATACACATTATAATATTATGTAGGTATGGAGATACTTTCCCATAGGAGTTTAAAAGGTTGTATTAGTACCTACCTAGTTCATAAGTTCACATATCATTATGTAGTACATGTACTTACTTACATAGTTTTAGGTACTAGGTAGTTACTATAACAATCACCGTACAATGTATGTATGAGATGTGATGTGATGTGATGACAATAGACCATTGTTTGCTAGAAATCAAGTAAAAAAACACAAATTTACACTCAACAACCATCTGAACCATCCATTCAGATGTCTTCAACTATATCAACAGAGTATTTAGATAATAAATATATAAATAAAAAACACTGTTTACTTTCATTTAAAATTGTTATAATATTAAAAGCTTTTCGGAGATACGTCCATCTTCAGTAATAATTACTTATAACTACGTAGGTACCTACTCAGTTATAAGTAATTATTACACTGAAGATGGATAATAATTACTTATAACTACGTAGGTACCTACTCAGTTATACGTAATTATTACACTGAAGATGGACGTATGTCCGAAAAGCTTTTAATATTATAACAATTTTAAATGAAAGTAAACAGTGTTTTTTATTTATATATTTATTATCTAAATTAAAATGAACTTTCATAGAGATTCCTCTTCGAAAATCGAAAAGTTATCAACAGAGTATCTTTTACCTTTTACAACACAATATCCGGAATATTATTTACTAACTAAAAATCTATCTACAATATACCTATAATCACTTATTATTCTTTTAGCATGCTATTTTTTTCTTAATTTCTGTATAGATTTATAATCCTTTCTCTCGAAATTTCAATCTTAATATTATTAGACTCATTTTCAGTAAGATCCGGAAACATTAAAACTACGAAACTCAACACCCGTACTACTAGCATGTTTTTTGGAATAAAAGTATTTTCTTCACCGTAAATTTGTTATATCATATCTCTAATCTCCAGAGTGTCATAAAACTCTGAGATGGTTGGTGACTCCTAAATAAGAAATCCAAGGTGTATTTTTCATTATTATGTAAAAGCAATTTACAAACAAAAACCTAATAAAAATAAACAACTGCTTGCGTTGTGATAATCATTTCAATGACAATACATACTCAAATAACTCATAACATTATATGTCGAGTATAGAAATGTCACAGACAGTCTCTTTAGCACCTAGTCATTATATTAAATTACCAAATTATCTGCTATTACCGTGACATTGTCATTATTATGATTGTTTCTTATACATGGATCTAACAAGTATGATAAAATTGGAAACGTAATAGTTTAATTATAGGTTATTTTCTACTCGACTATTTACGTATTTAAAACAATTTTAAATGACCTGTTGAAAGGTTCAAATGAAGGTAAAGCAATTCTTCTATTATACAGTTCCGTCTGTAGGTACCTACTATAAGGGCACACGGATGCCGAAATGCCGACATAGTTATATGCTATTTATTTTCGGTTTGTAGTTCCGAATATTCCAAAATAAAAAAATTAAAAAAAAAAACCTCTTTAAAAAACCGAGGAGATCGTCAGACATTTTAAATTCTTATACCTTTTCAAAAAATCAGCGACGGGGGGTTAAAATTTTTGAGGGTAATCCAAAGTATTAAATCCCGAGATTGAGAATTAACTGCACTATCCGAGGCAAAGTATCCGTGTAGATATATTGCCAATCACTCGTCGATGAGAAGTTATCCCTTTAATATAATATAGTAATTCATTACCTACACATTACGAATAAGGCAATATTAATATACATACTATATTATTACCTCACACAGCATCCCAATTGGGGTAGGCAGAGAGAACGGAACGCCATATAGATATGTCCTTACATACTTCTCTCGCTTCTTCTACATTCATATAATTTCTCATACACACACGTCGATTTCTCTTAGGTACTCAACACACGGCCGTCCTTGAGAATTTGATCCATGTGATCAAGCCACGTAGTTCTCGGACCCCCGCGCTTCCTCACACCACTTCTTTCAGATAAGGCAAAATCAAAATAAAATCAGTAGTGAAAGAAGTATGTAAGGATAGATCGACATGGCCTACCCCACCTGGGACACGGCGTGAGGTTATAGTATAGTATAGTGATAAAATTTACCTCACTATCTTAATGTCTAAAGCTAAAGTTTTTATCACACAGAAAGGACAATCTGCATATTTGTTACATGCTGTTAGTCCACTGGCTAACCCACTCCTTGAGAATCGGCATGATGATATATGTATGTACATAGATTAATAGAAAAATCCACATCTTTCGATGATGATGATGATTCTGGATGATTTTATTTTGACGCCGTTTAACAGTCCCTAGACCGTCTCGAGAGCGCTGGTGAAG